>JBAPLJ010001226.1:1200000-1670000 GCA_037832345.1 Rhizophora mangle
TCATTTGTTTGAGCTTGTTAGTTTATCATTTTAATTCTATTACATAGGACAGTTTCTAGCCAATGAAAATTCAGAAGCCTAAAATTTGCAGCTTACAATTGAAATGATTGGGAAGGTCTCTATTGCCAAAATATGTATTTATTGTCAAGCAGTTGTGCTTCATCTGTTACCCCTCAGTTGTGTTATTATGTTTGTGCAAGTTTTTACAGATTTCAAGAACTTTATCAATCATTTAGAGTATGCACAGGCTACTGCCATGTTCACTGTCTGTGATACTAATGCTTTGAATGCAAGTTACAGAACAGCCGATATATTCTGTGCATTTTGGAGCCATCTTTTATTGTACATGAAGGGATCCAAGATGCTAATCTTGTTGTGAATGATGCAATGAGCAAATCATTGTAAGAAATTTGCAAAACCCTAACAGGCTTCCTTGTGTTCTCCCCAAGTTACCGATTGATCAAATCTTTGCATAACCATTGGCGGTGAAAAATGTCAATGATCTTGACAAGAAATTCTCTCTTTGTTGGTAAGACTTATGCTAGTTGTTGATGCCTTTTCACCCCAATTGCTTAATTGTTTGCTAATGCTAGCTTCCACTGTGATCATTTTAAGGCCCTATATCCTAAATTAGAATTTGTTCCCCTTTCTTATAGGAAGATGGAACCTTGCCATTACTTTGCCTTTAGATAAGCCCAAACTCCAGAGCTTTCTTTTCAGAGACAGTTTTCTCAACTTCTTTGCTACTTCCTACTTCCTCATGCTGTCTGTGCAAGATGACAGTCTGCTTCATTACTTCAAGCTGGCATAGAAAAATAATCATGATTAGTGGCACAGGTATCAGTTCAGGAAAGCATTGATCAATTCTCTTGGGGAAAATTGCTGGAAAAAGGATTGCATCATAGAATTTGACTCCTGAATTTTTTTGAACCAGGAACTAACCACCTTTTTTGTGACATGTTAGGTAATTGAGTAAGTACTAACAATTCTTTTAGAAATTACCATTAAGTTCCCATGTCCTAAATTTGTTTCAGCATTTTTGTGTTCCAGTAGGATAACCTGACTTTTTATCTTTATGTTTTGGACGTGTCCTTACAGTTTTTATAGACCAATAGGAATATAAAGTTTGTATTGTTTGGAGCAAAACAAAGAGAAGGAAGCAGTCTTTGACTCTCTATTCTAGAGACGATATGATTTCATTTTTTGATGGAAGAACACCTGCAATGGGAGTAAAGAGAAAAAGCAATTGGGTATGGCCACAGAAAACTCAAAGGAAGGAGTTGTTTTTCTGGCCATTTGACAAGGAAAAGTTCTCAACTTTTATCTTTTATGATTCAATTTCACATACAGTTTGAATTTTATGGTGTTAGCCTATTAGGAAGTTGAATCCATTTTGGATGTCTACAATTCTTCTTTTAGGAATGTGACACCCGTGGTATGTTTTTGTATATTCTCCAACTTGCATATTATTTGAATTTTTCTCTCAGAATCTTAGATTGGTGATCCTTTCTGCAAAATTTAAGAGATGCATGTGGTAAGACTTTCTTAGCCAGGTCTGATCTTTTGATGATTTATGAATGCCAAGGGTTGTCTTACTTATGGTTGTTTTGTTTAAGATGGAGACTCTTATGGAAATCTCTTCACTTGCTTGACTTCATCGAACAAATTTTGGTTTCAGTTCAAGGATGGACACCAACACATGATCAGTGATGGAGGTATGGATTTTGTCAAGCTAGCTTCTCAAGGCTCCATAGAGGTAGATCCAAGCACTTTTTTGGATATCCTTTTGCCTTAAGAATTTTTGTTGCCATTTTTTCAGTATTCCTCAAGAATCAGTCTGGGATCTTTAGTCATTTCAGTCCATTGAGTAACAGTCGAAGAGACTGAAATTGTTTTTTATATCTATATATTCATTTGTTTTGGATAAGACAATTTCGTTGTAGATAATGGGACTCCTGCAGTCAAATATTGCTCGTTGTTTTGAATCACTGCTAATTCCTGGTGCATTCAATTGAAACATTCTCACCTTTACTCCTAGATGATTGTTGACTTTTACTTGTGAAGAATTGATTACTTGAGACTGTAGCATTCCATTTCCAAACATGCAGGAATTTTTACAGTCAGTACAAGCTTTTTAATTGAGAAATTGCAATTTATGATTCAGAAATCATGATCAATTTGAAATTTCTTGACACAGATGATATTTAAACTGACTTAAAGAAGAAATGTAATGATATGTGTCAGATATCCAAAATCTCTGTGCAGGAATGCTGTCACCAGGACTTTTGAACACACTGAATCAAGCCGCAGGTGTGCCCTAGCTATGCATCATACAAGGATACTTCTCTAGAGGTGGGGTATATGGCTGTGCATGCAAGACCTCCAAAGGACCAAAATGCACAGGAAGGTGGTGTTTCTGTCCTCTGGTCAATCATTATGCTTCATGGTTATCAACTTCTCTGCTTCTTGCTTTCTTGTCTTAAAAAATCTCTTTAGCTGCATCTCATGTTATTTATTTGTTTGCTTCCCACAAAGATGTCATTTGGAATGCAATAATCTGTTAATACTTTAACAACTTGCCACTGTGTTTGAAGGCAGCAATTTAATGGAGGCAAATTCAGAGCTTGGCTGCTTCGGTTAATATATAATGAAGTAGAGGACAGCATAACTATCTCTGGATGGAATTATTGGATGATCACTGATTATTTCAAGCACAATCAATAAATTTTTTGATAAGTGATTATTTTAGTAACTTTGAACTTCGGGTTAACTTTCTTTGAATTGATGCAGGATATTATATAGGGCACAGGTTTGGTAATTCTACTGTCTATTATTGCTGCATTGAAGCAGATTCCACACTCCTCTGCTTCCAGTTCCTCAATGTTCTCTCTCCTTTTCACATACACATGTTCTTCCACCTGAATTTCATCCCTATCACACACCACTTCTTATTGCTTTTTTCTTTTCTTGCCTTTTGTGTTCTTCAATGCAATTGATCTGGTTATCACTTTCTCTTCCCCCTTCCTCGGTCTCAAATTCATCCAATGAAACCCAAGAGAACCAAACCTCAATGTCAATAACTTGGGACAAAGGGATTCCTTTCTTCTCTTTCTTTCTGGGGGTTTCATCAATCAGTATTGGGTCAAATTAATGGGGGTGGCTTCTTGATTAATCCTGGGAGGTCATTTCCTGACCCTTTTACTTTAGTTGTAAGTGGCCTTGTGTTTTACCATCATCAATTTGGAACCAATAGGTGATGTGGACATTTCTTTTCCCTTTATTATTAGGCTGAAAAGCAATTGAACTCTAGTTAATGTGATGTGGACATTTCTCTTTCCCTTGGGGCTAGAGTTGGCATTAATCTTTCAAGTAGTTTCTCATACTTTGAAACTCAATCTACTTTTTTTCTTGCTCCAACATGGATTTTAATTCCATTATTTCAATCTTCATGCATCCATTAATTGCTCTCTTCCTCAGCTTATTCAGAAGTCTGCAGTTTGCATTTTTGTCTGTTTGTTTTTTTTTTTCTCTGAGATGTTTTACAGCTCTAGTATGTTCTGTTACTACCATTGATTTACATTTTGCAATTTAGAAGTGGTTCAGTTGATCTGTAATGGCATATGCACTTTTCCATTAAGGAAAGGAACTGGTATAAATGATCAAGAGGCTGCCCAGTTACATAAGAAATATTCTAGAATGGTTTCATTGGACCCAAGAAGGAAGCAAAGAAGAACAATTATAAAAGCAAGGAGAGAATGAAATGTGAAATAGAAAAAGAGGATATGGAGCAGAATTCTCCTTCTGCTGTTTCTTTTCCCTTTTTTCTGGTGCCTTCTGTTTTGGGAGCTCAGATCAGCTCCTTATTTGTTTATACTAACCTTCTTTGAAGCAGGGATATCCGTGAAACTGGAATTTGTGAAGAATTTCAGCATACATCTGACCTCAAAATTTCTTGGAATATTTAATGCAGAATCAAGCAAAGAATATCTGGAAAATTGATATTCCATTTTCATTTTTCTTCAGCAGGTCAGGCATGCTATAAACAAAAAATTATCAGAATAATGCAGATCCATACTCCATGGATCCATGGGTTTTTGTTTTCTGATCCCATATGTTACACAATAATTACATGCAGAGTTTGGGGAATAAGGTAGTTGAAGAAATAGGTCTTTTTTTTTAATGAACCAAAGGGCCTACCTCTACATTAGTAGCAGTCACTTAGGAAAAAGATAAAGGTATCAAGAGCAACTGAAGTTAAAACCAACCATAGGTATTTTAAGTGATGTTTCATATAGATTTCAAGTCCAATGAATATGTTGCTTTTGGTTCAGAGATAAAAGCTTACACCTTTTCGAAATGTTGGGAATAACTTGGTGCATTTTACAATTACTAAGGCCAATTTGTGCATTTACATCAGACAACCTTTTGATTTCTTATCTTTTATTGGCAGGTCACAGAAGGAATAGACTTTTCTCATAATGCTGGGGTGGTTGTATCAATTTTACCTTACCGGAATTGTCATTGCCATTTTTTTCAAGTTCCTCCCAGAACTGGGTTGGGGTCTTATTGCCATTTCAGTCCTTAGAATAGCTACAAAAGAAATATTTGAAATGTTGTTTATCTCAGATATTCATTGGTTTCAGTTACATGAAATTTGTAGTTGATAATAGGATCCCTGCAAGCTGTAGCTGACTCTTGCTTGTCATTTTGAATCCCTACATATTTGTACATTCAGTTGAAAGTCTCTCACCTTTTCTCCCAGATTATTGACTTTTACTCAAAATACATGATTGTCTTAGATTGTAGCATTCCATTTCCAATAATGTAGGAATTCACACAATTCTTACAAGCTTTTTAGATTAAGAATTTGCATAGTATGATTTAGAGTTGAGAATCAATTTGAAATTTCTTTACAGAAATGATATTCAAGCTGGCCCAAAGAAGAAATATAATGATGCAAAAAACACCCAAAACTATCTATGCTAGGAATGCTGTCACTGGGCTGCAGGTACCCCTCTCCTTGGCTTTCTTTTTAATGGCCATTATATTGCGAGCATACTTTGTGTGCATGCAATACCTTCAGCACAACATGCACAGGCAGGCTGGTGTTTCTGTTTTCCAGTCAATTCCCTTTTATCTCTGCTTTACTGTAAGTAGTTATTTTATAGTGATCACTTATCTACTTCCACTCTTTTTTTTTTGTTGTTTTAAAGTATCTTTATGTCTTTCTATGTCTTTGGAGCTCTTTATTATTTATTTATTTTTTTATTTCGTACAATAGCCTTTGGAATGCAATCATCTGCTAATATTTGTACATATCTGATAGAAAAGGATCTCATGATCCTGAACCGATCTTACCTAGGATCGCAAATCCCAAGTTTGTCTATGAAGAGCAGATTTAATTATATTAGTGTCTATAATTTTTTTCTTCTGTGTAATACTAATCAATAGGGACTCATTGGTAAGTGTTATAAGATCTCATACATTGGAAGCCATGGTTATGGACCTGAATCCATTAGTATGGAATATTTTCTTTTCCAAGTGAAATCTCCTAGTATATGAAAGAGTGAAAAAGTATTTTCGTTGTTGTGGAATAAGAAGCCTTCGTATCTTACCATGTTTGCGGGCAACAAGCAATTCAATGGAGTTCATCTCAGGCTTGGCTTGATATAATTGTGGAATTATTTGATGGTAACTGATTTTTTTCACTATTTTTCTTGGTGTCAATGACAAAATGATTTTTCAGGCCAATATTTCTTTGCCCATAGTTTCAACATCTGGGTTCTTATTGCACTTCCTATTGCCTGGCATGATGGACTTTGATAATTTGCACTTCCTATTGCAGAAGACATCTTACACTGGCCATATTTCTTGTCTTTCAAGCAGTTGATCTATTGGCCAAAATTATGACACTTATAGCCCATTGATATCTATTTTTATATCTATTTTATAAGCTTGTACACGCAGCTTGTGTGAAACTATTGACTAGCTGTTAGCTAACTAAAGAGCTCTTTCCACCTATCCAGACTCCTATGTTCTCTACAAAATTTTTGCAATAACAATATAACTTAATACTGCCATATAGCATTTCAATGAAAAAGGGACGTGTGTCATCTGTGTCTAGGAGTAAAGTTAACAAAACAAAGGTTCCCATATTGATTCATTTGCTTGCTCTAAAACGTGTGATTTTGAAGTACATGGTCTGGTCGTCCAGGAAGATGTCACTGATGAATCCCTTTTCACCTGTGCTTATAACTTATTTGGAGATTTTCTGGAGGTTCCATGAGTAATTGATGTTGAATCAAAGAAATGATCAACACACAGTATTGTGCTTTTAGTGACATGTGATTCTGAGTTTTTCTACATTTTTCAAGAACTTCAACAATCATTTAGAGTAGGAGTGGGCTGTTTCCATGTTCATTCATCGTGATAATGATGGTCTGAACTTTGAAACCAAGGTTAGGATGGCATCATGTTAAACACGGTTTTAAAAAGAGAAAACCAAACAACCTAAAAATTTCGTTTGGGTCTAAAACACAGTTTACGCACTCAAGTTTACACTGCGATGCCAAACACGGCTGTTGTCTAGTCGGGAGATCAGGATCTCTTTTGTGGGCCAATGATTAGCTCGGCCTCCCCTTCACCACAGAAATGAAAAAAAATGAAATAATGAAACTAAAAATGAAAAAATAAAAGTAAAAATGAAAAACCACTCAGCCAAATATTCTCTACAAAATTAAATGTAGATTAAAGTTAATTAATGTTGATAAAAAAAGTGACTAATAAATTTTATCTAATTTTATATGAAATTGATAAAAAAAAAAAAAAAAAAAGCAGCACAAAATCAACTAACTTTTCGGCGATTTTGGTATTTAAACAGATTTTTCACCAAAAAAAAAAAAAGAAGAAGAAAAAAAAAATCATCACTCATTTCTCACTCATGATACTGTTTCAGATTTAGACAAGAGGCAAATCCTGTGCCGCGGAATGGCATCTTGTTCTGGAGCCAAAATAAATAAAGGTATATAACCATGGTCCTTTTTCGTCCACTCCATAGAAACAGCTTAACTCTTCCCCCTTCGTGCTCTGTTGCGAGAAAACAGAACCACAAAATAACGTTATCGTAGAAGTCTGACTTATAGGCGACGAAATGACCGTTATACCCTCAAGCAGTCTTGCGCTCCTTCCTTCCTTTAATCCCTTCTTCACTTGAAAAAAAAAAAAAAAAATCGCCACACCATTCATTCCGCTGACTCTAGACACCACCACAGAAACGAGTGCCGAATTCATTAAAATCCCCGAAACACCCTTATTGAACAACGCCGTTGTCTGCTGGAACTAGTGAGAAGTCTTACTCATTTCCTTGAAATGTCACATCCATTTTGGTCTGTATGATAAAAGTAGCCACCACGCTGTTTTTGCTTTGTTGCTTCTGCTTCTCCTCCGGGACATTGAAGACAACGGGTAGTTTTTTAGAGAGAGAAAAATAATTGTTTTGTTTTTTTATTGGCTAGAGAGAGAAAGAAATGGCTAGCGGGGGTTACCGGGTGGAGGCGGAGCGGTGGCTGACGATAGCGGAGAAACTTTTGAGCGCGCGAGATCTCCACGGCGCCAGGAGCTTTGCAATTCGGGCCAGGGAGTCCGACTCGAGACTCTTCGAGTTCGCGGAGCAGGTCATCACCGTCTCCGACACGCTCCTCGCAGGCGAGTTGAGGATCGACAACGGGAATCACGATTACTACGCGATTCTCCAACTAGGTCGGCTGACTCAGTCTATGGAACTTGTCGCGAGTCAGTACCGGAAGCTATCGCTGATACTAAACCCTACTCGGAACAGGCTAATGTTTGCTGACCAGGCGTTCAGGCTGGTGTCCGAGGCCTGGTTCGTGTTCTCAAACCCGTCGAAGAAGGCAATGTACGATCACGAGTTGCAATTGAGTCAATTCGGGCAACTCGGGCAACTGGGGCAGAGTAATCATCAGCTAGGTCAACCTTCTCAGAGCCAAGCATCACAAGCGCAGGCGAGGGGGAGCCCTAGACCCCACGTAGGCGAGGCGGCGACCGTGGCTCGGCCATCAGTTTCCGCACCAATTTGGCATACCCAGCAGCCTGCACCGCCAAAACCCACTGCGTCATCTCGGCCAGCTTCACCACGGCTGAAGCCTACAGATTCCCATCGACCACCTGCTCCGCCCAAAAGTTGGAGTCAAGTCGTGCTGCCACTAGCACAAAACAGCCCGCTGAAGTGGAATCAGTGCATAGAAGTCGGTCTGAGGCTCGGGCGAGCGCGAGAGAACCGCAGGTACCGAGTTTCTGGACTGCATGTCCATACTGTTTTATTATGTATGAGTACCCTAAGGTATATGAAGAGTGTGCACTTAAGTGTCAGAATTGCAAAAGAGCGTTCCACGCGGCAGTTATACCTGCGCCGCCAGTGAACGGTAAAGACCAGTACTTTTGCTGTTGGGGGTTTTTCCCACTTGGGTATTCAGGCAAGGCGAGAGATCTAAAAAAGATAGCTTGGTCGCCTTCTTCTGCAATGTTCACTACACCATTGCAAGCTGGTGGCGCCAAGCAAGCTAAGCCGAAAGTAATCTATAAAGATGATGTGTTTATAGACTTTTCTGACCCAAGTGAGGATGAGTCTGATTCAGATGACGATGATTGGAGCAACAACAAGAAAAAGCCGAAAAATGTGAGGGGAAGAGCAGCCCCAAGTAAAACTGTGAAGAAATTACAAAATGTGAGGCCAAAGAAGCATAATGTGGACCATGGGGGTAATGTACAGGACGAGGTTGTGGAGAAGGAGGAGGGGACTAGTGAGAGAAGGAGGAAAGAGGCCAAAGATTTGGGGAAGTTGGATTTGAATGTCATGTTTAGTAACGAGGTGGAAGAGGCGGTGCCTGCTGCTAGTCAAGGCCACAGGACTGGAAATGAAGTGGAGGATAATATTGCGGGGATTGGGTTTTTTGAGGGTCTTGATGAGTTTTTGAGTAGCTTGCCGATACTTTCAGTTGTTGGGGATGACAAGGTTAAAGCTAGTTAATGCAGTAAGACCCACCATTTTTTTTTGTATTTTTTTTCCCCTCTTTTGCAGTTGCTGCTCTTGTTGTTACTGTTGTTGTTGTTCCTTGTTGTATGGTGTAGACTTAATTATGTAGAGCTACTACCATTTTGTTCTCACATTTTCCTAGGAGTTGAAATCTAGTTTATATTTTTTTGGGCATTTTTCTTCCTCACTTTCCAGCTGTCTAAGTCCTTTATATTTTCTTTGTGGATTATTCTGTTGAAAAAGAAGGTTGGCACATTGAAACTTGTAACTTGGCTCAATAGACAACTGCAAAAGGTTGCAACTCAGCTTGAACTTCATGGAAGCATGCCTGCACCGATGGTCTTTTTTTTTTGTTTTTTCCCCTTTTCCCTTTCCTTGATCTGGCTTTTGTTTTCCCTGAATTGAACCTCTTTGTTTTTAGTTTCTTTTTTCACCCAACATTATCTTTCTTTTTTTTTTCTGATCAATAATTAGTCTCCATTTTCTAGATTTGTTGTTTGTCCTACTTTATATAGCCTATGGCTTACGTGTGTGGCAATCTAGCGAGATGAAGTTGATAATCATGGTAGTCATTTTCTGATAGATTTGGTTCCTCCTTTAAAATTTGCATTGTTAGTCTTGTTCAAGAACAGAATGAAAGGCGTTAAACTTAAAGTTGCAGAGGAGCAGTTCATGACTATATCAGTGTAGAATGGCATTTGCCTTTTACTACTGAATCTTATTGATGTGATACACTTACTGCTAATTTTTTATTTTTTCCACCAAACTCATTTCAAATCTATGCAAAGAGTTGGGACGTAAAAGTAAGTCTGAGCTGCTAAGATTTTGAGGATTGTCCAGAGAGTGAATGCAGGAACTTTAAAGATGAAATCTGATTAAATATAGTAGCCTCTTCAACCACGTGTGTGCAAATGTATTTACAAAATGAGAAGGCTTTTGACAGTAGGAAGTTGATAATAAATAGAGTATTAAGTACTCTTGTTTTCAGTATTTACCTGAAAGTGTTAGCATGGTTTGGAACAGTGTCAGTTGGCTATGTCATTTCTTGTTTGCCTGAGAACTCACTTTCTAATGCTTTTGCACCCAAGTCTGCAACATCAATGCCAATGGCTGGTCCTGCTGTTAAGCTGTTGTTTGTCTCTGTTCATCTCAGGCCATGAACCTAGCACCTGATGTTGTGCTATGCTAATTTGTCATTTCCCAAAGGTATAGTGTGCTTTTGATAAACTTACCTTTCTTTTTGGTGATTTACTGGTTGGTATATTGCTGCTAATATCCCTGTTGCCGCTACATGAAAATGATTACATTGAAATCCTGTCAATGAGTTTGTTAACTTCAACTCTTACTTTTTGGATTTTCCCTTTTCTATGGGGCCTTGAGAGCTCAAAATTAAGAAGCATTTGGTTTGAGATGGGACAAAAAAAAAATTACGATATTGAGGTATGTCACTTGAAAATTGTATAGAAGCTAACCTTTGCAAATTGCCCTTTATTTTTGTGGAATCATAACTTCTAGTTGAAAACATTGCTAAAAAGGAAAAGCAACGAAATAGAAGATCTGCTTATAAATTTCTGTGCTTTTTAGCATTTCATTTTAGTTTGGATGTGGTGGAATGAACGTGGCTTAGCGCTTCTGATTTTTATGTGCTGTGCCCTGCCTATGATCTCATCCAATCAGGATGGTGAAGGATTTTTCTTGTTTTCATTCCTGATTTTGCATACTTTGCATAATGCAAGCCACGGCCAAATTTCCTCTGTTTGTTCAGAGTCTGCTGAGTATAATTGCATTTTTCACATATATAATTATTTATGCACATGTTAATACGTTTGTTTTGGTTTCTTGATCCCCATATTAAAAGTAATTGATATCCGTAATGAAGGGCTTTGTTTCTCTGTGGATGTAAACTTTCCATCTGAACTTACAACAGGGGTATCCAAACTCTTTCATGATCATGTTGGCAACTGATTTTATTGTGATGAGCCGACATAAGTCTCAAATTTGTTTTAACTGAACGGCGGTTATACTGTTACTGTCTTGTTAATTCCAGCTTACCAATCAAACTGAGTTGGTTGACTAAATTCTGTTGGTATCTACACTATCATTGTCAGCCACTTTTACTATCTCTTTAATATTCTCTCTTTTCTTTTTCTTTTTTTTAATCTTTACTGAAAAAATTTCAATTGTCAACTTGAATATACAAAGAAGTGGGAATTCTGACAAATAATTAGATCAAGAAAAAAAAAAATAAAAAAAAAATAATTGAAAAAAGACTTGAAGAGAGATTTAGCGTGTTCAGGGCCGGGGTATTGGGTGCTAGTGTTCCCTTTATTTACGGTACATGTCTCGCTTATGATATTACCGCCCACGGTTTTCCTAAATTTTGCCGCCAAAAAGGTCTAGTCCACATCTGCTATGAATGTTAAATATCACGACTCACGAGACCTATTAGCAGACGACGTCGTACGGAGAATGTACAATTTTTATGAGAGGATCTTCTACATAATCTTTGGATTAAAGATATTGAATTTTAAAATGAAAAGACCTTGGATTCATTATTTTTTTTTTTTCTTTTTGATTAAATTGTCCAATTGTAAACATAAGAAAATTCATATCATTATTCAAAAAACAAAAAATAAAAGAGTGAAAAAATAGATGAAAGATGGACTAATCTTTTTCTTTTTCCTTTTTTATCCTTTTGGGATAATAAAGAAGGTCTAATTCTTTGAATATTTGCCTTTCAATAGTTTGGATTGATTCATATTCATAATTAATTGCAATATCCCCTTGTTTCGCTCACCGCATGTAACGTTGCCTTTCCCCCATGTCTCCTCCACGACTCGTTATTCAAAGAAGCCCATCTGGGACAAGCACGCGCTCTCTCGCGTGCTCTTTTGGCATGATTGATAACCAAATTTATTGCACCTTTTAATTATATATTTAAAATAATTTTCTTTTTTTTATTTTTATACATTTTATTTATTTTTATTAAGATTCAAAATTAAAATTTTTAACTACTAAAATATCTTCTAAAAAAAACTTTTGGCAAAATTAATAATAGTGATTAACACCAATCCACTGGCCATTACAGACCATAGAAAAATAATTTTGGTGTAAAAAACCAAAAAATACCAAAAAAGAAAAAGAGACCGACATTCCTTTCTTACATCTTACCCTTATTTGCTCGCGTTTCGTAACTATTTTAGGAAAAGCGAGACTTGAGTTAATAGAGTTATCGCGTCGAAATGTCGTTGAAAACCCCATGCCCTAACTACTCGAGACCTCATCAATTGTGATACCAAATCATTTTACTACTGAGTTTTATTATTTAATTGATCATATTTTATAATCATAATGAATCATATCCTAGCATCCGAGATGTTACTTACAAAAAATGCTTCGTCTGGAGACAAAGACGAGACATCAAAACTAGAGGTTTCAAAGAGAAAATTTGTGGTTTATGAAGAGGATGCCTTCTAATGTATGCTTGAAAAACTTAATTAACTTTTTAGTAGATAAAAAAAAAAAAAAAAAAACGATTGCATCGATGATCGATTTAATCGTGTGTGTGTGTGTCAAAGTTGTTCCTCAACTTAATGGATTATTAAAAGTCGAGATATAAGTGTACATTCATGTGAATAAATTGCTGACATTTCAATCAGTATTCACGATACCGATGGACCATAATAGATATTTGTGCAGGAATTGACCATATTGACCAAAATAATCATCAACTCAAATAGAATCAATAAAAGAATTTATATAATATTGAAAATATTTTATAATGTACAAATAACATTTTTTATGCCATAAAAGGGATTTACATTAAATTTATTATTTTAATATAAGTTCATTATATATTATGTAAAATAGTATTTATCTTGTATCAATCCTTTATGCGAAAAATAAAATTATTTTGAGTCTATCGGGGACCACCATATTTGAGTTAATCACAGATTTTCTATTTGCGCATTTGTGTATTCCCGTGTATAAATGTGCGGGGTTAATACATGACACGATATCCGATGACTACAGTGAACGTAGTTGGTACGGGGTTACAGATTCAAGCATCCTTTTAATTTGTTTATGCGTTTATTTTTTTTCTTGGATAGTTGAAATTCAATAGAATTTAACCACTTGTTAATTAACCATATGGTTCTCCTTCAACATCCTCATTTGCTTATACAATTTCTTTTTTTTTTAGCTTTTTTACTTTAAATTGATGTAAAATATCAAATAGCCGTTGCGTAATGAGCTAAATCAGTTAAAATATTATTTATAACGTTAATATTAATATATACTTAAAGTACACAAATTAAATTTAATATATTAAAAATAATTCCTGATCATGTCATCAATTTAGTGTACTTAATAACTATTTTCTCAAGTAAAAATAGTAAACATACAGAGTTTTGTATCATACACAGTAAGTTAAAACTAATTAAACTATGTTATATAACCTTAATTGTTAAGTTATCATATAATGGAAAGAAAACATAACTTTAATTAGTCTATTAAAAATATTATTGAACATTTTAATCTTATTATCTAATTATAATATTTATTCTATTTAATTTTATTTTACATTATAATTTTTTTATTTAATATTTATATCATCCTATAAATAATAATAATAATGTCTAATGATAGAAACTTTTATTCCAAGAGAAAAAGCGTATTGAGCCTCCTTTGGTGGTGTCCAGGTGGCCCTTAGATCACCTGAATTGAACACTTTTAAGGAGGAGACCTAGGAATTGACGAGCCCATGTGGTCTTCCCTGCTTTGGCGACTGGTGGATGTCAGTTGTCACAATGGAGCTAATCAGTGGGAACAAAACTTGCATAAGATAAAAAGATTTTTTTAAAAAAAATGGAAAAAGAAAAAGTGAAAAGACTTCGAGACGACCCTTTTTCTTGGCCATAAATGGAATCTGTCCTTTTTCTTCGACCGACTAGGTTAAGGCCCCCAACTCCCCCAGCACCCCCCTCCCCCTCTTTCTATCTCTGTCGCCCCTGTCCGTAGAAGTTGTTTGCGTCCAAAATAACCATTGGTGGAATTTTGCTTTTTTTTTTTTTTCTTTCTTTATAAAGGTGAGAAAGTAAATATAATACTTACAGCTGGTTACAAGAATTTTGTATTATAAAAGAACAAAATTTATAAATATATTTTTAATTTTACTAAATCATTTTGATAAAAATTTTAATTCAAAAATTTTCACTTAAAATAAAATTTTCCTCTTTTACCACTAAATTACAACAACGTAGGCCTCTTGAGTGCTGCCTCGACAACAGTACTTTCGTCAAAAATCTGAAAAATAGCAAAAAGAGTAAACAAGATTTAAAAAAAAAATAATAAAAAACAATGAAAGTTAATAATGACAGAAACCACACAAAATTGGCCAATCCTGGTAGCTCCAATGCCTTGTAGTTTGCAAACTCAGTGAGTTCCGACTGGTAAGGCAGGGGTAGGTTTCCGTCATTTCTATTCTTCGTCTTCCTGTTTTGGACCAATGGCCAATTGGGTTCTTCGCTTTTCGAAATTCCTGAGTGTCTGTTTTGAGATAAATATAAAATATAAAGAAGAAAAATAAAACAAGTGCTACTTTCTTTATCTAGGGTTGCCTTCAAGACTCTCAGATATTTTTTGTTTCTTAAAGTACTTGAACTAGCTCCAGATTCTTGAAGTTGTGCTCTTTCATCCAACACCCCCAAATATATTCTATGGCCTTTGTTTTCCCAATGAGAAATATTTTTCCAGCTTTTCTCTTTCTCTCATATATATTTTCTTTTGCCTTTAAGCATTTCTAAAATTGGACCTTTCTTTTTTTTTGTTTGCTTCCATATACAGGTAAATCTTCTGAAAATAGCTCTTGTTTCTTCCCTTTCTTTC
Source organism: Rhizophora mangle (assembly GCA_037832345.1). NCBI lineage: Eukaryota > Viridiplantae > Streptophyta > Magnoliopsida > Malpighiales > Rhizophoraceae > Rhizophora > Rhizophora mangle. Next base: position 1,214,939 of record JBAPLJ010001226.1, read on the forward strand.
GAGGGCTTGGTATTAGAAGACCTGAAAGTTTCTAATTTTTAATTGATCCTGAAATCGTAGGATGACATGGGTCCTCATAGCTAAAGATCCACCCTTGATTTCTTGAATTAAAACGCATCTATTGGCCTTTTCTTTTTTATCTTGGGAACCTTTAGTTGATATTCCATAAGGAAGGATGGATTTTTTTTTTTTTTCAAAATTTCTTTTCTTTTTCCCAAGGTTTTGGTAAACTGGTGAGAGAGTGTTCGGATTTCTTTATTTACCAAAATCTGGCATGTTAGCAAGCTAGGTTAATTTCTTTGTAATTTCTTACAACTTCGATTTCTTTACAAACTCAACAAGCTTTGATATAGAAGAATATAGTTTATTCTTGATCAGATTCATGATCATTTCTCTTCTGCTCTCTCTGCGTTTCTGTCGCTCATTTTACGTCTCTGGGTGTGTGTTCATAAATATTCATGAAGATGTGCCCATACGCATGTAATTATAAGTAATAAGAAAAATGCTTCATGTTTGTGTAAACTCGACAACCCAACTCCATGTTCTACTAATCCAATTAATCTTTTTCGATGTGTGAGAAGAATCCCATTTTTACAGTATGGTAAATTTGGTTGAATTTTGTCTGTGTAATCAGCTCATTTGGATTGGTTATTATCATCTGGGGGAAAATGGCGAGGCAGAAAATCCAGATTAAGAAGATCGATAACATAACAGCGAGGCAAGTGACTTTCTCCAAGAGGAGAAGAGGGCTTTTCAAGAAAGCTTATGAGCTGTCAACTCTCTGTGATGCTGAGATTGCTCTCATTGTCTTTTCGGCTACTGGCAAGCTCTTTGAGTACTCCAGCACAAGGTATCATTTCCTTTTTTTTCTTTTTATTTCTTGTTTCCATTAACTTCTTGTTATCATTTTATTGGTCAACCTAGAGAGAGAAGAAGAAGAAGAAGAAGTGGCATAGGGGACATGATGCATGTTGTCGTCAACATGAAGGGTTTGACGTCGGTTGTCGTTAACTTGTACCTTGTTTTCTGTTCAAATCTTTTTTTGAGGGCTAGGCAACTATAGATTGTGTCTCCTCTTAATGGTTTAATAATATGCAGTGATTGAGTTTTGAAATTTATTTTACTTAGAGCCGCTGTTGTGTTGCTGTAGTTGTTTTTCCTTTTGAGCCATCTTAGAGCTTGTTATGGCGCATTATTCTTTTTGCTTTGATAACAAGAAATTGTTCCGTACTTGCAAAGAATAGGAAAGCACGCCATTTAGGAGTCCTCGAAACTTTACTTTATAAGCAAGATGGATTCAACAAAATATTGTTTTACCACGTATCGAGGAGTGCTCAAAAAAGCTATGGTGCATGCTAGTGACTGAGTTCGAAGCATAATACTGTAGTTCTAGTGGGTTATTAAACTCCCACATCCTAGTTAGAATGACTAGTAGCAACAGTGAAACATTGGGTCTCTGATGAGATGAGCCCTAACTTAACCATTTTTCCTTTAATAGGAAAATGAAATAGTGGTTTGTCATGCTTGCAATATCAGGTAGGAATCAATTTGTGTCATAAGATTAGGGTTTTACCTGGATTCTTTACAAGCACTATGATTTCATTTACTTCAGTTATTCTTCTTGAGAGTTGCCTAGAGAACCTGAGGTCTTTCTTGATTTGTGGAGTTTACTATGCTGTAATGATATTACCACATCATGTGTTGGCAATCTCAAAATTTGTGTCTGGGCAATAGAGGGTGGAGAAATAAGGATACACGACCTTTGTCTACTCCTGCTCAATTGGGATGAACTTCTCCATATGTTACTGGATACCAATGCATATTTCATTGGTGGATATGGCTTGGTACGTGTCATCAAGTGTTTAATTTAGGAACAGAGGATTGGGGATTGGTAGAATATTACAATCATCAATTGCAACTGATGGTACAAATATTTTTTCCACTTTGTTCCCCAATCCTCTGTGCACTGGTTCAGCTTATACACCAATCCTTCATCATTCTATTATTTTCAAATCATCAATCCATGCATATTAGTTGTCTAGGAACTGGAAAGAAATACTCTCTGGTTGTTTAAGAAATGTTATTATATATATATATATATCACTATTACTATATACACTATTGTCTTGAAATTTTTTGTTTTTTTTAATAATTAATGTTTTAAATTCACAAATATCTTGTGTCACATTAATGTTGTCTCATGTGCATATTTTTTCAGAACCAAAAGATTTAAAAAAAAAATAGAAGACAGCCACATGAGATCCTTATAGGAAATTAAAATTAGGAGTGCAAATAAAATTCATTTTTTCCTTTTTCTTTAGGTCCCATCACATAAGATGTTATAATTAATAAGCAAGTATCAATAGTTAACTCAACATCTTTGTTTCTGATACTTAATCTTAAAACAGTAGTATTGAAAGTTCAGAGAAGACCAAATGATTTAAAAGACGGAGGTTTTGATCAACAATGTCAAAGATGCAGTACTGACTTGCACCTTATGGCTAGTTGGAATGGTTATATGAGCTTACAACAGTTTGCAGCATTAGCCTATGCTGACCAGTAATAGGATAGAAATGAAATTACTAGGTCCAATGATTGACCTCAGTCCATTCAAGTTTGATGAATGTCGTGTTGAAGGATGGGTAAGGTAGCCCTTGGTGGATATGTTTTTATTGGCTGTAGCTTATAAATCCTGTCGATGGAAAGGAAAAACTTTTTGCCAAATGTGATAGTACTGCAATCCAACTTCTACCAAGTACAGGGTAAATGATTTGATTCATTTTGTTCTACTTTGAGGATGACAACAGTATTGCATTTATAAGTAAAGAAATAATTTTTGAAATCCTATAGTGAAATCAGCTGTGAGAATTTGCTTATGCAATATACATGGTACTATTTGATGTTCTTTCTTTCAAATTTATCAATAGATATTCTTTGGTTGTTGAAAATTTTGAATGACCGCAAATATTAATTCAACGAGTGATTGGGCCAATCTTTTGTTGTTGAAGTGTGAAGCAGGTCTTTGAAAAACGCAACCTTATTTCAGAAAACCTCAACAGGCTGGATCGACCATCTCTTGAGCTACCGGTATGATATTCTTCTCACTTTGAGTTTACTCTAAGCTGCACGTGATCATATTCACGCAGAACTTAAAGCTCGTAACTTTAACGTTGTATCTTACAATGTCATTGTCTACCTATCCACAAGCTTTTTGCATTTCCTGTATATTAATAATAATCTTTGTGTAAGCCCGCCATTATGGGGCCTATCATCCGGGACACACGCTTTGCAAGGACAGCAATTGTATACAGATCATGTTGGCTGCTCATTTTTATTGCCCAAGTAATTAGGATTTCTTGTTTGATGGTTAATTTGTACGTTGCTCCAGTTTTATTAACTATTCCATTGGCCCCACCATTTCAACATTTTGTTTCTGTTCCATATTTAATTTCAGCAATGTGATGTAAAAATTATGGACATGCTACTGTCCGCACGTGTGCCAAATTGATGCTACAGTTGACTTATCTTACCGATTGAGTTGATACCGCAACCAATAGGTACTTAGAACATAAAGATTAAATTCGGTGGAATCAGACGGAAATGTTTTTGGGCAATAGGTTTCAACTTTCTCATCACATTAGCTCTATAGCCTTTATGTTGAACTTAGGGAGTGATGGGGAGGTGATCTTGTCTCAGAAAGCTGATTGCCCAAATTTCAAGATTATATGATTAAATTATTATGAACTAGTCCTTTTTCCTCTTTTTAGCCTGATGATGCTTTGTACATCAAATTGAGCAAGGAAATAGCAGAGAAGAACCGGGAATTGAGGTAAACTTGCGTGGCTATAAATTTGGTAGCCAAAATAGATATGCTTCCCACACATAAAATGCTGATGGATGATCCGATCATGTCAGCCAAATAAGAGGCGAAGAGCTCGAGGGGCTGACCTTGGAAGAATTACAGCATTTAGAGGAATTACTTGTAAAAGGTTTGCGCCGTGTTTTGCAAACAAAGGTTTGTTTAGAATCTTTGGTCTTAATTTAATCAGCCGAAAACCGAGCAAATATATATATATATATATGCAGTCTAACATAAATTGTGCTCCTACGTGGTTCAGGATGACAGAATCGAAAATGAGATTAATACCATAAGGGGCAAGGTCAGCACCTTACTTTGTACTTCGAAAGCAATTCGCACAGTTTTATGATCATGAGAAGAACAAACTTCTAAGACGTTTATTACAAGAATGATGATTTTTCGTGAGAAGCAAGAAAAATGATATTGAACACAAATAGTGTTTTACTTGTCAATTTATGGTTCTCTTTTTCTTCATTTGCAGGAAGCCGAATTAATGGAAGAGAACCAGTGGTTAAAACAGCGAGTGGGGCTTTGATATCCTTATGATTTTTAGTTCATTCTTTTGGCCTACTCTCTGACCTTTTAGCATCTTTCCACTTGGCAGGTTATGGATTTATCGGTAGGCCAAACTCATCTAGTTGAACAAGGCCAATCAGAGTCCATGATGACCAATAATAGCAGCTCAGCTGATCCCTCTCAAGACTGCGATACCCCTTATGCTTTTCTTAAATTGGGGTTGGTTTGTTATCTTTTTATATATATATATTGCATGCATGCTGCACCTAACAAATAATGCAAATCTGGCTTATAGTCAATCTCAATAATTGAATTTAATACCACAGAAGAAGATAAGAGGTGTAATTGTCAGATTATTCTGTTGTGATATAAAAGTTACAGTGTAGGCCATGTGACCATTTGACCGATCTCTTAACTGAGCCTCATGCACTGGAAATATTCTTTTTTAGAAGATTCAATGGAGTATCTAGTCATTATTCACAATCATAAACAAGATGGATGCAATGAAAGTTGCAGGGGAATTTATGGTTCTTACTCCTGAAAACGAATAAGATAATTTAGAGAGAAGCAGCGCTGGATGACATTGACTGACTCCAGCTTGAATGTCTTGCAGCCTACCTTAGCTGAATCTGGAGGAATAATTGCCATGGCATTGCAGTTTGTGCATATTTAGATCAAGGGTTTCCTTGCTTTGTTGTGGCAAGGGCATCGACTGAAGCTGCAGAAAGAGAGGATGAATCATTTATGATTCTTTCTTCTCTCGTCCGATTATTAAGCAAGTGTGAAAAGCATGTACTAAAGTAGGAATTCCAAATCCTCCTGGAGCTCTATTCTTACTGTCCTGGATCATAACAAAACAAAGCTTCTGTTGAGTGCCGTCGAGTGTTACTATTGTGTTGAGTATGTACTTGAAATTAAATCAAATGTATGACGATATTATCACTGTATTCAAATGTGATGAAGCTGTGAGTTCAAGCTGACTTATCTAAAGTGTCACGTACGTTGATTTTACAATCTCAATGTGGTAAATTAAAAGGCTGATTTAGAAGATTGCTATAAGTTGGTTTCAGGTCAGATTATGAAATTCTTATTTTTGTTTGCGTATTTATAGAGAGTTAGAAGCATCGGCAGAGGTGTACATTGCACTTTGGGTGGATTCAAATTAGAAAAGAAGGAAGAAATAATGGTCATGATTTCTTGAAAACAGTGAGATAGGTCAATGGATACTAGTCCTGTTTAAGCCATATTCGGGGAAAGGAAAAATGTAATGGGTTTTAGTTCGCTCGAAATTCGCATAAATATTGGATTTAGCAACATGCATTGTGAGCAAATATTTTTTGCCACTAAGAGAGAGAATTATGTTTTTGATCTTTTTATTTTTATATATAATAATTTGAATAAAAAATTAATATTTTAAATTTATTTTATTTTTTAAAATGTTAATTTTTTATTTAAAATTATTAATTATATAATTAATACAACAGAATATATAATTAGACTTGTTAAATTTTTTTTAATTTATTATATATTCTATATTATTTATTATATATTTAGTTGTTTTATTTATATATTTATTAATTTCTATCAAAGAATTAAAAAGTTAAAAAAGATTGAAAATATTAATTTTTTTTTTAAGATAAAACTCTCAATAACACTGATCCTGAGACAAATCCTCAACTCATGTGATAAAACTCTTTTGTAATTTAGTATAGCAACTTAATTGTTTCTTCTAACATTTGTGATCAATTGCGATCTTCAGCTTCAATCATTCCAACCATAACCACATACAAACGAGACGCTGTGTAGAAATAGGAAACTAGTAACCGAATCTGGTAGCAATGTAAAACTTGGTCATATATTTTAACCAAAGACACCATTAAGCAGTCATCGATTGTCTTAAGCTTCTTACAAGTAATGGGTAACTCGGATGTTCTACATTAGGGTTTTGTTTTCGTAACTCAATCCCAAGACTACCGATAGAAACCTGGCCCAAATAGGATTAAAATCAGCCCGATCCATTTTAATTCCTCCGTTCTCCAACCTCAGCGGTGTTTGGCACGCGCTAAAAGGGGCGTGCACGTGGAAATCTCACATCTCGCCTGTGCGTTATTGTCGTTGGTTCCCGCTAAAGACCTGCTCCAAAATTGCATTGCCAAAAAGAACCCACTCTTCTGTGCATTCACATCCCCTTTGCAGATCTCTCTCTCTTTCTCTCTTTCTCAAGTACCTGAAAGTTTCTGTTTCGCTATTGTCGGAGTTAGATTGAGGTAATTAGCAACATGGATGAAGAGTATGATGTAATAGTTCTTGGGACTGGCCTCAAGGAATGCATCCTCAGTGGTCTTCTTTCTGTTGATGGACTCAAAGTAATTCTTCTCTCCCTTAATTTCTCTTACATTAATGTCGAAAGCTTAGCCTTTTTAAGTTGTTTTGATGTCAAGATCAAAACCCAATTCCGCTTTCATTTGGGATTTCAAGAAAATGTATTCAAAAGTTCAATCAATAATATGCTAACAGAGGTAAATGTTTTGCCATTGATTTCCATCTTCGATCTGTTTACAAGTCTTAATGTCTTTTTCATATCTTATAATTTATTGCTGACAGCAGGGCATGATCATTGGCTTCACATTTCTATTGTTTCCTTGTATCTTTTGATCTTCATGTATGGAATAGAGGGTAATCTGACTACTACTGCTTGGATCAATCGATCAAGAATAGTAGGTATAGAATATTTCTAGTCACGTTGAATTTGGAGGTGCAAAGAGGTCTCAATATTTCTTGTGTTCATTATGGATGTCGCTGAAGCGAACGGGCTTTCTGGATTTATGTCTTCATGGAATAAGAGAATATTACTTCCGAGGCTTGTGCACAATACGGTATTTGTTTGGTCTTTGGTTTTTTATTGGATCTCTGTTTGAATCAGGTTTTGCATATGGACAGAAATGACTATTATGGTGGAGAATCGACCTCTCTCAATCTCAACCAGGTGACTTGGCTCATAGCAGTATTGCAATCCTGCTTCATTTGCTGATTCCTCCATAGCCTTTGATTTATCATATTCTGACCATCATTTTCCCTTTTTTATTTATGCTTTTTTAACTCTCTTTGTCATTCTAGATTTGGAAGCGCTTCAGAGGAAGTGACAAGCCACCAGAAAGCCTGGGCATAAGCAAGGAATTTAATATTGATATGATACCAAAGGTATCCCGATTTGTGCTCACTGATCTGTTTGCTTATTGAAATGATAAAACATGCTTCCGGCTCGACTAATAATCTGTTGAGTACATGTCTTCCATTTTTTTCTCATTTCCTTTTCAAAATTTGTTTTGGTAGTTCATTATTGCCAATGGTGGTTTGGTCCGTATTCTCATCCACACAGATGTTACCAAGTATCTCAATTTCAAGGCTGTGGATGGTAGTTTTGTGTACAATAAAGGAAAGGTATTGTGCATTTTCACATGGTTTATTTTCTTTGGGGTGGTTTCTTGTCTTTAAGTCGGACAAATGTCTTGATGTTTTTTCTCCAAATTTACAACTGGCATTGAACTATGTTTTTCAGATCTACAAAGTTCCAGCAACTGATGTTGAAGCACTGAAATCAACATTGATGGGATTGTTTGAGAAGCGCCGTGCTCGAAAGTTCTTCATTTATGTACAAGACTATGAAGACAATGATCCAAAGTCTCACGAAGGCCTTGATTTGAACAAAGTTACTGCAAGAGAGCTTATCTCGTGAGAGTCCCATCCATATAGTTGCATCTATACGTGTGTGGATACTGTGCATAGATGTGTTATTGCTCATGAACAGAGTTTGATGCTGACAATAACCGATATTTATGTATTCCAGAAAATATGGGCTAGAAGATGATACAGTTGACTTCATTGGTCATGCCTTGGCGCTTCACCTAGATGATAGTTACTTGGATCAACCAGCTCTTGACTTTGTAAAGAGAATGAAGGTTCATTTACAAACCTCTAATACATTCGTGTTTCTTGACAATGAAAGTTCTTATCTGAAATTCTTAGCCCTATCGCTCATTGATATTTATGGTACTTGTATTTATTTTTTGGGGTTTTTTGCTTTTGTTTCTAAAGCTCTATGCAGAGTCTTTGGCACGCTTTCAAGAGGGATCACCCTATATCTATCCACTGTATGGACTGGGAGAATTGCCTCAGGTTTGCTTCATTCTGTAATTCCTGTAGCTTTAGGCCACGAAAATAAGTTGCTTTGACGCTTTCTAGTATTTTGGCAGGCATTTGCCCGTCTAAGTGCAGTATATGGTGGAACTTACATGCTGAACAAGCCAGGCTGCAAGGTAAATCCACCATGATACCTCTTTTCTCTTCCTCTTTTTCAATTTCATTGGAAGTTTTGTGAATCCCTCAAGATCTGGTGTTCACCGAGTTTCAAGCTTCAGCAAATTTCTTGGCCTAAGCAGAACCATTGTTCACTTTAGGATTACAATCCATTTTTATCCTTTTCCATCTGGTATTTCTTTCAAGGAGTCTGCCAGAGATGCTTTGCGTTACTCTTCTATTTCTAGCATCTCTGATGCCTTGGCACTTAACTTAGCTAGCACAGTTCATTTCTCTGAATGCAACACCTCTGGCTAGTACCTAACAGAATATTTTTGAATCCCAATTTGCTCTAATCTTTGTTTCTACGTAAATCTTAGGCATACTCTCTTTTTTCTTTTTTCCTTTTTCTTTTTCCAAATGACAGGTAGAGTTTGATGCAAATGGGAAAGCCATTGGTGTGACCTCCGAAGGAGAGACTGCAAAGTGCAAGAAAGTTGTTTGTGATCCTTCATATCTGCCTGACAAGGTAACTTCTGGCAAACTTGTGAATTTGAGCAGGATCCTGTAATGTTCCACTAGTGGAAGTGCTGAGATAATACTTCTGCATCTATGGCCTTCTAATATGGCAGGTCAAGAAGGTTGGAAAAGTTGCTCGTGCTATATGCATAATGAGCCATCCTATTCCAGACACCAGTGACTCTCACTCAGCCCAGGTTATCCTGCCACAAAAGCAACTTAGCCGCAAATCAGACATGTATGCCACAGAAACTGTGTTTCTCTTTAAAGTTTGGACATGCAAAAGAAATTAATTACGTGATTGAGGTAAAGCATATGTTCCATGATATGTTCTTTGACGTTCCACATTGCTTCAGGTACCTCTTTTGTTGTTCTTATGCGCATAATGTTGCACCAAAAGGAAAATACATTGCTTTTGTCTCAACTGAAGCAGAGACTAACAATCCTGAAGCAGAATTGAAGCCAGGAATAGATCTGCTTGGTGCCGTGGATGAGATATTTTATGAAACATATGATAGATTTGTACCTACAAACAATCCAGTATCTGACCATTGCTACATATCCAAGGTAACCAGTTGCACATTTATCAATTGTTCGTTTCCCTTCATTCCTCTGTGAAACAATAAGCATTTTTTTCTGTTCTGTACTGCTCTAAGCAGTTGGTTACATTTCTTCTTCGCTTTAGTATTTGGTCATCTTCTAGTTGTTTTTTTCCCATCTCACGTGTATGGATATTTGTGGGTGTGCGTCTGTACATCATGAATCAGACTAAGCATTCAAATCTTGATACTCTTTTGCAGGGTTATGATGGGACAACACACTTTGAGACCACGGTGGACGATGTGATTGCAATGTATACTAAAATCACCGGAAAGGTACTTCTTGATGACCAGAAATAGAAATATGCATTACAGTCACATGCTTCATTAGGTTGACATAATGCTGTTGGTCCTTTCAACATAGGCAATAGAGAGATAAAGGAACGTTAAATATTTAGATGAATTGGAGCCACAACCGCATGGATAATAGTTTTTCTTTGTTGTCTGGTACAGGCTCTTGATCTTTCTGTGGACCTGAGTGCTGCAAGTGCTGCTGCTGATTGATGGCAATCTAAAGCTGTGAAGAAGAATTAGAAGAACCGCATGAGCCAATTTTCCTGTTCTGTCTCCCTTCTGTTCACAGGAACCCAAAAATTTTCCAAATTTGAAAGGAGCCAACGTTACAAAATGTTGGCTACCTTATTTTATTTCTTCTTAAGTTTTCTTATTGGCTATCTTGACTCCTTACATTAAATCATTAATTAAAGCATTTATTTATATTTTTTTTTTGTGTCTAAATTTTGCCATGGGAGCATGATCTTGAATGTTAACCACACTAATATGGCTAAGGCACGTCCGAACTATGTTATAAAACTGGGTTTTTCCAACTTTTCTCAAAAGGTGCGTCCATGCATATGCATTAGGAGCCATAGACTCACTTATGCAAGTAGATGGACCAACAAAAAAGGGTTGCGTGCACATAATTCAATGATTTAAAAATGAAAATTCCCATATTGTAATTAAATTTTTGGAATGACTGTTCACATTATATAATCTAGTCTAGATATAATCAAGTTTAAGTTCTGACGAGCTCAATCCATTTACATACAGTATATATATAATTCATACGAGTATACATATATTATGTATATACTACACGCACTCAATAATTGATATTTACACATGCATTTTGTATTTATATTTTAAGAATCCATTTTATTTTCAAGACAAATAATTCTCTTAAACTCTGACGACCAAAAAAAAAAAAAAAAAAAAATCGTTTGTGCGATCTCACCTGTTTAATAATAATAATAATAATAATAATAATAATAGAATCAAGGAAATGACGGTAAAAAAATTGAAAATGTTACCGTTACGTATTAAATGGGACAAAAAATTCGAAACCGACTTTCGCACCTCGTAGGCCAGTTGACTGCCCAATAAGCCCTCTTGAAATGTTCGTTCGGAGTTACGCAGTCGCTTGTGCAATTGAGTCGTTTGTACCTTTGCCGTGCAGATTACCGACACGCTAAGCTTCCTGCGCATGTCGTCACAAATCACTTATAAGATGGTGGCAAAATGAATGACGTGGTTAATCAATAAATTGAAAATTATTTTTTATTTTTTATTTTTTATTTTTTTAAATAACAACCGATATTCACATCTCGGGGGCCTAATATTTAAACACACAATCGCAAAGCTTTCCACTTTTTTCTCAAGAGAAAAAAAAAAAAAATTTGATGGGTAATCTTGTCGTGAAATGGGACTTTGATCAACAAATAGGGAGTGCGACCATTTACCAACCCAAGGCTGGATATTTTTCCTGGCTAGTTTCTGTGTCCGTAATCTAATTGATGTCGAATTCTGAAAGCATACCGGTCTTAGCTAAGGCTGCTAGTCGAACTAGACCGGAATAGCAGAATATGCACTAAAACCCTGAATGAACATTGCATACTGGTAAAGATACAAATCCATTTCATATACTTCCATAGAAAAGGATTTATTATTATTATCATTATTTACTGATCTTCATAAAGCAGCTGGTTTTGTTATCAGATAGACATCCTGTTGGTTAATTTGTTCTTTTAACTAACTATCCGCTGGCAATAGCTATGAGGTCTGCTGTGTACTTGAACCAAAAAACAAGAGATATTTGAGAAAAAAATCCTACTCCCAGCAAAGTGGAGTTTTCCATAGTCATGCCACCATCAAGTATCTGTTTAGAACTAACCGATGGTATCTTTTTGCATAGAGGCTGTCAACGTTTTGGAGTGTGACTTAAAGCCTTTGCCAATATAAACGAGAAACCAGCTTCATTTCTTTCAGCTTCCTCATTGCTATCCCATGGTCCAAATCTGCCCCCTCAGGCTCAAGCATGTTCAGCCCAAACAAGCTCATCAAAAAATGCCAAAGGGTAGCTGCAATCCGGAGAAAAAGAATGTGTTTTGTGAGTATCTCTAAGAATGGAAATGCAAACTGCTATAGTACATTATTAATGACTGGTGCAGGTCATTTCATTGTCTACACCATTGATCAGCGGAGATTTATGTTTCCCATGAGTTATTTCAGCAATAGCATCTTCAGACAGCTGTTCCAAGCTGTCTGAAGAAGTGTACGGACTACCAAGTGATGGACCCATCAAATTGCCATGCCATGCTGCCTTTCTGGGCACACGGTCTTTCTCATCAGAAAAGGCTTAGCCGCAGACGAAGAGACGGGTTTGCTCACTTACATGGAAACGGACTGCTGCCCGTTACGAGTTGCATTCCATCAAGGTCATAAGGGCCAACAGTTGATCAAATGAAAGAATCATTCACAAAGTAATTCCGGCTGCCCTAACCCTTTTTAGAGAGTGGGAATTCCGATTCACTATCTGCTTTAGCAAGCATCGGTAATTCCTTGAGTTACAGTCTTTAAAGGATTACACTGGACGTCTAAACATGTGATAGCACAATATTGGTGACAGAACACAGGAACTTAAATTTAGGCCTGACGGGTCAAAATTATATGGCCATTTCATGTCTACCAGGGAAACTGCTCTGATTAGGTGCAATTAGATCAGGCGGAATAGCTTTCAGGCGATTCGCTAGAAGCTCAATGGCTAATTTATATGTCACATCACATTCCAGATTGACGATAGGCGACTTAAAATAAAAGTAGTTCTTCATGGAAGAGACAACGATACAAGGGAATGACAGAATTACATTAACAGATCTTTCTAGTTTAGAAATCGAAGACAACAGATTTTTCCAGGCTACCCGGCTTAGAAATTTACAATAACATAATTTTCTATATTTCGGCTGCTTAGAAATCTATAATATCGTAACTTTCTATATTATTGCTTCATGCTCTCATTGTTACCGTACGTTATATATTGCTCCGACTTGGACAATGAGTTCATTCGAATCTCGCTCACGTTGTCATGTCTACGTGGATTTGTAAGCTATGTCATGCCAAAAGTTGGGATGCCACTGGCATTGCTTCCATCAATCGGCTCCGCTCACTGGCACTCTCGCCAGGTTGCAACTGCATTCCAGGAAGAACAGAGGAAACAGCGCCTGCTACTTTGCAATCGTCTGGAGGAGCAATCTTGATCTTGAAATATTACTTCGAAGAGATTTGGGTCGTTGGGATGCCAATTAGTTGATACCTGTCAGCCTACCATGTCGTATTCTTGTGCATATTGAAATGAGAATATTTAAAGGAATAAAAAAAAAAAAAGCCAACAATTTTTGCTTAAGAAATTAACGAGAAAAAAAAATCTTAAAATTCATGAACGCAGGTTAAGTAAAATGTGTACTGATACATCTAAATTCTTAACATGTTAATATCTTGTCTTAAAAACTATATAAAAATTATATTTTAGATTAAAAAATAATTAATGTTTGATAATTTTTTAAATTATATTTTTATTTATGATGTCATCTTAAAAGACTATTGTTTAAAAAAATATATTTTAGAGATGCTTTTTAAATATCCTAAAAAAACCCAGCAAAGTAACTAATGAAATTTAAAAGATTTTGTGATCAACTTAAAAAGATTATTGATGTGATTTGTCTCAACATTGAACTAATCAACTTGACAAAAATTAATGGGATATTTTTATTTTTTTAGTTTATCTTTTAATTTTAGAATTTATATCAAAATATTTTACAACAAAATTTTTAAATGCCAAGCTAGAATATTCAATACATAAATCTAAATTTTTATTCATTCTTAACTATTTTATTTATAATATTAAACAGTTTATAGTCTATTTCATGTTAGTATGTTCAATTTCTCATAAAAATAAGAAACACATAATTACAATTGTATTCTAACAAAAAACTCATTCACCTAGAATTCATAAAATTATTTAGGTATAAATCAGAATCATTTACACCGCCACCACTTCACACGGAGCATGGTGATTTTCTTATTGCTTTCCTTCTTTCTTAGAGGTTTTTTCCCCTATCTACTATTGCAAAAAGATACCGGAGAGAGTCAAAGTTGCGCTTAATTTTCTTTTGCGCTGCCAGTAATATATTAGTATTCAATTTCACTTTCAATTTAATTTTCTTATTGCTTTCTATCTTTCTTAGAGGTTTTATACTAATACCCTTTTTGTCGTGGCTTTGCTTTACCCATCTTAGTCGCTATATAACAAAGAATTGTTAAGGTTCGTTTATGTTGCGATCAATTCCAAAGCATTTTCTAAATGTTAGTATTGTGAATATGGAACTGCTATTCCAACGAACGCTTTTTTTTTTATTTTTTTTTATTTTTGTCTAAAGATTTCTCTGTGGTCTGGTCAAGGAAACCAACAAAACGAAACACGCAACAGAAATTTCAAGGTTTAACTACGTATATTTTTTCTGTGGGACACCCATTCGATTCTTGATCCTGACTTCATTGATTGGTGTAGCAAAATTGAAAGTGCTCCTAATCGCAGGCTTTTGTTTTTTTTTTCTTTTTTTTTTTTTTTTTTTAGTCTCCGATGGACTTCGGTTGGCAAACCGTTACACGAATGAATGAACAAACAAATATTACAAGAGAATAAAAGAATTCTACTAACAGACTTTTCTAGGTTTCCCAGCTTAGAAGATAACAGATTTTTGTTGGCTTCGCTGCTTAGAAATCTACAACAACGTAATTTTCTAGATTTTTGCTACATATACTTCCATTGTTACCGTTATATATAGCACCGTCTTGGACAATGACTTACTCGATTCTTGTTTATGTAGTCATGTCTTCGTTGATTTGTAAGATATGTCACGCCAAAGTCACGCCAGGGGGAATGTGGCAATGGCGGCCAGAACTTGGTTTCATGGTAAGCTTACTTAGATAAAAGCAAGATGAGCAGTGAGACAACAAACAATAAAGATGAAATGCCTTTCTTGTGAATAACCATAACCCTATAGAGATGATACTCACTAGAGCGGTCAAGGCCTGCAATCTCTCTACCCAAAATCATTCAGACACCATCGTTTCTTCTTCGTGTCTTATATTTCTTCTTATGGAATCCCTCGAGACAAACAAGCTCATTCTTGTGGCCAAGAGGTGGAAGAAGCTAGCTGCTATTAATAGAAAAAGAATTTCGATGCCATCCAAAAGGGATAGCAAAGACGGGGGCGAGTGCACCATTTCTAGTTCAAAAGGGACATTTTGTTTTCTACACAGCGGATGAAATGCGCTTTGCAATCCCTTTAGCGTATTTAAACAACAAGGTATTCAAAAAATTTCTGAAACGCGGCTGCTGTTTATTTGTCTCTCGATATCCGCCTCTCTGCCGTTGATTTTCCTGGCTTTCTTGAATGGGTCCAGAAAAGACAAATTGGGTCCGGCTAAACTCGAGAATTTTCGGGTGAGCCCCGTTTAAAGACATTAGTTATTCCTTTTATTTGAAATTGAAAGGGTGCTTCAACCCTAGACCTCCTCCTCCATGTCCTAACTCCTAGAGGCTTGGTGGGATGGCTAAATAGGGTAAGCCAATTGGTTGATTTAAAAATGTTAACCAAGTAGTAGCTTACCTTGACCAAATTCATTGGCTATTTGAAGTTGCCTAATATTATGATTTATGCATTCACACTAGCTTACCTTATTAATGTAAACCTGCAATAGAAAAACTTGAAATCCTTTTTTGATTTTTTTAATTTTTCAGTGATATGAAGAAAATTATAGCCTTTTTTTGAACACCAATCAATCAACAATTTTATAAAAGAAAATACTAAGTGAACACATTTTTATTGAACTAACCATACAAACAATTAGTAAGGTAATTTTTTTTTATTAATAAACAATGACATCTATTTATAACAGTAAAATATTATTTTTTCTAAATTATAAATCCTGATTTTTATATATTTTTTATTAATTGTATATTGTCTATTAAAAATTGTGTTTGTAATATTATTATTATTGTTTTAAAAAGAAAAAATTATCGGAGTCGTGTGGAGCTGGAGCCGTACCAGATGCAGCAACGGGTGACGTCGGGCAGGACTCTTGAATCCAGCCAGTTCCGTTACAAAACCAACCACTCCTCGGAATCCTCCCTAAACAAACGACAATAGTTCGACACTACAGGCCACGGGCATTTGACCTGGAAGCCCTCCAAGTCCGCTCAATCGATCGATTCATCGATCAGTCTTCTCCACAGCCATTGTCATTTGTCATTAGAGGCTCCTGCACTCTGATTCTCTCATCAAGATGGATAAGGTTGAAGAGATTAAAAGAGAGAGTGATAAACTGGAAGACGGCGCTGGCTCTAAAGATGGTTCCCTTTGTGGGTATGATTCTCTTCAACACCTCCTCAGTGCCAATCTCGAGCCTCATCTCTTTAAGGTAGACAAAAGAGTTCACTTTCTTCTTTTCTCGAAACAGACTTTAATGGGTATCGGCTAGCAACCGAGGTTACAGATTGTTTAATAAGTTGGACGCTGGAAATTTTCTTATGGGTCTTGATTGATGATTATCTCTCCTATGTTACTGCCTTACAGGAAGTCAGCCGCTTGCTTCTGGGACTGAATTGTGGAAGGAGGCTTGAATCTATTGCTCTTCCAGAGTCTGCAAAAGCTATTTCTTCACAGAATGATTTCGATCTACAGGTGGTTCCTCTCTGATGATGTGATGATATTGATCTTTGAAAACTCTGGATTCAATATATGCTTAAATTTAATCAGAAGTTCGTTGATCTATGTGAACACTCTGAAAGGGATTGACAACTCAGAATCAAGTTAATTCCAAGTGTGGGAAGTTCTTTCAAAGTTGGAAATCTGTGCTGTGGAAAGCCTATTGAAAATGGGCCTTTGATTTCTGTGTGTATTGCGCGTCTTAATTTTGGAATGGTGGTTGCGTGCATGTCATGGCTTACTTAAAGCTTTCATGTCCTCTTCCTTTCATGTGATAAAATTCTTAAATCAGTTGGTTCTCTGTAATTGATTTTTTAATTCATTGTCTACAAATTCTCAGGCATTTTGTTTTGGAGCTGACAAAGAGCTATTAAGAGAACCTCGAGTAGTTAGGGTTGGACTTATTCAGAATTCTATATCTCTACCAACAACTGCCCCTTTTTCGGACCAAAAGAGGGCTATCTTTCAGAAGTTAAAGCCTATCGTTGATGCAGCTGGTGCTTCAGGAGTCAACATATTATGCTTGCAAGTAAGTTGAGGGATGAAGGTTCAATGGTGTTGTTGATAGATTTTGCATTGTACTGTGCAAATCTTAGAATTACTTACCTTCGTTAATTAATACAGGAAGCATGGATGATGCCGTTTGCTTTTTGTACTCGTGAGAAGAGGTGGTGTGAATTTGCAGAGCCTGTTGACGGGGAATCAACACAATATCTTCAGGGCTATGCACAGAAATACAATATGGTTATTATAAATCCGATTCTTGAGAGGGATGTTAATCATGGAGAGACTATCTGGAATACTGCTGTTATAATTGGAAATCATGGAAACATAGTTGGCAAGCATAGGAAGGTAAAAGCAACATAGATTGTCTGTAATTTATTATTCTTGTCCAGTTCTTATGCAACTCTAGTGATAATAAAATTTGGCAGAACCATATACCTAGAGTTGCTGATTTCAACGAAAGCACATATTACATGGAAGGAAATACTGGACATCCAGTCTTTGAAACTGCATATGGGAAGATTGCTGTTAATATATGTTATGGTAGGCATCACCCTTTGAATTGGCTAGCATTTGGCTTGAATGGTGCAGAGATCGTTTTCAACCCTTCTGCCACCGTTGGTGAACTCAGTGAACCAATGTGGCCCGTTGAGGTCATTTTCTATGCCCTTAATTTTAATTCTTGTAGTCAGTGTTTAACTTATGTCATCTATATCTCCTCCTCTGAATTTTTTTTTATGCTTGCTTGATGGATTGTACTTCTAATGGGCTATGATCCTTCCAGACTAGTGTGATTGGAGCCATTAGAATTTTACAGCATGTGCATGTAGATAAAAATCCACCATTAGATGTTCATCTGCTTGGGTGACTAGTATTTGTACATTGTCATAAAAAGTTAGTGTATCCCGCAAGTGTATGCTTGGAGAATATAGCTTATGCTAGTTGACTGACATCTTGCCAACGGTGTTACAGGCCCGCAATGCTGCAATTACGAATAACTATTTTGTTGGGTCAATAAATCGTGTTGGGACTGAGATATTTCCCAATCCATTCACTTCAGGAGATGGGAAGCCTCAACACAATGATTTTGGTCACTTCTATGGCTCCAGTCACTTTTCAGCTCCAGATGCATCATGCACGCCTTCCCTTTCTCGTTACAAGGACGGGTTGCTGATTGCAGACTTAGATTTAAACCTCTGCAGACAGTTGAAAGACAAGTGGGGGTTCAGAATGACTGCTCGGTATGAGTTATATGCTGATATGCTTGGCCGTTATCTGAAAGACTTTGAACCTCAAGTCATCTCTGATCCCTTGTTACATAAGAAGTCTCCATAGTCTCGGGAATTCACTAAATTCACAAACTACTGCAAGCCAACTGTTGTATTCAAATATTATCGCACATAAGATGCTGAAATAAGGTAAGTTGGTTCATGTATGCAAATGTTATCTTCACTCGTATGCTCAAACAAAATCTTACCCAAGACAAGCACCAATAAATTCACCCAAAATCGTCTTGGCTTTGAGATGGTCAAACTCTCTCTCTCTCCTTTTTGTTTTTTTTAAATTTTTTTTTAGTTTTTCATTTATGCAGAAAGACAACCCATATCACACCAACAATTGTAATAATAACTTTATAATAAATCGAATTCTGGCGAACTCGCCCGTATGGGCCACCCATCGGACCATAATCTCTTTGGTACGATAAATCTGGCGGTTTGGGCCGTTAGGCCCGGCCCACAGAATGTCAAACTTTGACATTTGTTTCTGTCAGCCGATCATTTCGCTACAGTGAAGCACAATAGGTCAGGGAAAAAGGAAAATTAAAAAGGAAAATTAAAAAGAAAGGCATGGAATATATATATTTTTATATATATAATTTTAATTTTTAATTTTTTTATAATTTAAATATCATATATTTTTTAATTTGTTTTTAATATTTTTAAAATAATTAAAATTATAAAAAAAATAATTTTATTTTATCTCCACGATACAACAGGTCGAGTCATCTTCACTGCCACAGCTTCTTTTTTATCTGTTTGGATCATCCCACCAACCCTTTTGTAAGTGAATTACATGCTCCTTGTCGCCTTTTGTAGTGTATTGCAATCCTGTCTTTTTAAGCCACATCGTCTCTCTCTCCCTCTCCCTCGCTTGGATAAAACTTCTCTTACTATAACGGATGTTTTTGTGTCTGTCTGATCCATGGCTTCAATTTCTTCACCATCACCTCCTCCACACAGGCTATCATTCTCATCAAACCCCAAGTTCCATGCGAAAAGACCGTTCTATCCTTTCCCGACTGCCCCTCCCGCTTTCCCCTCTCCATCCCTCTCCTCTAGGGTTTCTGATTCCGCTCTCTGTCGTTGCGGAAGCTCCTCCTCCTCCTCATCCGGCGATAATTCGTCGTTTCAGTGGAGATGGAACGCGGCGCTCCAGGACGTGGTGAGGAGCGCGATGAGGCGGTTCGATTTGTACTTAAATTCGCGCAGGAAGCAGGCCAAAGGGAGCGGCGATGGAAGGAGTGCGGAGAGGGAGAGTAGGGAGGAAGATAGTGCTGATGGATGTGGTGAAGAGTGGGATTGGGATCGCTGGAAAAGGCATTTTGACGATGTCGATGAGCAGGAGCGTCTTGTCTCCATTCTGAAGGTGATTTTCACAGTTATTCATATGAATATATGATTTTCCATCTTTGTGACTGTGTGCGTGTGTGTATGTACTGATAGGATAGTACTTGGTTATATGGATAATGTTAGCTAACTGATTTTTGTAATTATGAAATGAGAAAGTTGGAGACTGGCAACTAAGGCATTTGCTGAAGTAAAGTTTGTACAAAATTGGTCCAAAAGAAAAGTAAAAGGAAAAAAAAAAAAAAAAAGAGTTACCTTTGGCCCTGAAATTAGCAACTGGACTCAACATAAGAGTGTTGTTTTTCATATACTAACGAGGAAAGCAGCCCTTAAGTTTGCAGAGTGTTTTTCATGTCAAACCAAATCCTAGTGGATGCTTACGAGTGCTAAAGTACTTGGGCTTGTGCTTATATTCGAGAGTGAACAAGTGCCTATCAAATTTTTATTGGAGAGTATTTGCTTTCCTTTTCATCTTCAGAAGGTGTAACTACATTTTGTGTTTAGAACCTGAATGCTGTATTCATGGAGTTCTATTTCTTGCACATTATGGTGTTTTGAGCTTTCAAATGTGAGAATTTCCTTCTGCAGTTCCAGTTACGAAATGCTGTGCGCAGAGAGGATTATGAAGATGCTGCAGGCTTAAGGTGGCAATTGCAGCTGCAGCTAAAAATGATACTGTTGGTAGAGTGATGTCACATCTCGAGGTATGTGATTCTGTTATCTATTTCAGTTTCCTTTTGGAAGGGAGAAAAATGTGAAGGTTGCATTGCTTTCTAATCGCTTTCTTTATCCTGTGTGTATGGTGCTTCAGAGAGCATTAGCAGAGGAGCGTTATTGGGATGCAGCCTTTTTACGAGATAATGCTGGAGCTGGACTGGTGAGCTAACAAAAACCTTTTATTATGTCTATGCACTGCTGAAGTTTTCTATATGTGGATTTTCTATTTATAAGAGAGGTATTAACGCTGCTAGCAACCGCGGGGATTAGTAGGGATAATGCTGAAAACATTGTGCACTGGAGGGTGCATCCTTGAGAGCAACATTAAATGTTAGAACGATGTGGGGGGGGGGGGAAGGTTTGAGAAACATCATTTAACTGGCTTTATGTTGACATGGAAAGATGTGGAATTCAAGGATTTTGAGGATAGAGAAGATCCTCTTGACCTCTCATGTAGACAAGTTGACATATATGCCATAGTGTAAGTTTTCAGGAAATATGTGCATTGATACTTGGTTTTACAATGTTTTGTTTTGAATATGCCTAGAGAATGGGTGTTCCATACCCTTGAAATATATTTTTACCTTTTCTTAAATCTAAAAAGGAGGAAAAAAGAACTTCTAGGAGTTGTTATAAAGTGTATGCTTGACCAATAAATGGATGATAGATTATGCCTTTTCTTTTTGCTGTTGTTCTTGATTGCCAAATGTCCTTCAATTTCTGGACCTAATGAAAATGGTTGTCTTGGTTCTTGCTATAAGTCTTCTTGCCAAATAAGGCATTTGCACATTTAAGTTCACTTCTTGCTTGATAGTCTCTTTTCTAATTCCTGGTTCCTAGGTGGGATGGTGGTCCGGCATATCAGAAGATGTTCATGATCCTTATGGGCTTATTATACGCATAACTGCTGAGCATGGAAGATATGTTGCACGGAGTTATAGTCCCCGGTAATTACTCGCATTCTTGGACAAGGTTTAATGCTAGACTTCCTTGGAAAAGGGGTAGGGGGGGATAGATGAGACAGGAATCAAACATGTAGCAGGCATTTCTTTTGGCATTTAGATGCTTTTTTTACCCCTTTTGAGTTCCCTTGCTTTCAGTTTGCAAACTGTCACATTATTGGACCCCCTCCCCCGCAAAAAAAGGGGAATGTGAGCTGGGCCACACTTTATGGTAGTTGCTTACTGCAAATTGTTCTCTCTCAGGCAGCTTGCTACTGCTTCTGTTGGTGCTCCATTGTTTGAGATCTTTCTTACAATGAATAAGAATGGTGAATACAAGCAACAGGTATTTTGTGATCCTGCTTATTCTATGATAGAGTTTGCTGTATCATTTTGGAAAATTTCACTGGCAATATGTGCTTGATGCAAAGGATTAGCATATATGCTAAAAAAAATTTCTCATTGCATATATGCTAAAAAAAATTTCTCATTGCATATATGCTACTCTGCAATTGATTTGACCAAATCTGAGGTCTTGAGAAGAAAATTATGAGAAGACAGAAGGCATGAGTCATTCACCTCTTTCTCTATTGTAATTTGATGAGAGGTTTTCCCTATTTATGATGGATGTTATGCCCTTTGGAGGCTTTGGCTTGTTTCTTTTAGGGCTGATGGACCTTGCTGGACATAGTTATTTGAATGCTTGTTGCAACCATCTACATTTGTCTTTGTTTCACATTGTGCATGCAAAATATAATGTGAATTTCATAGAAGCTTTTAGTTATTGTTCAATATCTGATAGGTTACTGTGACATGGTAGGTGGTGTATTTGAAGAGGAAAGGACTGTTCCAAGACCCTTCAATAGTATCCCCTAAGTCATCAGGGGCCACCAGCCACTTAACTCGACAAGCAACAGAGGGTAAAGGTGACCTATCTGTTGTGAGTATTGAAGACAGTGATGATGGTGATGATGCAGATCCTGATATAACAGAGGGACTGCATGGTTTTCAGAATATTTTGAGGGACATGATTCCTGGTGTGAAAGTCAAGGTTTTGAAAGTGACAGCACCAGAGAAGGTGGACAAGGACTTTATATCAAAGGTCATCGAACAAATTATGGATGAAGAAGATGAGGAGAAGGACATTGAGTTAGAGAGTGCAGAGATAGAAGATGAAATTAAGGGGGCAAGTGAACAGGAAGTAGATGAGATTGAAATAGATGCTGGTCATGGAAGCATCGATAATGACATGCAAAATGGAATTGCAGTCAAAGTTGTTGTTGGAGGTCTTTCTCAGGAACTCCCAGGCAGTATGCATGCTAAAAGATCACTTAGAGCACCAGCTAAGCTAGAGAAAAAGGGACGCAGATCATTTTCCTTTGCTATAGAGAATGATGTCAACCCACAGGATTCTGGTGCCAAGGAACCACAAGATAGAAAAGCTAAGCTTCGAGGTCAACGTACCGTGGATCATGTTATGTTTGATCTAGCCAAAGTCATTGGTAGGGAGAAGATACCCTTGAAGGTTGGTTCACATTGTAGAGGCCTCTTTTATTCTCTATTGATGGATATCAACTTATTATTGGCCATTATTAATTAATTTATTTATTTTTTATACTGACAAGATGATTACCCTTCTTCAATTGTGCAGGTACTGAAAGATGTTGGCAGATTGATAAACCTTACCCTTAATCAGACTCAAAATAATCAACTATTGTCAGGGTGTACGATGTTCAATCGGATAGAAATAACAGCATCTCCTGATCCTCTAAATGGTGATTTGTTTCTCCAAATATTTTAAATGGTGATTCTTTATAGAAGTTGTTTGATTATTTTCAGATGCTGTGTTGTTTCCTCTTTCCATTATTGTTAGAATTCTGAACCCCTTTACCCAACTTAGAGATGAAGCTTTAATGCTTTTTGCAATTTTGTAGGACTCTATATTGGTGCACACGGCCCATACTCTTATGAAGTCATACACCTCCAACGTAAGTTTGGTCAGTGGCAAGAAGATCATGTGAAAAAGGAGTCTCCTAATCTTGAGTTTTATGAATATGTGGAAGCAGTAAAATTAACTGGAGATCCTTATGTCCCTGCTGGACAAGTGAGTTACCTTATTTTTATTTCTTTAGGGGTACTTATATGAAGGGTGCACTTCAATGTAACAGTAAGGTCACTCCACAGTTTAAGAGTCTCATGCACTGAGATGCCTTTAGTGGATATGCTGAACAACTTGTGAATTTTATGATTGATCTTTGATTAACATAATGTGGAATCTTAATGTTAATCGAATAGTGAATTTTCAGTAAAGTCTATTGGCAAGTATATTTTTGTTCTTTTACATACAGACTTGTTCACACATTGTGATATAATCAAAGACATTAATGTCTGTGAATGTGAGAGAGCAGTGTCATCTTTTAGCTTGTCTAGGTGGTATTCTTGCACTGTTATGGTAGGTTAGGGAATATATTGGTTGTTCAGTTGATTGATTCTAGGCTTCATTCAACATTGTTCTGACTCCAGGTTTGCTTCCAGTTTCCTTTTTAGACCTTGAAATTTTTACCTTTGCTAATGTCTCTAGGTGACATTCCGTGCTAAGGTTGGAAAAAGATATCAGCTACCTCATAAAGGCATCATTCCTGAGGAATTTGGAGTGGTATCGTGTTAGCTTTTTAAACTGAATTTAGCATTAGCCCTTTTCCTCTTTTTGTTTTTTTCTATTTTTGGGCTTCCCTTTGTTTAAGGGTTTCTTCTGATTTTATTTGCAACATAGATTGCACGATACAGAGGACAAGGGAGGCTTGCTGAGCCAGGATTTCAGAATCCACGATGGGTTGACGGTGAACTTGTTATTCTTGATGGAAAGGTTTTTACATATTATATATCTTGTTTAAGTGATTTCTTCATATTGGTTCTGTTATGAAGATTGATTCTTATCCTGCAATGAGAATTGCATTGATTTTGTGACATTTTTCTTCTCCTGCAGTACATTAAAGGCGGGCCCATTGTTGGATTTGTGTATTGGGCTCCTGAATTTCACTTCTTGGTGTTCTTTAGTCAACTGAGGCTCCAATAGCAGATCATCATATGTGAATAATGCTTAAATGTTTTCATTCTTTGTTCACCTTTTTTAAGGTCTGCATTGTCTTATTGATGGTATTCTATTTATTTTTTAAATCTGATAATATATATATAATGATAATTACTGGTTTATCCACTTTAGATAGTTGACTTGGTTGGACTGTTTGTTTAATTTTCTGTGTGCAAGCTAATACTAGGCCTTGTGGAAAAGTAACCAACTGCCTTTGTTTCACCATTGCCCTTGTACATTATAGTCAACTGGTTAGTGATATTGGAGGCTCATTTAAAAAATCTTGTTGCCCTGCTTTTTCATTTTGTTGGATTTGCTAGCAAGTCTTTCTTCTACAGCAGCCTTCTACGGCAGCCATTGATGTTGACGCCTTGGCATCCATTGATACTGCCATTACCTATGGATCAAAGGCACTAAGTCTCATTTACTGAATCAAATATATTGATGCTGCCTATTTGTTGTGGCAATTTTTTGATGTTTAATGTCTGTGCTGCAGATAATCCAGTGGTCTCATTTAGTTTCCTCTCCTACATTTTCACTTTCCTTGTATAAAAACATGGATAGAGGTGGGAGGTTGATCTGAAATAATGTTTTAAATGCTCTGTTCTGCATGTGCACGGATCAATATTGTCCCCGAAACTTGGTTTGCTACCCTATGTTACACATTAGCTTCTTTATCTGTATTAGTGAATGCCGTGTGGCCGAAATGCACTTTCTGAGGGTCACAAAAATTGTGTAGGAATTATGAAAATTTCACTTAAGAGAATATCTTTCAATAATTTTCCCTCTTCATCCTTTTCATTTTGTAGCGCATAGATGGGATATATGTTCAGTATGCCCTTTGACTTTAGTGGTGGAATGTGCCCTGAAAGTCGGTCGACATAACTGGTCCACACTCACTGACTGTTGCACTAGTAAGTGGGTTCTTTTTATTCCTCAGCCTGAAGCGAACCTTAGGATTCCAAAATTCTTATCCACAGATAAATGTAGTTTGCCCATTAATATCTACAAACTGGCGCGC
Organism: Rhizophora mangle; assembly: GCA_037832345.1. NCBI lineage: Eukaryota > Viridiplantae > Streptophyta > Magnoliopsida > Malpighiales > Rhizophoraceae > Rhizophora > Rhizophora mangle. The sequence continues at coordinate 1,240,675 of JBAPLJ010001226.1, forward strand.
TCTAGCTTTCAAGATGTTCTTTATTTTAGGGGCTAGCCTCTCGGGTGGACCTTTTCTACAATCAAATCTCAATCTTGGTAATCACTGCCATTGTAGTCTAGCAACAAAATGCAGCTTCACATGTTACGCGCTTATTAAGAACTATCTTTTCCTTCTTGTTCCCACAAAAATCGTGTAGATGATTCGCATGGGAAGTGCAATTGGCGCCATCGCTAGTATCCATCCAATGGAAGATAGCCATCAGGCACCGAGGCATGCATTTAAGTTCTTCCGGGGTATTCACAGAAATAACCAACTAGGTTTAGTTTGGTTGGCTATAGAAATAAAAATTTTGGGATATCGGAAGTTCAAATTCTACTCCCAAATTTTTACAAAATGCTGGTTAAAATTTTGAAGATTAAAATGGTGTTTACGGAAATTTTTAGCCGTGTCAACCTAAAGTTAATCCTGCGGTTTAGCATCTTCAAGGAATATGGTGTACCGAATATGCGTTTGATTCAACTATTTGCACCACTTCCCTGTATGTTTTTTGAGTTTTAGTGGGGCAAACAACACGGTGGTTGGACTGCTTCCATGTGTGCAGTTTAATTCAGTTCGATGAACTGCCGAGGGCCAGGACGTGTTTTGGGGATGTTTGTTTCAATCAAGGTTTAGCTTAGCCACGTCTGAAACAGGTGTGCTAAAAGTAAAATGTCTTGTCACATGAAAGACTTTGATGGCACGGTATAGTCTTCCATTGTATGGACTCGATGGCTATCAATAACAGAAGGATAGAACAGTTGTGAACTGAGTCAATAATTGGATTAGGAATCTCTCATAGCCTTACATGTGCATGTCGATGAGCACCTTATCTCCACTAAAAATATCTCCCAACGAGAGAAAGGGTGCACTACGTGTACTTTCACTATTCGCGGAACCCCAGCACTATCATTCACGTAAACGCAGCCTCCTTAGCCCTCCCATCGTCGTCATGTTATGGACCAACATCCAATCCCATTCGCTTTTTTTTTTTTTTTTTTGACTTTTGGAGATTTAAAAGTTTATCATAGTGTTTTTCCGTTAAAGAAAAAGGTTTATCAGTGTTCGCCAACAAATACTTGCTGATTGCAACCAAAAAAAAAACTTAACAGTGAAAACTGGCTCAAGACGCAGATAGCAAGCAACCTTATAAATTACACATAAGCACTCTACGCACATGATAGACGCGGCCGTTTTTACATACGCATTTAAGGTAAGGGCATCCATGTATTTTATTCAAGTTGATTAACTTCTCACATTGGCTACGCAGTACTCATTACATTGCCTTATTTCTCACTATTTGCGCTGACATCATGGATTAGAGGCTTCTTGGCTTACCCAATGACACGTCATTTGCTATTATGGCACCCCTTTGTTTTGCCATGTACAGGCCTACATGATGCATTAGCTCCTGCAGCCAGAATGTAAATTAAAAGGGAAGGGGTATCAAGTCGTAGCGTAGCTGTCCAGGATAATTAGCAAAATAAGGGCAACAGCTTTTCTAAGGTGATCAAACTAAACGTTTCATTACCTGGGGATGAGCTAAAGCACCTTTAGTGTTTCTGGCAACTTGTAGAGGAACATCAAAGGTAGCACAGCCACCTGAATACACCACCACATCCTTCAAAGGGGCCAGAAATCCACGGTTTCTTGCGGACAATGTTGAGCACAAAATCCATCACACATATATCTGTGCAAATTCCCATAACCAATATCTGCAACAAATTGTAGTTAGATCAATAGGAATCACTCGTTTGCACACGATCCAGTGCGTGACATGCTGTTATTTTCTTTGACATGGGCAACCAAAAGTTGTAAGTTGCTTATGGGTCAGGGGAGGTGAAAGATGCAATGCCAGAAAGTATTAGGAAACCTGACACTCACAGCTTTTATCTGGTTGTTTTTCAACCAGTCCACAAAAACATTGCGGCCATCATCCTCGATTGAACCCACAAATCCATCAAAGCAATCTTTGCGTCTGATTGTAACATTTGGCTCTCTCTCCAACCACTTTAATGCTGCACAAGGGGAAATAACATGTGAGAGAGCATACAGCTCGAACTTCCCGACCATCTCTCAAGTTCTGATCTTGTTACGTCCAAACGTGAGATCTCACAAAAATGAGCATTTCATCACCAAGGACTGACTACCTGTCCATGCCCCTCCTTCTTCCCTGCAACTACGCCCTTGGTATAATGGTATTTGATGCATTTGTTAGGGTCACAGAATGTTTCTAGTTACTCTATAGACTTTGTCAAGGCAGGGGATCCTCAGCAATAATAAAGGGCCATTTATGTTGAAGTTGCTCAACAAATAAGCTGCCTTTGTTTTTTCTTTCTCTGTTTTCTTATATCGATTTTACATTTTCTACTCTATAATTTCTCAATCATCTACCATTGCTAGGGCAAGACCACGGAATATTTGCTATTGTAGTCTCCCGTGAAGCGCAAATAGTCCAAAACATCAAGAATTAGATAATAGCTAAGTTCAAACAAGAAAACAGATGGATCAGAAAAAAAAAAAATGAAAATAGATACCGGGAACCAAGTTTGATTCGTCAGAACCAGCAAGACAATGAGGAGGGTATGGTTCCTCAGGCTTGTTAGGATCATGAGAATCAAGAAATGCCATGACAGGCAATTTCTTCTCACAGAAAATCCTAGCTAGCCTTGTTGATTCATTGATCATCCTTGTGATTTGCCCGTTGGGCTCTCTTGGAGCCTGCAAAGAAAACACCATATATGTGTGGTTTCTACGGACAATTATACGGTTAAAGTTTGAAAATAGAGTACCAGATTTCCAGCGCCAACAGTGCAAAAGCCATTGATGATATCCACAAGAACAAGACCAGTCCCAACGCCATCGGGTAGCACCACAGATTCCTGATCCACAGGAAGCTCAGTTTTCACAATATCAGCAGCTTGGAGCTCCATTTTTTTCATTGACCGTTTCAGCTGCTACAAAGCAAACCCAACTGAGAAGGAAAGGCACCTTGTAATGGAAACCTCGTCAACCGAGTATATAGACGGTCTTGCATAAAACATCTCAGTAGTTTTTTTATTTTTTTGGGTTGAACGAAGATTTCAAGATTCCAACTTTTCCACATTTTTGACGTGACATTACCGTAAAACAGCATCGGATAAGTGTCGCCGAGTACTGTTGCCAGATTCTCTGTAGGACACTTGTCAGAAAAAAAAAAAAAAGGAAAAAAAGGTTTAAGTGTCTCCATCTTTGGACAGAAATTTAGTCCGTTTATCTGTCTTCCTTTTATTGGGTACCCATTTTACTTTTAGTTTGGCTCGCAAATTCCATATTAAACGTGCATTGGAAAATGACAAAAGTTGGCTACTTTTGTCCTATCAATTTCTTGTCTCAAACTTAATCTGAATCCTTTGCTTTGATGTTACGGATCAAGGGAGCTTTGCGGGGGAGAAAAGGGGGTCCCTGTACGGCATGTTCTTATTATTGACAAGAATTCGTTTCTTTTTCCAGTGGCATTAGATTCTCATTTTTTTTTTTTTTTTTTTTCCCGACGAACCAAAAGAAAACTAAATTTCCATATTTTTCAGTAGAGAAAAGATACATGTATCGAAGAATATGTGGAGTGATGATTTCGGTGACAGAGTTTGCATCATTGCACGTAATAGACTGGGCTACACTGCCCACTCAGGTCTGCTTTCCTCTAAGAAGCTCGGAAATGGGCTCAAAGACCCACATTCTCCCCCCGTCCCATGCTTTTGTAATCTTTGCCGAGTCCATGAGATATCGTCAGATTCAGCAAGCTCAAAGGCCCAAAAGTTCTCCTTTACGCTATACTTGTGTTGCGTATTCATTATAGGTTTGATTTTGCCGCCGTGGCCTGCAAAAACTGGATAGGCAAGGGCCAGGACAACCCAATGGCAATCCAGAAGCCCCAATTCTCAGATAGACCTCGTAACTTTCATCAAATCACACAAGCCACCCCTATGATAAAAATTTTTTGTTTAGAAAAATGGATCAATAATAATTTTTAACTCAGTCTTCAACGGAAAATGCATGCAAGGCCAAGGGTGTAAGAAGAATGCTCCCTTCCGACAAGTTGTCGATTTTTTCCTTTTTTTTTTTTTTTTTTTTAAGTAAAATTCTCCTAAATTACGACAATTTATATTTGATGAAACAGATTAAGGAACATGAAAATCGGTAGTCTATCTATGCTACAATTCTACAAAGATGTAGTTGAAGAAACATAAAATTAGGTACAAGGTCGCCAGTCATTCAATCCAAGAGTGCTCAAACTGTAAAAAAAAATTATAATATTGAAGACAACAAAGTTTGAAATCGAGATCGAAACTTAATGCCATGTTAAGAAATTATTTAACTTAAAAATTAAGGATGTTGATTGAGATTCAAGAATAAATCACTCGTTTAATTTTAACAAAACCCACAATGCCAAATTTCATTTTGAAGCTTATTGGGTAAAAGAGATTGCGCAGCAACAGAGTAATATTCTTTCCTCTCACATTCTGTGCTTACCCCCCAAAAAGCTCTAATTCTGCGGGCTGGTCGCTTATGCCTATACCGTGGGATTATAAAGCCCCACCAAGCAAGATACGTTAGATCAACCAACTGCCTTGGAGCAACCATCTTCAGCTTCCTTAAGAATTATTAGAGATTGCTAGCTTTTGTGGCCAACCAGGAGGCGGGTTGTCCCCACAAGTCCCCTTTTCCATGGGCCTCTACGCGCTCCCAGAGACTTCAATTTACAATGTATTTTTTTGTTTTTATAACTATTAACTAGTAAAAAAAGAGATTCAAAAATCCAACTCAAATTAATTTCTCCTACGAGTCAACTGCAAGGTCAAGAAGATATAAACGGAGCAAAGAATGTTCAAAAGAAGACAAACAACGTACTGCCGACTTCTGTCTCTTTAACTGATCGCGTATCCAGCACGCGCACTTGGATCGAACGATCAGAATCTGTCGTTTAGATTACGGCACATCCCCACCGTCACGCGCACGTTAGAATTGACCACCGAGCATTTACCAAATCAGTTTCTTCCCTCTCCAACCCCAGCGGCTTCACAGCTTCCACATGGAGAAGACAAACCGAGCTGAGTTGTCGTATTATAGAAAGAGCGATAGCGATAAAATAATAATGGGAAGCACCTTTCTCTCTCCACCGGGAAAGCGACCGATACAGTACACTGTCTCCGGGATGAACGACTCCAACCCATACTCCTCGGCCGCCAACTCCATCGCCGCTGTTTATGAATCCTCCAACAAGCGCTCCAAGCCTCCGCCCCCACCTCTCCCGGTTCCTCCGGGCCATGTGTCTTTCCGTCTCCTCTGCCATGATTCCCGCATAGGCGGGGTCATTGGGAAGTCCGGCAATGTCATCAAGCAGCTGCAGCAGCAGACTGGCTCCAAGATACGCATCGAGGAGCCGCTGGCGGAGTCCGACGACCGTGTGATAACGATTATCGGACAGAGCGCGGTTCTTTCCGAGATATCGTGGCCGAGGAGCGGTGATGCTGATAATGGCGATTGTGGCGAGGAGGAGTTTCAGGTTTCCAAGGGACAGGAGGCGTTAATTAGGGTTTTCGAGAGGATTTTGGAGGTGGCAGCAGAAACTGGTGGCGCAAAAGTCACGCCTCGAGGATTTGTGTCTTGTAGGTTATTGGCGGAGGCGAGTCACGTGGGGTCGGTAATAGGGAAAGGAGGTAAGGTTGTGGGGAAGATAAGGAAAGATTGCGGTGTCAAAATTAGGGCTTTGACGGATAAGTTACCGCTTTGTGCCGAGCCAACCGAGGAGATGGTTGAGGTAAGGATCGTTGTTAGACTCTTGAATTGAAGTTCAATGCTTTTGACAGTGATTGTTCTATAATTAGAAATCACGGTGGTCTTTTGCCAGAAAAGAAAGATGCTATTTTGTGTGGTGTAAGTCTTTAAATTTTTGTTTACAAATGGTATAAACTATTTTTTGATACACCTTAAACGAGTATAATTTTTAATGTGTACAGAAATCAGTTTGTCAGCTGGATATTCTACTAAGTTTCATTATTGTTTGCATGCTAGATGTACTTGCTTGTATGAGGTTTTTAGAATAAGCAAGTGGTTTATAAACCAGTCTATTGGTTTTATTTATTTATTTTGCAACTCTTGTTCTATCATTAAGTTGAAAATTCTACTTGATTTTTGTAATAATTTTAAGTAATCTTTCAACCGGATTGTGCCAGTGCTGTGGAACTGTAGAAGAAGGTCTAGTTTGATTTCTAAACTTGAGTTTTGGTCCTTGCAAATAAGTATGAGCACAAAAGTTGTTGTCTTTTGCATTTAGAGGGCACTATTACGAGTGTGAAGGAATTAATTGGTGCTTGGAGCCTTAGATTGTAGGTTTTGTCTTGTAACTTAACTGAGTATTGTTTCTAATCGATATCCTTTGCAGTAGAAAACATTTTTAGTGCTGTCTTGTCCTAATCCGGTGCCTGAGGTTTTTTGGGAATATAAAGTGATATGTCTAGAATATTTAGTGGCATAAGTGGATTCAAAATTAAGTGTGGGGGCTGATTTTTTGCTGTAAATAGGGAAAAAATGGAGGTTTCTGGTATCCTTGATCACCCAAGAAATATTTTCTATTGAAACTTGCATAATTTGCATTTAGTGGACAAAGTAATGAGAATCAAATTCTATTTATATTACTATGTTCAGTGTCAACCAAGATTTCTTACACATTTTTTTTTTTTTTTTTTTTTTTTTCTGCATTAATTCATCATTGCAGATAGATTGTTACTTCCATGTGAAAATGGTTTATATTTGCAGATTGAAGGGGATGCTTTTGCTGTGAAAAAGGCACTTGTTATGGTATCTCGTTGCCTTCAAGATTGTCAGCCAACTGACAAGACAAGAATAACTGGCAGCAAACCTGTTGAGGCAGTTCCTCAGGATTCCTTGCCTGAAGTGCATTTCGACCTTCTTTCTCAATCTAACAGAGTGCTGCCAAGCTTGCCTAGTAGCTCCATTAATTACCCTTCAAGGGTTCCTCCCTTGTCACTAGAGTCTGACAGGGCCACAATACCAGACTCCAAGGTGATACAACAGGAAGTTGTGTTTAAAATTCTTTGTTCTAATGATAGAGTTGGGGGTGTTATTGGAAAGGGAGGCAGCATTATCAAGGCACTTCAAAATGAGACAGGTGCTGTTATAAGCATTGGAGCTATGATGGCCGAATGTGATGAACGGTTGATCACGGTGACTGCATCAGAGGTTTGCACACTGTTAACCTGTTCTTCCTTTAACCCATGTTGTATGTAGACTAATCTTTATTTTTCTGTGTCTCTTCAGAACCCACAATCTCGATACTCAGCTGCACAAAAGGCTACTGTTCTTGTTTTCTCGAGGTCTGTAGAGGCTGGTGTTGAAAGGGGAATGGATTCTATCTCAAGTAAGGTGTCCCCTGTGACTGCAAGGCTTGTTGTCCCATCAAACCAAGTTGGTTGTTTGTTAGGACAAGGAGGCGTTATAATTTCAGCAATGCGTAGGTTAACTGGTGCTGGCATAAGAATTATAGGGGTTGACCAGGTCCCAAAGTATGTGCCGCAGAATGATCAATTGGTGCAGGTCAGTTGGTCACATTGCAAGGTTGCCAAAGTTGGCCTTTTGTTTGCACCTGTAATTTGGATTTGAAGCACAGTATCATTTGATCAGTGATTAAAAATTTTGAATTTCTGAGATTTTGCTTTCTACTTGTGTTCTAGCAGATGCAATTTTCATTTATTGTACATATGGATCTAAAAAAAAAATTATGTTAGATGTTGCATCAGCATTATGTATTGTGTGCTGGTTCAGGCTTTATAATGCTAGGCAAAAAAGATTATTTTTGACATACTGTACATTTCTGATACTTTTGATGGTGGTGTAAATATGATGCGCGTGGTGAAGGCTTTTTTATTCACTTCATTTACATGTTGTATGTTTAACAGGTATCAGGAGACGTTATGCAAGTGAAAGATGCAATCTACCACATTACTGGCAGACTTAGAGATAACCTATTCATTAGCACACTTGGTAGTGGAACAAGGAGTACTTCATCTGTATTAACTGAGACCAGTCCCTATGGTAGATTGAGAGATTCATTGAGGGATACATTGAGGGATCCATTGACAAACCCTTTGAGGGATACAGTGAGGGATCCATTGACAAACCCTTTAAGGGATACAGTGAGGGATCCAATGACAAATCCTTTGAGGGATACACTAACAGACCCCTTGAGGGAGACAGGGAGGGATCCATTAAGGGAGTCGTTGAGGAATCATGCCTCTCTAACCCTACCTTCATCAGCCAGTATTTCTAGCAAAGGTCTACATACTACTTTAGCAAATGGTATGGATCACCTTGGGCTTTCCCATAATTTTGATTCTCCTCCCTCACCAAGGCTATGGGCATCAAAGGTAGAATCTCTTTCTCTCTCCACTTCCCCCCCCCCCCCTTCGAAACTACATAAACACACACGCACACACACACACACACACAAACTCTGTTCCTGATGTTTAAACACTCTTTATGGGTGAAACTCATTGCAGATGATAGCAGGAGCAAATCCTAGGAGCACCACTGATGTCAGCAGGGGATTGGCTTTTAAGGGTGGTTTAGAACTTGGGAGGTTAGTAACATCTTACTCTGGAAAAATTATGGTAGACTAAGTGCTATTGATGAGAAATTTTCTGCTTTGCTAAATTTGTGATTGTTTGGTCTCTAGACTGTCACTGCAGAGTTAGTAATCTCTATAAGTATGCTCTTTTCAGCTGTGAATTCTACTTAACTTGAGCCCATAATTGTATGAACAGGAAAATTCCCGAATCTGCTTAATTATATTGCCTTTTCTTGTGAGTTCATAACTCCCATGTCTGTCATTTACAGTGGAAGCAAGTCTGCCATTGTGGTGAATGCAACTGTAGAGATTTTAGTTCCTGAAAATGTTATTGGTTCTGTATATGGTGAGAATGGTATCAATCTGACTCGCTTGAGACAGGTACGTACTTTCATTACATTTCTGTTGGTTGCCCTTCATTCTGATGGAATTGTACTGTCTAACATGGTTCAACAAATGAATGTCTTTGGTGGGTGTGATTGTGTCAATACTTTGGTGGAATCATTGAGCTTCTTACAATGTGAAAGCTTGTCATACTGCCCAAAGCAAGCTTTACATTTTTCTAGGAATAAGTCGGATAGTCAGAACAATCTTGGACGTAATTATTCTTATGCCTTGGATAGGGATGACATTATTACAAGTAACAACAAAAGTGGATCAGCCTAATGACTTAAGACCAAAATCTGTTACACCCTTGATGAAGACAAGCAGAGCTTTAATGGTATTAGCCCATTTAAAAGTGAAAGACATACATCGTCTAAATTGTCAATCATAATAGGTTACAAAATTCAGTAAGTATCATACCCTCAATAAGCTCACAAAGAGTAAAAGAGAATTAACTGAATAGCCAACCAGATGTTCTCAATTGTAGGCAAATATGAACCCAAAAAAACATCATTTATTTATACAAGCACCATCAGATCCTTATTGCTAAACTGGCTCCAAACAATTAAGCAAAGCAATGCAAATGCCCAATGAGAACCACAAATACTAATCACACTAAATTAGCACATACACAACATGTATGAGTAGAAAAAGGAGAAACTTGAGTCATTTGACAAATCTCTGCAAATTTTCTTCTTGAAGAAGTTAATTTAAGGCACAACTTTGGATTTTGACTTTCATGTCTCCAATTGCACTAGGAGGTAGAGTGACTTGAAAGAAAGTGAAGTTTCTGTGAGCAACTAGTTTATTTGTCATATAAAATTAAACATTGAAATAAATCTTCATGATTGGTAGGTTTTACATTTTTATTATATTATTTACCTTGTACTCATCATTCAATTGCCCAAGAAAAAAAAAAAAAAAAAAAACAAAGGATACTTGGTTCAAAATTATCTCACCCCTCAAACAACGTTAACGTATGGTTGAGATCTCATCTTAAATCTCCTTCGGCTTATCCTATGGTGTTCCTTAATCAGATCTCAGGTGCCAAGGTTATAGTGCACGAACCTCATCTAGGAACAAGTGACAGGATTGTTGTTATATCCGGGACACCGGATGAAACCCAGGCAGCTCAGAGCCTCCTTCAGGCATTTATCCTCACTGGACAATCGTGATTCCTGTCTAAAACATTTTGGTTATGACTTGTTAACTTTGAAGCAGAAGACAGCTCCGTATTTTTACATGTTCTAGGTGCCTTTTGTTTTTGTCCAAAATGTGTGAAGTATTCCTACCTATAATACATGCCAGCCCATATCTTCTGAAATAGGCAATGCAACAGTAACAGGACTCACTAATATTTTTTACACAAAGTGAACATGGTTGTCAAATTATTCATAATATGTTTTCCAAAACCCTGTTCTTGTATCCTGGCTTTATTTTGGCTAATTAAAAGTTTCCTGGGTTTTCCAAAAGCAGTATTTCAAAGACCTTGCATGATTTTATTATCTCTTTCATGGTTTGTTTGCCAACCAAATGTAGGCTCACATAGATACGCATTAGAACAGAACATGAACTCTCAAACTTATAGTAGAAATGTGTGTGAAATACCTCCCTGCAGGAAAACTTTCTACACCACTTTTCCTCAACAATCATTAAATACTTTTCGTCCTGGACTGGATGCATCATCATTCAATATGCTCTATGCCCAACAAATAATTCAATACACATGAGATGGGTTTATTTCCACTTGGTTCAGTGAAATCAGACATAGATAACATAAGGAACAGAGAGGTCAATGCGAGACAAAACAATAGAAAGAAAGCAGTTGGAAGATAACTATCAAAAATTGATTGAAAAATATAAAGACAAAAAAATTCTTGTTATATATTTCTTTGTATTTTTTAAATAACACAGTTTATAACATTCCATTTTTGAAAAGGAACTGTCTGGAGTAAAGTATAACTTTTGGTTCCTCAGTTCAAATATTGGAAATCTAATAAATTTTTTTATTTCTGCTAAAAAAATATCATATTGGTTGCAAGAATCATCTAAAGCTACACGATGATTGTCTTGTATTTTTTCCACCTGATGGGGGCAAATTAAGTCTCTTTTCCCTAAGCTAGAAAGCTTTAGTTTCTCTCCTATAAGGCAGAAACCTCCTTGCATGAGCTTTTCTAAGTTCTATACTTGTGGGTTTAGGATTTTATTTTATTTATTTTTCATTGGAAAAATGTTTAGGATGTCTTTAAGAAATGAAAGTTAAAGAATTCTTGTTAGAGTGACCATTGGGACTTGGGCTAACGTGATGTTGTTTATAGCACGTCCTATGGTGGGTCCTTGCAATAGGTTTAGTATGGGGTATATTGTTAAAGTTGAAAGTGGAGGAGAAATGATGAAAAAGCTTTCCAATTCATGGATGTGAGGATTACCACTTACATTGCCGATTGAAATTTGATATGGGATCTTCTGTCTTTTTTCTGTTTCTCCTTTGGTCCCTGTGCTACCCTTCTTTTTTGAAATTTTCCCCTCCTGCTATCCTTCTATGCTACATCTGGACACAGTCTCCCCTATGGCAATACATGGTACTGATGCTGACGCTTTAAGTTTGTTGGGGCTAGGAATGAAGATATAGATAATTTTGATGGCAATTTTAAGCTTTCTGACTTTGGAACCATTTCTGTCCTCTTTATTTCAATTGTTTTCCATATTCCTCTTATGATCAAAATTTCCTCTGCTGTGCTCTTCCTCAAACAATTGTTGGATGCTCGTATCTATTTTGTTCTCACCATGCTGGCATTCACTGCTTGGTTTCCCTTCCCCAGAAATTTGAGGGCGTGAAAACTGAAAAATGTTGTATGGGAGGTGTGCCCTGGTCCTGTGTGAAGTCAAGAGGCCATGCAAAATTGGTATGTCCCTCCCAAGTGAAGGGCCTTGCATGGTTGCCTGTGACCGGTAAGATTTGTTGAGCCTTAAGCCTTTGAGCGTGCCTTGACACGAAGTGTGATATTTGACCCATAATTTTTACATTAAGCCAACTTATATTATGAAATTTGAAACTTAACCCATGAATAATGGAAGGGTTCTGGTCCACGGATAGGATATGCCATTATCTCAATGAGGTGGGCACAAAGTCACATGATCATTTAACTTCCCTATATTTAATGATTTCAAGTAGATCTTCTGTTAAAGATCATAGACTTTTGACACTGACCCACCGTTGGACCACCCATTATTCAACCAACACATATTGAAGTGGACAACTTGAGTGAAATTTTACGATGCGTACTGTAAATTTGATTTGAAAGGAAAGATAGAAAGAAAGAAAAGAAAAGGATAAACACAGTAAAATACCAATAGTAACTTGGCAAATGATGTCTGAACATCTACTCTATGATCATTTTCAACACTAACATTAGATTTGTAGGCAGAAGTTTTATGTCGGGTTAGAAACAAATAAAATAAAACATATTGAGATGAATATAACACAAGTTAACTTAGATACTTCGTTGTAAATTCTTATTTTCAAGGAGAAATTTTGTGAGAGTTGTCAAAATACGCATTTAGGCTGACTATACGACCCCATGGATGGCAGAACAATATTTACCTGCTAGTAAAACCAAATTGTTTACTTCTCTATGACATTTGCCGGTGGTCCTGTGGGTGGAGATAATGGCTGGAGAGTGATTGAATTCCGTGGGCAGAGATGATGGCATGTCTGGTCAAAGCCAAAATAGGAGGGCATTTGACCATTCCAGTAGAAATTGAATTCCCTCACTTCTGAGTAATTAGAAACCCAGTAGGTGGTGGGTGGCATTTCACAAACTCCCTCGTCGGGAAATTTTTAGTAATTATATTACTGTCACAATACTGTCTGGTTTATTTCATCTTAAGGGTATACCTTTAATTATATCTATAATGCCTGGGAATTTCTTAATTCTCATAATTTGAACGAGAGAATTTTCAATTCAAATTCGGAATTGTGCAAATCCATGGTTTTCAAGGTCTTCATACTAAACAACCCCACGATTTTAAAAAGAGAATGCATGAAGTCCATGAATTATCTATCTATGGGGCTGGATTAACTTACTATTTTTCTGCTCTACTTGGAAGCATCACGTGTTGTTATTAATGTTGCTGATTCCAAATGAGAATTTTGTAAAGCAAAACGGAGGATGCAGGGAAGCGCACTTCTCCCGAAGGTCATTGGCTCTTGGGCTTGTTTGAAGTCATCGCTTGTATTCTCGAGGTATCTGTAATGCAATCGCTTTTGTGCGATGTAGAATAGTGCAATGAACAGAGAGCATCTTTAGTTCATAAATGTGAGTTTATTTTCCTTTTCTAAATGGTTGAGTGCAATGACTGCAATAATATTGTTTCAAAAAAAAAAAAAAAAAAAAAGCCGTATGATGTCCAGGACTGACTGAGATTCGAAACAACCCTTAATCATGGAAAATTCTGCAGGTCCCAGTTGATTCTCGTACTTGATTATCGCACATGGAATATAGATGGTTCTTGCGTCTAATTAACTGTTTTCATTCCTAGCGCTGAAAAATTTTTGTAAAACGACAGAAAATTCTTTTTAATACCTTCTTTTATGGTATTGTCCTCGTAGCCACTAGAGCCTGTAATGGTCTATCTGGGTACCACAACAATATGTGTATGTGGGTAGATTCTCACAGGCCACGGATTCAAAATTGGCAAGTCCCTGCTACTCTCACCCTGCAATGTGGTCAATAAGAATGGCAACATTTTTTGCTAAACAAATTTAGGGGACGACATGGGTCAAGAAATTAAAATATGAGCCAAGTCTCCAGAGTTCTCTCTCAACCCGTTCTCGAAGAAATTTTCACTATTTTTGCACGTCAAAATCAAAAAATGCAAAATTCTTTCAGAACATGGGGTTGTACTTCTGGGCAATCCCACCCAGTTGATTGTCTCATATGCTAGGACATGTAACGTAACACTAACGGCTAACGTTTGCTTAAAGTATTCAAGAATGATCGACGTGACAGGGATAGAACAGTTAAAACTTTTGGTTAATTACGCGAACATGAAATCTGAAATCTTCGTCGGATGGATTCATTTAGAGTTAATGGTATGAATTAATTTATCCTTTATACTAAAATTAAAAGTGGAAGAGTTATTTTATTGCCTCGTTCGTTGTGACTGTTATTTGTGTTAATAATTGCAATTGTATGGTGATACTGACGTGAGAAATCAACGCAATAAAAAGACTGTAAAACAGTAAAAAGTTGCTGCGTAATTCATCAAACAATCCACGTATTATTTATTTCTTTAATAAAAAGATTAATAAACTTTTTATTGAATTATATCACGTTAAGTCCGATTTACTGTATTACTCAACCAAATTTAATCGAGGTCACACATCCATCCCGCCATTGGTTGATTGACCAGTATTTCTTTATTATTTCGCCTCCTCCCCCCCCCCCCCCCCTCCCCCTTTCTTGACGTTCTTGTCTCCTTCCTCCTTCCTTGAAACATCTTTCTCCTTACTGTTTCTCATCCGTTTTTCTATAAAAAAAAAATATCTGTTAACTCTACCCTCAAATAAAAAAAAAAAAAAAAAAAAAACCATAAAAGAAGAAAGAAGAGAGAAATTTTTTTGTTAATATTATGTTTTATTTTTCTCTCTCTCTACCTCATTTTTAGTTTTCTTCCATTCTCTCTCTCTTTTTTTTTTCATCAGTCAGTAAAAATGGGGAAAACCCACTCCGTCGCCACCCACAATTTTGTGAAGTCTCATTCCCCTATATAATTATGCCAATCTGTCATAATCTGTCCTAATGGCCACTAGCATAGTGGCACAAACCGTAAATAAGACCTAGAATCAGGGGGCTTTCCCCAAACCTCATCGTCCTCTCTTGACAGTACACCCACCAACGCTCTTCTTCGAAATTCACTCTTTTTGACTCGAATCAAACACACCCGGATTCGGCATTTCACAAATTGGAAGAAGGCTACCCATCTTCTCAGATCCTTTAATTTCCCATTATTCACCAAAAAACAAAAAAAAAGAAAGTTGTCATCTTTAATGTTGAAAAAACCATTTGGTTTGATTTTATTTCTTTTTCCTATTTCTCCTTCGTTTTCTTGATCGTTTGCAATATAAGCTTTTCTATCGTATTTGTTTCTCATCAATTCCTGATATTCTGAGCTCTGTCTTTTTTTTTTTTTTTTTTTGGTTTAAAAGCTAATTGAAGTATCGCTTTGAACGCTTCGGCTTGTTTCTTTGCTCTGTTACTGGATCTGCCTTTTTTCTGGGTTTTTCTAGCCAAGTTTTTGGGTATGTAAATGCAACAAAAATGCAAAATTCGAACAGGGAAGCACCGGTGTACGGAACAGGGACAGAGACCATGAACATACAGACCCAATTAGAGGAAGAAGACGATGAGGGTATCGGTAGAGGGGGAGAGGAATCCATAGACAACCCCAACGTTGGCTATGAAGATGGCACCGGAACCGGCGTTGGCGTGGAGGACGTTACCGGCAGTGCCATGTTTATTGCTGGTGGGTCGGATTACAATTCGGTGACTGGGAATGGAAGCGATGCAGACCAGCTAACCCTTTCTTTCCAGGGCGAAGTTTATGTGTTCGATGGTGTTTCTCCGGATAAGGTTAGGCGTTTTGGTTGCTTTTTGATCATGAAAACTGGTGTTTTTACGCTGGTTCAGCTGGAGATTGGGTTTTGCGTTCTGGGTCTTTGTTAATTCTCGGAATCATGTCGCACTTTACTGGTTTGATGCTATGACACTTAGGTCTGGCTTTTTGGTTCTCGGTTGGAACAGTGTTTCATTTGATTTGATTCTAGTTTAGTCGAGATTCTGGGACTGTTTACTTTAGAAATTGGGTTTGGGTTTTCTGTTGAATAAGTTTCTGTTCGAGACTAAATATGTAGTGTAGTCATGTCTTCGTGCTTTTTATTTTTTTTTGGGTTAGGCCTGTGAATGTGCTTCTTGCCCAAAACGTGGTATTTTTGTTTGTCTTAAATGTTCGTGATTATCCTCTTTCTGATGGCATCTCTTGTTATGTTATATGTTCTGTCGGGGTAAACACCAAAGGATTGGTGTAAAATTGTGATATAGTCTCTCAGCCGTTCTCTGTTGCAGTTTCTGCAACTTTATGCATCACCATTAATGTTTTGATTATGCTTAGCTATATGGCATTTATCATTATTTGGGTATGACACCTTCATGATTTAATGCTTACTTATGAGAGAAAGTTTTGTTTATCCAACTCCTAAGTCCTAATGCTTCATGCCGTACACAATTAATTTTTATATCTGGCTTCTTGATGTCTTTGTGTGCAATATAGCAATGTTGTACTAATAGGTGTTCCATGTGTTGAATTGTCGCATGCAAGGGATTTCCGTGGGTTTGAGTCACTTGTATTTTTGTTGACTGCACGAGTTATGCAATTTACAGTTTTCAATGTCTCCTGTAATTGAAGCTGAAGCATATTGGCTTTCAAAGTTATAAAGGTTTTCGTAGTTTTCCTCAACATTTCTGAATTTGTAATCTTTGTAGTTTTTATGGTTTCGAAGGGTAAGACTAGGAGTTGAGAATTTCTTGTAATCTTCTGAGTTTTGAAATCCTTTTAGGTTGCATTAGGTTTGTTCACATTAATGGTCTATGCAAAGTAATTTTTGTTTTGTTGGAAATTTCTGCAGGTCCAGGCAGTATTATTACTTTTGGGTGGATACGAAATCCCTTCTGCCATTCCTGCTGCTGTGCCAGTGCCTCTTAACCAAAGGGTATGTAAACATTAAATTCATGGTAGCCCTTTCATAATCAAAATATTCTACTGGGGTGTTACTGTGTTCTTACATTCCCTGTTATAATTACATGTCTCTTAGGGTATGAATAACTTCTCTGGAAGATCACTTCAAAATCACAGAGCTGCTTCTTTGAATCGGTTCCGGGAGAAGAGAAAAGAGAGGTGCTTTGAAAAGAAAATTCGGTACAATGTACGGAAAGAAGTTGCTCTCAGGTAAATGAACATGCATCTCTACTTTCGTTTCATCATAGGCTGTTCTAAATGGCTTTCATTGACAGAAAATTTTGGAAATGATGCATTCCCTGATTTTGTTTTTAATAATGAATCAATAATTCCACTAGTGAGAAGAAGATATAAGGCTAAAGATCCTTCAGCTTCTGGTTCCAAGTTCTCAGTGACAGCGATTAAATGATATAAAAATCTGAAAGATTTGATAACTGTTGCACGCAAACTTTCACTGTGCATATTTTGGGGGAATATATTTTGTAATTGCATTAAAGTTCCTGATCAACTGTGCATCTAGGATGCTTCTTTTTGATTTTTGTTTTAAATCTTCACACAAGCTAGATGCATGTGTAGCTTTTAAGAAGTTTTATTTTTCTGTGCATTTCCAAGAGTTTCAGTTCTACATTTGTTGCTTTCAATCTTGGGAATACTGAGATTTTTGTTCTAGGATCTCAAACAACTGAGAGTTTTCAATATTCTGCGTTATTGCCAGGGCACTATCCTAGAAACCAAAGTCTTTTCCTCTCTGTTTTCTTTTTTTTTTCCCTTTTATCCACTTTACAGCAGAAAATGCTGTGCTTTTGTGAAAAATTAGAACCTAACTTCTAATAATACATTGGCCTTTCTAAGTTAATTTGTAAATGTGTAAAGAGTCAGTCAGAAACTAGTGAAGGAGTAATTCTTTTTAATTTTTCCTGAAATATCTGCTAAAAGAGTCAGTTAAACACTAGCAGAGTGATTTTTTGTTTCTATTTTACCAAAATATTTGCAAAGCTGCTTAAGTGCCCTTTTATCTTTTGGTTTTTCTGTCAGTGCTATCTGTTTTCTCCTTCCCTCCCCTCCTCCCCCCCAGTGAGCAGCAGGGCCAGTTCAATTCATTAGCAGTGTGGTACTCATACTAGAAAATGTGCAACTTGCTTGTTAGCATTAAGTTACCTCTTCTTATTTGATTTACTAATTAATTTAGTTCATGGATGATGTCAGGATGATGCGTAAGAAGGGTCAATTCACTTCATCCAAGACTACTACTGAAGAAGGGGGCTGTGGTGTGGGTTCAGGTCAAGATGAGGGCATGCTGGAAACTTTGTGAGTATTAATTCCTTTATCTAATCTAATATTTGATCTTTTCTCTTTCTGGATCTTTCATTATTTTCAATAAATATACGGGCTTTAAGATTGTTTACCAAGATCTTTGAGCAATTGCTTTGTTCCTGGTGTTTTAAATTGGTGATATAATACTGCTTATCTTGCTTTTTTTAAACTTTTAATCTGCTTATGTTGTTATTGAATATTGTATTATATCTGAGGACCTCTAAACTTTAATTTCCGTCATTTCAGTAGAGATGACTATTTTTAAGTCTTGATCATTGCTGTTGCATAATACAGATGTACGCATTGTGGTATTAGTTCAAAATCCACTCCAATGATGCGTCGAGGCCCTGCTGGCCCAAGAACACTTTGTAATGCATGTGGGCTGAAGTGGGCAAACAAGGTTTGTGAATCACAGTTGTAGTTAGTTCTTTCTTTTGGCATATTTGTAAAGTAAATACAGGCCGTGGCACCATTCATAAATTTTGGTAAATGGCACAAAATATACATGAAAGGGAAAAGTAATGTACTAACAAATGCATGGTTTAACATTTTGGAAGTTGAAAAAATGCTTCTTTTCCATCCGAGAATGTTCTTTGGTAGGTTCTGGAAGAATTCATTGCAAAACTTGGTGCACAAAAGTGAACCACAATTTATTACAATGGAAACCCTGAAGAGAAAGTTGACTGCAAGAATTCTTTACCCCTTCTTCTCATCATCCATGCTTGAATATGGCTGTGGGTTTTGATCAAAAAGGAAAAATTTGCTATGGGTTGTTTTCTATTATACAACTGAAGAAGAGTTATTTTGCAAATTTGCTTTACTTTTTAACTCACTAGGAATCTAGAGCTTGCAGGGAGTCTTAAGAGACATTTCGAGAGGTTCAAGCATGGCCATTCAGGACCCTTCTGCAAAGGTAACTGAACAGGTACTCTCTTTGTGAAGTAATAAGTCTTGCCGTTGAACTCTTTCCCCATCTCTACTCCAAGCCCTTCTTACTTGTCTGTGAAAGATTCATTCTGTTTCCAATGTCAAATTTTGTTTTCTGTTTCAGTTCTTTATTATTTTGGTAGCCCGCATTTGGGGGCCTCAAGCTCCAATAATCATAATCCCTTCCCTCTGTTGGACTACCCGCGGAGGTCAGTTGGGTCACTCAAGTGTGTCTTCTTACTTTTATGTTCACAGGCCAATGGTGAATTCAATGTCTCGGATTCAGCAATTGTGTCAACAGATGGAATATCTTCGTCTAATGGTGATAGCACAGCTGTGACTGCTGAAACTATAAGCCAATAGATAGGCCCATCACGGGAAGCAGCCGTGACCCCGTTAGGCGACTTATGCCAAACAATTATACAAACCTGTAATTAGTAGTCGGGCTTCCAAGCGGTTAACTGTACATATGTGATATATGGAATCCAATGTATTTCATCATAATACATAAATTGTTTGGGGTACTCCATAAAACTCAAAATACCTGCAAGCTTGAAGATCAAATTCAACTTGTCCTGGTGATTTGTTGTCCTCAGCAGCTGTGTTTCCTTGTATTACTGGCTTGTCTTTTCTTTTGAGCATGCCGTTTATAAGTTGACTGCATATCTATTTGCAGGATGGAAGCAGATATGTTTGGTTTGGATGCTGGATCATGCTGGCATATGCATCACAGGGAGGAATGCCAACTTTAATACTGGTGGGTCTGGCATTTCCGGCCAAATGTCGTAGGGTTAGGCCTGAGTTCAAGTCAATGTTGAGTGTATGTCAATGTTAAACGATTGTTCGGCGGACTATTTCTAAATAATAGCTCCTAGAGGTACATTATCTAATCTAACCAATTATTATGAATACTCCTGAAAATGAGGAAGCTATTATTGTAAAATAAAACTTCGAATTTTAAATCCACCAAAGATGGTAGTTGGAAAATAATAAAAACGAACCATAAAATAAGATTTTGAGTATCCGGGGTTCTCTCTGTATTATATGTTAGATTATAGCGTAGAAAAATCCTACTATAATAACACGCATAGCGTCCCATGTCTCGTCCATCTTGTCTCAAGGCCTGATGTTATGTGCAAATACATACACACGCATAGATTTATATTTTATATAAATATTTGTAGATATATTTAATAAGGTACGATTTTATTCTCACCTGAAAATTTCAAGTCAATTTCAGTTGATTTTTTAGAGAGAGAAAAAGGCTATCTTTGGAGACTATAAGCAAACGAACGTATAGACCAGTCTGTTGAACCCCGTTTAGAGGTCCCTAAACTACCTGCGAAACTATACATTGTAGACATGCTGCCTTGGAGCTAAGCGAGGGCAATCGGGGTGGTAAAAGTTTTATTAAAAGAAAATGGTGGAAGAATGAAAATTTTAAGCTACCAACAATCTTTCCTGATCAAAATTTATAAGAGGAGCAATTGAATCAAAGAATTAGCTCTGTAGTTGGTGTCATTTGGAGGGGGTATTAAAACTCCACAGAAACTGGGGCAAGTTGCAGAAGCTCAGTACTTGATACTATGGCGGAGCTGCCACAGTTCATACATTACCAAATGAAATGGATCAAATTTGACCAGAGGAGATTTTCCACTCGAAATGCTTCTGGACCTGATTCACAAAAGGGCAGGAAAATTTCAGACGAGACATTTCATTGTTAGGAGTCCTACAATCAAAGTACCTTTACAATGAAATTCACAGACGAGTGCCCCATGGACTACAGGCACCTGATAGTATAGAGAGTTCCCACCAAAAACCACCTTATCTAACCTTACCATTCAGCTGTTCAAATCAATAACTTCGCATTAGCAAAGAGTCGGGTTGTCTAGATATGTTTGTATGGACCTCTAATGACCATGCTGAACTGGAACTTCAAAATCCTTTTGTATTTAAAAGTAGATGATTTAAATTGTTAAAGTTGTGATGCCACTAGCAAAGTGTTGTATTAACAATAAAGCAGTGTGGCATTCAGCCAAAAATGGAGGGTGAAGAACTTCTAGAAAGAGAAACAAAGAAATAATAATGGAGCATTGCCAAAATGAATACTATCCCATTAGACATCTACATAATGCTATCTCCTCATTTCAAACAAATTATTATATGTACCTTGATTGTGTTGAGCTGCATTTCTTTATAAGTTGCATTTGGTATCTTCTTGAGGATTTCCTTCAGATGGTCTAATATATCATTTATCCTGAGTATTATGGAGAATTTCCGCTAGTCAAGAACATCATTGAATGGCAAATTGTAGTGATCAGCCAAGATAACTGCATAAAAGTAACAAATAGCTTAGAGAGAGAGGAAAAAAAACCATAAGATAGGCTTGAAGATACAAGACTGGAGGAACTGCACCAAGAGTATAAAAGAACAAATAAGGCATTACTATGTCCATTAACCACAGAAGAGAAAGCAGATCCTTTGTCTGCGCTTGCTTGCGGGTGCTTCTTTATGCATAATGTGGCCCATGAATGAAGCATGATATGAAATTCTGGCACTTATGTATACTTGTTGCAAATTCTAGACATCCTTGTTGAGACACCGATAAAACTTGTGCAATATTGCATGTAACCTGGGTGAAAGTATACCTAGAAGGCCAGAGACAATAGCTTCTCCTTCCTCAAGACTCGGTCTATTGGGCTGGTCTCATGGGTGGTAGCCAGACAAACAAGAAATGAGAAACATTGCCAGACAAAATGT
The DNA here is from genome assembly GCA_037832345.1 of Rhizophora mangle. Taxonomy (NCBI): domain Eukaryota; kingdom Viridiplantae; phylum Streptophyta; class Magnoliopsida; order Malpighiales; family Rhizophoraceae; genus Rhizophora; species Rhizophora mangle. The sequence continues at coordinate 1,262,501 of JBAPLJ010001226.1, forward strand.
TAAGTTTATAAAAAAAATATCTAACATGGGAAGATATTGTCACCTGGAACACATCCATCATGAATGGCAGTTGCTATGCAACCACCATGGACATTCGACTCACTGGGACAGATGCAAAACTTAGACCTGAAGAACTTCTCTCAATATAGCAGATATCCTTCAATTCTTATATTCAGGATGTAGTTCTGGATGTCAAGTTCTTTGTCTTTCTGCCATGTATTGATCAGCATCCCTCTTGGCTTAGAACTGCAGGAACCTGCCCGGAAACCTAGTATTGTCCTGCAACATATGCCACTAATTTATACATACATTATAGAAGATTCACAGCTAGTATGTTAATGATAAATTGTCCACAGTTCAACAACAAAGATATATGGTGAATACAAAGATTGGCAAATGGAAATCAGTAAAATCCAAAAATGCATACTGGAGAAACTCATGTTTCATAAGAAGCTGAGTAAATAAAACAGCAAGAACCTTGATTCCTTAGTAATGAAAGCTAATGAAATCGAGACATAGGAACTCTTTCTCCGAAAACATGACTGGGTACTACAAGGCAGCGTAACCCAAAATTGGTTGTCATTCATCAGTCTGCTTTGCTGGTAAGTAGGAATATAGTTATGCATCAAAATTTATCCCATTTGGCTTGAGATTCCCTAATCCTCATCATGCAACATATTGAGCTTGAATTGGAATCCATGTAAAGCAAAAAATAATAATAATAGTCAAAAAGAAAACTGCTTAAACTGTGAGATTGCACCCTAGAATTCCATCCTGCAGCTATCCTGCTGTCCAGATATGTGTCAAAAAAAAAGGCTGCAGAAGCTACAATGAAAAAGAACTGTAGAGCATGAAGCTGGTGCTCATGTAAGGGATTACAACAATATCTTTTTATTAACAATTTATCACTTCTTGATGGCAGTGAATGTTCCTGAATCGAGTTCCACAACCATATTGTTATGTTTACTACAACTGCATAGACAGCAACTTAAATCAGAGAAAGCACCTGTTTTCAACATAATTTCCACCAGCTGGAAAGGCAAAAGGTTGCACTATTTAAGGGAGGGAAATATCCTTGTGCAGTATGTATTTGGCATCATGGTTCGATGAACAGAGAACACGAATTGAGTTCTTCATTAGATGCAAGATATTTTCAGTAGCAGTAATGCCATATTGATGGCAAGCAACAAAAAAAAGCGGTCAGCACCTAATTTTCTATTCCAATAAGGGTACTCAGTCATCAGCTTGTAGACAAAGTTCTGAACAGTTTTAGTCACATCCTGTGGGGATTGTCCCTGCATAAAATACAGTTAGCATCAGGTTCATATCAAAAAGAAACAGATGCACATAAGCATTCAGGTTGGAATCTAAAAGTTGCCTATTGCATGTGCAATGTATCATGGTAGGCAACATAAAAAGATCGTTTCTATTTGGTCAGATGGAACAGCAGCAGTGGAGGGTAGCAAAACAATGATCATGGTACTAATTTGCACAAATCACAGAAAAGTTATGCATCACACAATCAGGCATAGGACCTGTCAAGATATCTTAAATGATGGAGGGAAGGCTCTATGGTTACAGGGATTTACATAGCCACGATTGGAGCACTTGTGTTTCACAGAGATTGAGGCCTCCTTCATAATTGCTGTTCATGTTTTATGAATATTAAGGAAAGAAATAATGCTATCTTTACCAAAATGAGATCTTTCTATCCTGTTCACCCAGGAGTCAGATAAACTCTCTGAAATCATATGTAGATTGACCTACGCTTCCATCTACAAATCCACCTCCACATCAGCCCTTTTCCTAAAATATGAATTGGCATTAAAATGTTAATGACAGCTACGATAATTTCAGAAAGCACTGTGGGCTGTACTAGTCAGCGAGTTGGTGATCTCAACAGATTCCCAGTGGATTTTGACTCCTCACACCTCAATTCCTTCCTCACCCACCCTTCAAAAGAAAAATAAACTCTTTTTCCTTCCAACCCGGAAAATTCATATATTGTGACACCAGGAGTAAAAAGAAGTGTTCCCTCTCATTGATTGTTTAATATCCAGGTAAAATACAGCACCCAAATTTCATATCTGCAAACCAAAACCTGAAAAGAAATCTACGTTCCTATACTCTGTGAAAATTAACTTGTTTCCCATTAGAGTAGTAAACAGAACATGGGAACTATGAAATATTAATCAAATATTTTTGCAGAAACTAAGCAATTATTCTCACCAACACAAGTGTAATCCAAGAACAATTGCTATCTATAATACCAAGAACCACTCGCATGCATTTGAATCAGAATAAAGTGGATTAATAACAAAGGTAACCACTCCATCAAAGTAAAATTAGAATAGTAACGCATGAAATCATACCTGTCCACGCAATTTATGAACAGAGATGGGAACAAAGAACATATGGGCCTCTTTGGGATCCTCGGTTAAAGATCTACTCTCTTTGATATTCTGGAAGAAGAACCCTTCACTCGCATTCTTCCCTTCAGGTTTCCTTGGAGAATCACAAAGGGCCCCACTGCCTCCATTAGGGTATATAAAGATCTCGAATTCCCTTTCCATTTCTGCATAATCCCTTTTGAAGACCTCACACGAGTGACATACTCCGGCTGAAATTTCATCTTCTTGGACTGGAATCGGAAACAAGGCATTCTCCTACAACATCGAATACCCAATTGAGTGAAAGTCATGCACGTTAATGTGAAAACCACAAAAAGAATGCGTTTAGGGGTCTAGGCAAAGAAGATATTGAAACCTTGGTTCGAAGGTAAAAGACAATAATGTAACAAAATGCTTAAACGAAAACCAAACCCAAACATCTTCCGAGATTGCCATTGAAGAACCTGAAGAGGTTTACAACGAAAGCCCAACAGCGATTGACACGAGGGACTTCATTGTGATGATATTCAGACATTTCTTTCTTTCTTTTTCTTGGACTCCTTCTGATCTTTTTTCTCGAGAAAATGGAGAGAAAGTGCCAAGTAAAGTGGTTTTTGGCTAACAAGCCAATATAACAACTCTTTGGGGTTTTGATTCTCACTTCTTTGTCTCTCTCTGTTCAATTTGGGCGCGGGAAATTTCGCAGTTGGTTGAATGCAAGATAACAACGCCCCTTCTGTCCTCTTGATAATAATACTACAGTCATCTAAACTACCGTTAAATTGAGAGTGTCATTACTGTAAGAGAAGAACAATCCCGAATAGCTTCACAATCCAGACCATCCATCCTGATTTCCAACGGCTTAGATTCGTCCTTTCTCAGTTTCGATTTGGTGCAAAAGGGTATACATGAGAACGGACTCCGCACAAATTTGGATTCCATGATATACCCGAGGGCCGCTCAACGGGACTCCGAGTGTGCTTGTTTGCACCACCGTATTGTTTCCATTTCTTTCATAATTTAAAGAAAAAAAAAATGAATGCTTTATTCATTTTTTATTTTTTCTTTCAAAATCAAGACCTTCACCAACGGTTATGTATTTTCTATAATCTTTATTCTTTAAAATAAAAATTTCCAATATCTACAAATCTACTCCCATTTACTGCTTACCGTGGTTATGGAATAAGAATTCGTATATCTTATATTATATTTTAATCTAAAAATAAAAATTTTCCAGGTTTCTAGAATAAAGATTTCCAACGGTAAAAATTTTGGCAGCATCTGAAGTTATTATCCTAGTTGCTTCACACCATTTTAATTAAAGAAAATAATAGTGATAAATTGTTCAAGGATTTAGATTTATTTTTTTTTATTCCAAAATATCAAGATTTCCTACGGTTAAAGATCTATCTACCTTCAATAACGAGGGGGCTTATCCTCATCCCGAGTATTTGCAAATTTTTGGGATATATCACGAATAAGCTGACAGACAAAATACTCCACAGAAAACCAATCACCAAATATGAGGATTGATAATCAAAACTGGTTTTGATAACAAAAATTCTTAGCATACAATAAAATAGTTTCCAAATCCCACCCACTTCCTATTAGTGGAAATTTAAAAGACAACTACACGAAATCTCGCAATGTTCCGAAGCACAAGAGTGCGGACACCAAGCAATTATTAATCTTGCAAACCACAACATTCTAGATACAATTGATAAGTAATAAAGCTAAAGCCCCCATCTTCAGTGTGTATCAGACCATTATGCTGACAATTTACAATGATCCAAATTGGGAATCAGGAAGCATACCATATGGCAAGGAGAACAATTCTATAACAGATTATTCATTCCAAAAATATATATTGAGCTACTCTGCTGCTTCGGAAAAAATAGGTGGATTATTTCTCCTAGTTGTGCTCGCCAGACTGTCTCAAAAAATGATTTTAACCCTAAAACTAAATCATAGAAACAGACGGCAGACTAGTGCAAGACAGCTTTGCATATGTCTAAGCTGCAAATCAGCAGTGAATGTTTGATATAGACATCTTCACAAGTGACTTGACAATCAAACGAATAGTGTGCCCCGCACAATGGAAAAATTTGTGCTCATTCGACTGCTGGGTAGAGTCCTGGCATGTAAGCACGTCCACTTCCATTAGAATCTGCATTAGCATAGAAATGTGACTGCTGCTCCCCAGAGTGGGATGACTTACGAGTCTTCAAGTGCTTGGGAGATGCTGAGTATGAATCATTGGAACCACTGCTTGTGGAATACATTGATGATGTTGGCAGACCGTGGATCCTTGGTAATCCAGTTGGATCTCCACCCAAACTGTATCCCCTTTCAACTGTCTCAGCTTCCAATGGCAATTCATCCAGAGTCTTATTTTTTTCAATAAAAAAAAGAAACATTTAACATCAAGAAAGGAAAAGACAAAAGCTCCATGCACAACAGACAAAATATTGAGCCAAAGGAAAATTTAAAACCTAAGATGCCCTCCTTTGATGAACGTAATTTCCTTTTCTACTTATCATCAGCTGTCAGCCGATTAAATACTTAAATGTGCATACCAGGATGGGACAAGTATGAAAATGTGAAACTATTTAACTTCCACATTTCAAAATCCACCAACACCAAACCATTTACACTCTCTTTTGTTTATTCTTACCATTTTAGTGTCAAATATTGTAACATTGAATACACCACCAGAAGTCATGATAGAACTTGAGAAGAGACACTAAACTCAAGAGACCTATAACAATCAGATAATCAAGAGAAACCCACCCGAAATGCCTGTTGAAGAACTCGGAGTGTTTCTCGTGTCCGCTTTCTCTTCATTGCTATCTCATCAGGTTCCTGCAACATCTCTTCAAACAGATTTTCTCTGTTTTGGAAAGATGATAGAAAAATGCAGAATCAACACGGGAATGTACCATATAATCTACAGTTTAGAGGATGAAATCAGTTAAACATCAATTGAAACGATATTGTCTTTTGTAACCTGTAAAGCTTTTTAATGAAGACATTATGAAGTTCTCGCTTCGTATGATTGACCTACATAAATAATATACCAAGCAACTCAGTCATAATGTAATGTTCAGTTTGTGACAGTTAGCTAAATAAATTGCACAAGAGAAAAGATGTAAAAAAGACATGGTAACTTTAAGCTAAACCACAAAAAGAAGAAATGTACTTGCAAAGTGGAAAAATATACAGGCACAGAGTAGATGAACATACACCAATCTTGCTTTTCATTGGTGAGAAGAACAAGAGAGAATCTTCAAAATGAAAGAAAAGTCACTTCACATAGACACAAACCCTTGGAAGCCATAGATAGGTGAATGGAGCAGATTCTTGTAAAGTGGTATCAATGTCCATGGGATCTCAATGACCAGGTAACCTAAAGATGCCCTCAATTTATGTCATGCATGTACTTACAGCATTTCCAGCTCAGCTTTAGCAGCAAATGATTTAAAATGACATTTTAAGTAAGGTATCACATGCCATTTAACATCTTACCAGCAAACCAGGTTCACATTCACATTTCCAAAGACATTCACTGCATTTTCATACTTTGGCAGCTAAAGAGCAGAAAAGCTATAAGTACTCTGTCATCAGTGTATGTCCAAGTCCAACTTTCCATTCTCAGTGTGTTGAAAGCAAAAGCCCACTTTGATTTCATGAAGCCTAGAGTTGTAATAGAAAACTAAAAAAAAATTACCTTTCTAAGGTTTTATTTTCCCATCAATGGAGATAAAAGTACAAAAAGGCTTTTTTGAAAACTAACTCAGACACAACACAGTCATACATGTTAACAGACTGAGATCCTAGGATGAAAAGACAGTTTAACAAATAAGGTGAACAAGGGAGAGAGAGAAAGAGAAGTTAAAAATATTCAAGGGTTAAGCCCATGTAGTTAAAAACTTACCAGGAAATGCATAATTGCTTTTGGAACTGAGTCTTCAATATTCTTCCGGACAATATCATAATATGATCTCAAAAGCAATTTAGTAACAGCAATTTCAATAGCCTCTTGCTCTGAGCGGTTCTCTGGGGGCCTCAATATGGTTGGAGGCTTGGAAAACATAAAACAGTCATTTAGAATTGAAAAAAAAAAAAAAAAACAAGAAGGAAAGAAGATCAAATGAATGTTCACTGGGTACTATGTTATGGATTCTAGAGAACAAAACAAATGTGTGTACCTCTCTAAGATGGATCATGGAAAAGCTTTGCTCCGTAACATCCAGGCTATGGAGAGGTTCACCATATGGCTTGCTGGTTGAACTCTCCTTAGCAGTGGTACGGGAATTATCATTTCCACCAAAAATTGATGAAAAACCCCAACTTGAACCACTGGTGTTCCCTAATTAAATATTAAGTCTACAACAATTAGATTATTTCATTGCTATCATCAATTGACCTAAACTTGTGTGATGGAGAGTGAGGAGAAATGTGTCCCCTCATGGGCAAAAGTCTGCTCTCAATGGAAAATTTTGAACAAGCAAATTACCAGGGGGTGGAACTTTTTCAGCATCTGCAGTAGGACGAACACCCTGTAAGTTGCACAAACGAAACCATAAGACAGAGTTATTAACCCCTAAATCTTAAATAAGAGTAAGAGTTAAAACATTTTAAGGATAACAAGATGGCCAACTAAAGAAAATGAAAATTTTCATGCCTGGTCAGGTGAAATTCCATTAACTTGTCTACCCAGAATAGCCCGAGACTTCAGACTCCTTTCAGATGCTGGGGCCTTGTCAGGTTCTATGGTATCCTACTTGACAAAAAAGTGACAAAAAGCAGAAAAAAGGGAAGCAAGTAAATAATCCAAATAAAAGAATTATCAACAACATACAACAATGCTGATCACTATCTCTACATCAGACATACCTTTTGCCTGGAAATTGGTAGAGGAATCCTTGAAGACTTGACCTGTTGCAGTGCAGCCTCCACAGCCTTACTCCCACCAATAAAATTTGGATGAGACGTGTTTATGTAGTCCATCTGACAAAAGAAAAACCCAAATGACTCAAAACATATTACAATGAGTGGGTGATGCCTTGGCCATCAGAGTAAGTTTAATGCTCTATATGGTAGACAGCCTGAGTAAAGGGTATAAACAAAAGAAGAACAAGAAGTTGCCAACTGCATCCTAATAGTCATCTAAATAGGTTAACTTGCCAACTAAGTAAACAGATTCAATCAAGATGAAAGGGGTAAAATAGAGATAGTATGCAGAATTTTTGGCTGAAGTGACGAGAGGAGAACTAACAGTAGGTGTTAAGTTATGATTTCCTACCCAGATACTTCTTTTTACCAATATGCAATATTCAAAACTTAGTTCTTCAGTTGAAATAGTAATCATGGTACCAGTAATGAGTACAATAAGCATGACAATTCAAATACATAAAGATGCAAACATTGAGCAATAATAGCACAGTAACAAAATTCCCAAACCACATAAAGATAACATCAAGTCTGGGCCTATTATGGATCTTATGATTTCAGTGCAACTCCAACTTGGAATGATTTATGTGGTAATAAGAAACATAGAAAGTAAATATCTAAACCCAACAATCATTTATTCAACTGGGCAGATGGACATCCTATAATTGCATTAAGAAACTCCTATCAATTAAGGCTAATCATATGTTGAAAGCAAAAAAGTCTGCAGTGAAAAGAACAACTATTTATGCATAACAAATTCCTACAAATCAAAAATGAAAAATAAAAAAATAAAATAAAAACACGAGACATTAAGTATCACAAATGCCTAAGAACAAAATGTAGCATGATCCACAAGGCAAGGTAGAGCATAAGACATTGAGTAAGTTTTACTTCAACATACCTCCATTTCAATGATGTGACCAATCATTGTCTCTGATGGATCCAGCCCATCTCGCAAAAAATTCCCAATAACTTCATCCATACGCTTTCTTAAAACAGGAAACCTCTGCAGTTCATTTACGAGACAGCGGTGGCTGATCTGAACAAACAGAAATCTAGTTACAAATGCCAGTGAGATCAATATAGCTAAAGACCACAAAGGAAAGATTCTACCTTAATTAACTCATCATATATGAACCTGGCACACTGAAGGCTTGGATCTAATAGACGAGCTATCTGTCTCCGAACAAGAACCTCAAATGGCACCTACATGAATGGAAAACAAAATACAAACAAGAACTTACAAAAGTATATGCAAAATATAATCATGTGGATTGCACAGTTAAGCAAAAACAATAAGAATTTTTAGAACAAGAAAGGGAAAGAAAACATAAACCTACTTCTGGAACAAATAGCGCAGATTTAGGACCAGTTGCATTCTGTATGGCAGTTCGAATGTCATCATCTGTCAAATCCTCACAAGGATCCACCTCCTGCAAAACAAACCATCATCTCAGATTAGACCATTATCAAAGATTTGGATGTGTCTACTCAGATACTCAGACACAATTCTTATATTATCCCAAGGGTGCTCCACAAAGAAATTGGATTTTGATAGATAAGGGGTCCAAGTACCATGAACAGGGCAACTCAACCTCTGCTTCCATATGCCCCCACAAACCCCCCCAAACAAAGAAAAAGGTGGGGGGGCAGGAGAGTAAGGTTTAAAATGTCCTTCAATATTGCTCACAATCACAAAAGATCTAGAGGAAACCAATCAACAAACCTCTAAACTCTTGACAAAAATTGATTGAAAAATATAGTGGATTCTTGCTCCACCAGATAGCTCAGCAGTGGACATTTCCTCATTTTTGCCCTCAACCATTGATGAAAATGCTGTTGCCAAGAAGATATTTGCTTATTACTAACAATATTAATCAGATGTGAAATGTAGAAACATCATACAACAATAGATATGACAGAGAATGTTAGACAAGAATAATGAGACTTACCTTCACAGTATTTTGAAAGAATATTCAATAACAGAGCTCCCTGACCAGCCTAGTATATATATATTTAAAAAAAAAAAAAGTGTTGAAAAGATAATTAATACAAAAATGAAGAAACCAACAGATGAAATATTGGGAAATAAAAAGCTCCAAAAGGTCAGGATTAATTTTAAACAAAATAAGAAATAAAATGAGAAAAAACCAAGTACTATCACTTGTCAGAACTAGAAAAGACCATGTATATTTGGAACTGCTAATCCTGTCATTTAGTTAGTGACAAAAAGAACAGCTAAATTGAGTGGAACATCCAGCACTTATCCATAGAACCAGATCATTATGCACACCTGTAGCATAACTAAACTATCTTATCTGCATATATAGACCAAGTTATTGAATATATTCTCACACAAGTAGTAAGGACCACATTGACAAGCAAACAACACATACCTTTGATTCCGTGATTTCTCCATAGCTTGCATGTTCCTTTGCAACAGAAACCAATGCAGTGCTAATGCGTGACTTCAGCCCTGGTAGAATTGCTTTGATATGCTGTACCAAAATCTGAGAAAAAAATGGTTGGTTAAAAATGCAATTTGGTAGAATCATAGAATCACAGAATCACTTTACAAAGCACAACAAGTCTCAAAAACCAACACATGGAATCTTGCCATCACAAAAGAAACTAAAAACTAACACATGTTTATATCAGTAGGGAAGATAAAAGAAAAGACAAAAAAGAAGAATGCACTGGAATAGCCAGAAAACAAGTAGAGGTATCCACTATGAAATAACTAGTAGAGTTCCTTGAGGTATTGCAGTAATTAAATATTTCAAATGTTCTACCTGATTCAACTTCTTTGCCAGATGAGGAACGCCACAACGATCAGCTAGACCATTATATACCTATACAATAACATGAATACAAACAAACTAAACAACTTGCAACATTGATTTGGACCAAAACAAAATAGCAGTTAAAGCATATGATATTCATACTGGACGACAGCGAAAGAACTTCTCTTCTGCTGCAAGTGCATCTTTGATACTTCGGTTGAGCATAATATCCTGAATTATGACAACACAACAATTTAGGTAGACAACATGAATCCTTTTTTGTCATTTAGTTCTATTTTGAACCTAGTTTGGTGTAACATAGTGGTAACTGTAATCAAAATTGAATAACTGAAAATGAGAATTCCCTTATAGTGATTATAACCACAAGTTATTATAATAACAAAAAAGAATGATCAGATTAATATCTTAAGGATAAATGTATACAAAATAGCTAAATGTTAGCCCAAGGCCTAGTTAGTCAAAACCAGATACAAAGACTCAGACTAAGATTACCTCTTGACTGCGATTCACAACACCCACATAACCAAGTCGGAGAGGAATCACTTTGCCAAGTAGTAAATTACGAGCATCAGTACCTCTGTCCATGATATCCAACTATAGTGTAGTAACAGAAAAATGTCAAAAGGAAGAAGAAAATAACCAAATGCTTATACATATTAGATAACATACAAAAATAACAAAGAAGTTGAAATTTACCTTTGTGATCACTCCAATGGTTCTGTAACCTGTCAGCAAATGATTTGCACATAAGATTCAGGTGGCATAGCATAAAAAATTACTCAGTGTGGGATATAAAAATAAAATTTACCGTCAGGATCTGCATTTCCAGCAATCTGAAGAGCATCTGAATTTGCTAAATCTGAATTTGCTGATGTAACGGCAAGAATCAGACAACTTGGTTTTTTGATGTATGACATGATCATAGTCCTGATCCGTGCTTCTATATCTGAGGGTTGGTCACCAACAGGCACCTTCGTTATACCAGGTAGATCCACAAGTGTAATATCAAGAACATTTGGTGAGAAAATCTTTAATCTAATCTGCTTGTCTGAGACACCCTTGTTGCCCCCTGCTTCTTTATTCGTCTCAGCCTATTGCCAAGTAAAACTTGTCAAATTAAATGAAGATTAATCACTGATATTCAAGAAGTCCCATCTACACTAGCATTGAACCAACTGATATAGACAACTACTTCCTATGTTCAAAATATCAATAGAGGCCCAGAATGCAACAGAATTGAGCATGCTCTCGAATTTCCTTTCTCCACTAGTAGTACAAACAATTGCTGTAGCCAGTCATAACATGCCTGTCTATCCACTTCTACCAGGTAATAAGAAAACTATCAAATATCCCCGTACAGATTATTAAGATTGTTTTTATTGATCTCTCCCAAGACAGACAAATTATGCATTCAAAAATTAGACAAAACTAAAATCACCTTTCCCAAACAATGAAATATAAAATTTCGAACATATAGATGAATTCTCCCTGTACCACTCAAAACAGATTACTCCATAATCACTGAATAAAACGACATCGTACCTGAATTTCTCTCCGGATTTCTGAGAAATCGTAGAACCGCTTCCCAGGAAGGTGGAGGAACTCTCCCCACTCTTCTTCGATCCCGTCTGGCTTCCTCTTGGTCTGGAGCAACTGCAGGACCAGCGGCCGCCGCGTGCAAATATCATTACCACGGGGCAAGAAGTCCCTGCCGACAAGCGCCTCAAGCACGCTCGACTTCCCGCTACTCTGACTGCCGACCACCGCCACCTGCGGCAGCTCGATCGTCGACTGGCTGCCGAGCTGCGCGAATATATCCTGAAGCTTGTTCACTATGGGGATCACCGAGGACCCCAGCGGCGCCGCATTCGAAGCAGGCGTCTGCAGCTGCGGCTGCGGCTGCATCGACGGCGCCGGAGACGCCGGTCCCTCGGCCATTGGTTGATCGCTTACCGGGACAGAAATAGAGAGCGCAATACGAAAGGCTAACCCTAGGGTCTTGGAAGATTTTTAGAGAGAGACGCAGACAACGTATCTGCGGCTGGGCGGCCCGATTAGAAAGAAGAAGTCCGTGGGGAATCTGGAATATGTGATTGGAAATGGAGTGCGGCTTGCGGGTCTAAGGCGCAGCTTTGCCTCTGGTAGGGACTTGCAATCAAGGGTGAGCGTTTAAGGGTTTGAACTTACACACTATCGTGACGCTTGATAATAATTCAAATTTTTTAAGAGACTGTAATTTTCTTGTTCCCATTTTGTTTTACCTTTTCACTTGGCTTAATAAATGTTTTTATTTATTTATTTATCTGAATGAATAATTTCCGGGGTGTTCCACAAGAAATGAAACGTTTCTTGAGAGTGCGCTGGAAATCTCTGGCTTGGCTTGCGGGGCAAGGTCAAATTTACCTGGACTCGGTTGATTTGCCAAAATTTTTTTCTTCACGATGACGAAAATGCCCATTTTGATTCGTTTAGGCGAATTTTAGATTCGTTACCTTGCCTAAATGCTTGTAAACAAACAAGGGTATTTTGGCAAAAAGAAAGGGCTATTATGTACACACTGTGATTAAACTAAAAGATGTAAATAAGAATAAAACGAGAGTACAGGGGATTAATCAAAATAAACACTGAATTTTAGAGATGAAATTACGGTTCTACCTTTTTTATTTCAAGTACATCCTTCGTGTACATATCTCTCTCAATTGCATCATTTGAGCTCCTTACATTATTTTTAATGGTCAACGATTTGAGCTCATCGCGTTTCCGAATAAATTAAAGAGGGTGTAAAACGCTTCTTTTAGAGATATTATATTCAAATTATAGCGTGAAAATTTATAAAATAAAAATAATAAAACTATCCCATTGCGTGAGTTGAAGATTAAACGTTGACCAAAAGACTAAGAATCAAATATCATAATTAGTCTAGAGAATAATTGAAATATGAAGGGACCAATATGCTTGTTCAAATGATAAAAAGAATGAAGAGACAGGTTAGCATACGCATCATGACTTTGAAGACTTCCCCTAGGCCCTCTCTTTCTATCTGCCTAAAAATTTCAGAAACCAGTGGTTTACTCGTTTTCATGGATCTTTAGCCTCTGCTAAAGCGAAATAAATTTGATGGCTCTGAATGCTGCTGTGCATGGATTGACCTGCAGAAAATCTCGGCTTGAAGAGAAAATAGAGACCCTGGCGGAGTTGGACAAGGTATGCGTTCTTCCACTGTTTTAGTTCTTTTAAGATTTGATGCAATAGAGTTTGTTTTTGTTTTTGTTTTTTTTTTTTCCCTCAAATGTGTTGAGAGGTCCATCTGACCTTAGGCAACAAAATAGAGAACAATTTTCGTATCCCATAAATAAGTTGGGGACTTTTTTTTAGTTGTGTGAACCACAGCTACGTTTTGCTTGTTTTTTATCGTTCTCTCTTCATATAATGCTTGATTGCTTGTATGCGGGCACCGCTAATGCACATATCCATCGGCTAGGATGGCCTCTCTCCATGTCCGAACAATCATCAAGGCAAATATGGGTCTTATCAGGAGTTACAAAAAAAAATAAATAAATAAAAGAAAGAAATAAAGCCGGATGTGAGAGAAATGAACTCTTGGCTCTGATTTTACTTGGTCGATTTTAATGTTGGAGCTAGTACCTTTTTTTTCCTTAAATTTCAATTAAGATTTCGCCAACTAACTGGCCGTATCTCGAAAAGTAATTGATTTGCAATTTCTTCCCTGCTCCACCTTGCCTCAAACTTTGGCCTTGAATCTCATTAGTTTCCATCCAAATTAAAAAAAAAAAATGTTATATCCTATTAAAAAAAAACCTCAACGTTAATTAATTGATTTTTTTTGTGAGAAAATTTATATATACAAATATTTATAATAAGAAATAAAAAAAATAAAATTTTTCCTAAAAAAGAAAAAATAATTTTAAAATTTTCCTTTTGTTTTTTAGAAAAAAAAAATGTATTTTCATATTTATATTTTAAAAAAAACTCATAATTTAAACTTTTTATTTTATTTTTTCCTTTTTTTTATCTTAAAAAATTATTCTCAAATTTATTTTTTATTTTTTTAAATAAGAATACACATAATTTAATTTAAATTTCTTTTCAAATTTAAAATTATATAAAATATAAATAAAAATATATTTTTTTAATAAATATGACAAACAATTGGTATGTGTGCATTCAATGATTTACGCATAGCTCAATGCAACACTAGAAACATCTGTTTGATAGAATGTAGTGGAGAGTTGAAAAATATATAAAGGAACAATGTATCTCTTGTACAAATACTTACTAAAACTATTGTTCAAAAAAAATTAAAAAAAAAAAAAAAACACTCACAAAAAGTAAGGGTACTTTATTTCATTGTATCCGTTTTATATGCTAAAGTGCGGCATGTGCTAATATATGTACATATTTACTTAAAGTTGATTGCTAGTTTAATTCATTTTTGTAACGAGTTAAAATAATTTTTTAAATGTGATAAATTATTTTAACCTCTCAAATTAAAATAGATTTTTCCCTTGCCTTCTAATTCACTTCCAATCTCGCACGGAGGACTTCGGCGATGGTTGGGCGCTCCAAAGCGTTCTGCTTGATGCAGTCTAAGCCGAGCTCTGTTATTGCCGTGGCAGTCCGTGTGGAGCATCCTCCCCTTTTCAGTTTCTCGTGCACCGCATCTCCTTGTCTTCTGAACCTTCTGCGTGCCCAGTCGCTAATGTGGTCGGGTAAACTGCATCCAGGGTCCTTACCTCGTTTTCCTTCATAATTAGTTGTAATATGACAACTCCCAAACTGTATATGTCGTTATGTTTGTTTCCAGGACCTCCTGTTGCCGTCATTATTAGAATATTACAAAGTTTTAATATAAATTTCATCAAAATAATAATATTAGAGTATGATATATATTTCATTTATTAGTTTGGTTTAATAATTTAAATCTTAAATGGAATAATTTATTAATATAATATCATAATTTTTATAATTAAAAATTATTAAATTTAATAAATTATATTAGTACTTTATTTATATTTTAATATGATTAACTTGTATAGGAAGAAATTATTTTATAATTTAAATTTTAAAGTTAAATAATTTACTACTAAAAAAAGGCTCTATACCTCATCCTACATTTCAAACATTTATTTTATAATGTCTAAACAGGCCCGTGAAAGAAAAAGGAAGGCCCCACTCCTCACAGTAGCTCTCTACTCTATATATGGTCTAACATTCTAATTTGGAAGCCAATAAATTCTAACTTATCTAACATTCTTATTTGAAAGCTTTAGTTTGGCAGCTACATGGTGACCAAACATATACGGAATGAAACTCGGCAGTTGTTTTGTCTGTAACATCTTACTTGGAGAATTTCGTAGGCGAAAAAGATGCGATAACCGCGGTTTGGGGGCTTTCTTATAATTTTAATCTTAATGGACATGGGTACGTGAACATACGATCAAGTGAGAGTTAGAAGGTTTTGCTATAGATTGTGGACTAGGAATACTGATTTATGGTCTCTACGGAAGCGCTGGTGGGTTTTCTTTGATCACTTTGATGAGGATGGTTATATATGAACAAATTACACATGGGGAGCTACCCTCCACAAATTTTCTCATTAAATGAGCAACTAAATCACATCTGCGTGGCTATTAACGCATTGGCAGTGGTCGAGGGTTGAGTTGAATTTGAGTAGGAAAGCCTTCTTACCTCCCTCCATGCCGACCGGATGCCCGCCAATATCTCCGCAGGGCCGTGCCAGCAGTCTCATCATTTTTAAGGATACTTCTGTCTTAAGGTTTCTTTGGTCTTGTGCATTCAGCAAGCAAAGATACTCCAAGTTATATTGTTTGGTTCGTCTTTGAAATAACATGTGATGACGGCACTCCGTCACTTCAAAATAGAGAGCCACCTTTTCCGTTGTTTTTGGCCGCGGAAGTTTTGTTAAAAAGTGTTGGAATGGTGTCCTTTTTCTTTACTCCCAAAGGAATGGTGTTTTTGTATATTTATTGTTAGAATTTGGAATCTACTGACGCTACCTGGATTTTCCTTTTAATTTTTCAAGACAACTTTTGGCGTTTTAGTGTGGTTTTTGGACCTATGACTCTGCGGAACCAACGCTAGTGGGCAGCCCCGTGGGGCCCTTGCCAGGAATTAGAAAGCACAAAAAGAGAGATAGGCTAGTGGACATGATTGATTTGGATAATGTCCAGCATTGCACGCCAGTCCTCTCCCCTCTTTACAGCCATCTCAAGCTTCTTGGCTGTTTTTGAATTGCGTTGTTTTTAAGTCCATTTGTTCTCTCTCTAATGGGTCTTTAATTTTTATACCGTCTTAGTTAAAAGATGAGCTGTCTATTTGTACACTGTTGATCCCAGGGGACTGTCATGACTGTTTTTGTGGGGAATTAATTGCAAGTCAATGGGTGGCAGAGAACACGGAGACGAGAAGAAGAAATGGCAAAAAGAAAGGGTAATATCCATTTGCCATAGTCTTGTTTTCTTTCTCTACCTGGTTTTTCTGATTCATATTCCCTGCTCCATTTTCTCTGGTTAGATCTGAATACCTCCACACTCTACTTTTCTTTTACGAGTTAGTTAATTACCGTTTTTTTTGTCGTATAAATCTTGGATCAAATTTGAAGGAAATTCATGTATTAATTTTCTTTCTTTTTTATTCCTCCCAAATTTATCGGTCTTTCCGCGTTGTTTTGCAAGGATGTTCTTTTCTGATTACTTTGCCCAAGTCCAATGATTGCAGGATCAAGACTCCTTTTCCTTTATTACCACAGTTTTGGTTGTTTAATGTTATAAAAAGAATAAAGAAAGAAAGAAAGCGATGCGAGCGAAACTGAATTCCTGGCTCTGATTTTACTTGTTCCATTTTAATGTTGGAGTTAGTACTTTTTTTCTTTTCTTAAATTTCAATTATGATTTCGCCAACTAACTCGCCGTATCTTAAAATCTAATTGATTTTCAATTTATCCTAAGAATTTTTGTCCCCTGCTTCACCCTCCCCAACTTTGCCTATCTCATTAGTTTCCATCCAAATTCAAAAACAAACAAACAAACAAACAAAAAGTCTCAAGAATGAACATAAACTTCAAGGTTATATTCTAATCAAAAAAAACTTCAACATTAATTAATTAAATTTTAGTGAGAAATCTGTAGATATATTATTATTATTGAAATAATAAAAAATATGTAAATTTTTTGTATGATAATTATTTAATTTTTTAAAAAATTAAGTATTTGATTTAAATTTTAATTTTTTTATGCAAATACTCATAAACTAAAAGAAAATTTATAAAAATATTATACAACATAAATATTTATTATTAAAGAAATTTAAAAAATGAAATTTTTTTCCTGAAAATTATTTAAAATTTTTTCCTTTTATTTCTTAGAAAGAAAAAAAAATTCAAATTTATATTTCAAAAAAAAAAAAGAAAACTTATAATTTAAGTTTTTTATTTTATTTTTCCCTTTTTTCTTATCTTAAAAAATTATTCTCAAATTTATTTTTTATTTTTTAAATAAAAATATTCATACTTTAATTTAAATCTTTTTTATTTTTAATTTAAATAAAATATAAATAATTTTTTTTAATAAATATGAGTGTATTACATAATTTACGCATAGCGAAATGCAACACTATAAATATCTGTACGATAGAATGCAGTGGACAGTTGAAAGATATACAAAGGAACAAAGTATCTTATGTACAAATGCTTACAAAAAGTATCGTTGAAAAAGGAAACTAAAAAAAAAAAATACTTACAAAAAGTATTATTAAAAAAAAGGGAAAAAATATCCGTGTTATATTCTAAAGTGCGTCATGTGCTAATGCAGGTATATATCTACTTAAAGTTGCTTACTAGTTGAATTCTTTTTTGAAATGAAATAAAATAATTTACCACAAAAAGCACAAATTTTGTGATAAATTATTTTAACACTCAAATCAAAATAGAATTTTCCCTTCTTAAATGAGCCTTCTAATCCACTTCCAATCTCGCCGAGTCGATGGAGGACTTCGGCGATGGTTGGGCGCTCCAAAGCGTTCTGCTTGATGCAGTCTAAGCCGAGCTCTGTTATTGCCGTGGCAGTCCGTGTGGAGCATCCTCCCCTTTTCAGTCTCTCGTGCACCGCATCTCCTTGTCTTTTGAACCTTCTGCGTGCCCAGTCGCTAATGTGGTCGGGTAAACTGCATCCAGGGGTCCTTACCTCGTTTTCCTTCATGATCAGTTGTAATATGACTACTCCCAAACTGTATATATCGTTATGTTTGCTTCCAGGACCTCCTGCAGTTGCCGTCATTTTTAGAATACTACATTTTTAAATATAAATTTGATAAAAAAAAATGATATTAGAGTGTAATATGTATTTTATTTTTTAGCATGGTTTAATAATTTAAATTTTAAATAAAATAATTTATTGGTATGATTTCATAATTTTTATAATTAAAAAAATATTAAATTTAATAAATTATATTTGTGTTTTGTTTATATTTTTAATGAAATAAACTTATATGTAAAGAGATTATTTTATAATTTAAATTTTTAAATTAAATAGTTTATAAGTAGATAGAAAAAAAATGCTCTATTTGGATTTCAAAGTCAACCTTATCCTAGATTTCCAACATTTATCAACGTACGTGTTATGCAATTGGGTGGCAGAATTACGTTGATAATGTTACTGTCTAACTGGGCAATATAAACATATATAGTTCTCTTACCTTTCAAAATTTCTGGATCGGTGTAGCCAGCAGTTCCAAGTTTCAAAAGTTCTCCCTCTGGTGTAACCGTACCGAAATCAGCTAGTTTGGGAGTAAAGTCCTGGTCATTGCCGCTTCAAATCAAAATTAGTTACTGGAGTTTCAAAAATGGAAATCCTATAAAAAACAATGGTCCCGTTTTCCTGTGAGTGATGCAATGTTAAGCATGTAAATTAAGATATCTGGAGACATGGTATTGACCTTATCCAGCAAAAGGTTTTCTGGCTTTAGATCTCGATAGATGAGAGGAGGTGTAAAGCCATGCAACTTCTCTATCGCAGTAGCAGCTCCCTTGATGATCTTAAGTGTTGTCTTCCAGTCCAGACCTGCAGCAAACCATTCAAGGTAAAATGATGGGGATCAGTATGCTGTTGATGTCAAGACTTATGCTTGTTCAGAAAACAAAAATAATAGTAATAATAGTAAATAAAGTTGTTAAGGCATATGACTAAGACTTCTACAAACAAGGGGTAATTGGGCTTGAAATGCTTAAAATCATGTGTTTTAAGCATTGCTGATGAATGGAACAGAAAATACAGTAATTAGAATCACGGATCAGAAACAGAGGAATTGAAGTTCATTTTTTTGAATATATTTTCAAATAGAATAGATATGGTAACAAAAAGCATACAAGCTAAACTCATTTTAATCGTTGAAAGAATTGCCTTATCAGCTTTGCTGGTGCCCACCAATCTAATCAACGCACAATCTTTGCAAGGGAAAAGCCACTTGACCCGTACCGTCGTTGTTTTATGGAAGAAAAACAGAAACTATTTCAAGCACCATTCCACTTATTGTTCATACGGAAACAACTTAAATTCAAAACCATATAACCAAAACGGGCAAAGATATAACTCTGGCACAAATCCGACACATCTATGATTACATGTATTTGGACATCACCTGATAGTTTCTTCTTTGCATCTCCATTTTGCATGAATGGGTAAACAAGATACAATTTTTCTGGAGTTTCACAATGTCCAATCAAGGGAATGATATTTTGATGCGTCATTTTACTGAGGTATAGCTTCTCAGCCTGAAGAATTAAAAAGATACAGGGGTGAGATTTTTAGTAACAGATAGATATAATCAAGACACTATCAAATTGATGCTACCACTTTCCCGTAAAGCCCCCTTTCCAAGGGCACATCATACATGCAATCATTCGCACATTTGTATAAAAGTATGACAATGAAAAGTAAAAAAAGAAAAACTAACTAATTCGGATTACAGTAAAAGCAATTGCTAGCATAAAAACAATGTAGAATCCAATAGGTTATCAACAAGAAACGGTCGTTGAAATAACACTGTGGTTTTGGTTTCTCCCATCATAGATATAAAGTATATGTCGAGAATATCCGGTCTTGTGCTATTTCAAGATGAGAAGTAAGAAAGTTTTTGCTTCACTACATTGAATTATTGATGCTTGTCCTCTAATAGGGTACCTTGAGACCTGTGTAATTAATCAATTTGCATAAAAATCAATGAAAGTGATGCAATTGAAGATAATCTGTCATTTTTTTTTTATTTAAATTTTCGCTTACTTCCCACTGAGTCCTCTGTTTTGTGTTTGCGTTGCGTGAAAGCTTAACAGCTACTTGCAGCCCATTGATCCTTCTGTGCTGCCTTCCACTTATGGTGCCACGGTAAACCCTGCCGTATCCTCCATGGCCAAGAAAGTTGTTTTCTTTAAATCCATCCGTATAGGCATTCAAATCCCGAAGGGTAAATCGTATCAGATTTGTAGCATCTGGCAACACAAATAATACGATTATATTGACGACTATATGCATGTTGGTAACCTTGATGTAATTTATACAGTACAGTGAACTTTTCATAACAAAAAAGTTGGCAAATTGCTTGTATGTAATTCTCTCTACTCTCAAATATCTGAACAGGTTCATTAATGCCGTGAAAGAAAAGGAAGGCCCCACTCCTCATAGTAGCTCTCTACTCTATATATGGTCTAACATTCTAATTTGGAAGCCAATAAATTCCAACTTATCCAATTTGAAAGCTTCTAGCTTGCAAGTTACATGGTGGCCAATGAAAATTCATGCAGGTTTGGATCCGAACACAACACATCTCCAATTGAAGCTAATCAAATGCTATGCTGGCATTAAGGCATGTTTAGATTTTTAACACAAGCCAATAAAAGCAATCAGATACTGAATCTCAACATTGAACTCTCGTACGCATACAAAATACAATTAGGAAAAAAAAGAAAGAAAATAAGGTGAAGAAAAATTTTAGATGAATAGCTTGTATTCATATCAAAACCTAAACCCAAAACCTTTTGCAACCTTCACGCAACCCAATAATCCAAACACTCACAAAAAACAAACCACTGCACATTATCCCGGCTCCTCCATCCCCTCCCCTTTGCGCTTAGACCCTCCAACAGATGCCCAAAAAAAAAGACAATAATCCAAACACTAAAAGGTTCATAACTTTGTTCTCATGGCTTTGCTCTCAATTCACCAATTGTCTGCGTCTCACAACCCACACATTTTTCAAAACACACACAACTTGGGAGTAGTTTTGTCTGAACACTGCCACATGTAACATCTTAGTTGGGTAAAAATTTTGTAGGCTAAAAAGATGCGACAGAAGTGGTTTGGGGGGCTTTCTTATAGTCTTGATGGGTGCGTGATCATACGAACTAATGATAGTTAGAAGGTTTTGCTATAGATTATGGACTAAGAATACTGATTTATGACCTCTACGGAAGCGCTGGTCGGTCTTCTTTGATCAGATTGATATTGATGAAGATGGTTCTATATGACCAAGTTACACATTAGAGAGCTCCCCTGCCATTAACGCATTGGCAGTGGTCGAGGGTTGAGTTGAATTTGAGTAGGAAAGCCTTCTTACCTCCCTCCATGCCGACCGGATGCCCGCCAATATCTCCGCAGGCCCGTGCCAGTAGTCCCATCATTTTTAAGGATTCTCCTGTCTTAAAGTTTCTTTGGTCGTTTGCATTCAGCAAAGATAGCCCAAGTTACATTGTTTAGTTCGGCTTTGAAATGACGCGACACTCCGTCACCTCATTAGAAAGCCACCTTTCCCACGGTTTTTGCCGATTGAAGTTTCATAGGAAACTCTGGTGTCTTTTAATTATTTTTTTGTCCAAAGGAAAGGGCTCTTTGCGTATCTTTCGTTAGGATTTGGAGCCCCACTTGAATGACGCTACCTGGGATTTTCCTCTTAATTTTTCAATATTAAGTTTTGCCTTAGAATGTGTTTTTTGGGCCTTATGATTCTGTGGAACCAATGCAACTGGGCATATCCCTTGACGGGGCCCTTGTCAATAATTAGAAAGCACAAATAGAGTGAGATAGGTTAGTGGACATGATTGATTTGGTCAATGTCCAACCTTTGCATGCCAGTTATCTCTCTCCCTCTCCGTCTTCCTGGTCAGCCATCCTCAGTTGTTTTCGACGAAGTATATTATTCTTTGCGTTCTTTTTTTGTCCATTTATTCTCCCTTTATATTGGGGTCTTTAATTTTTACACCGTCTTAGTTAAAGATACGGAGCGTTTTATTTCTGCCACTTTTTTTACAGCAGGCAACAAAACAGGCAAAGACACCGTTGGTCCCGGGGGCTGTCATGACTTTGTTTTTGTGGGGAATTGCAAGTCAACGGCTGACAGAGAACACGGAGACATGAAGAAGAAATGGCAGAAAGAAGGGTAAGATCCATTTTCCATAGTCTTGTGTTCTTTCTCTACCTGGTTTTTGTGATTCATATTACATGCTCCCTTTTCTCTGGTTAGATCCAAATACCCCCACACTTAGTTTTCTTTTACGAGTTAGCTAATTACCGTTTTTTTTGTTGTATAAATCTTGGATCCGATTCACTGCTCTCTCAGATCTCTTTTTGTCTTTGCGTCCCATAAAATTTGAAGGAAATTCATGTATTAATTTTCTTTCTTTTTTATTCCTCCCAAATTTATCGGTGTTTTTTTTGCAACGTTGTTCTTTTCTGATTGTTTTGCTCAACTCTAATGATTGCATGATGTGGAAGATCAAGATTCCTTTTCATTTATTACCCCAGTTTTGGTTGGTAAATGCTCAGGCCTTTTTTGCTTGAGTTATTAGCGTTGACCTCTTGTATTGACTCCATTCACTCAGATCAATAAATCCGGTAAATAATTGATGTGTGTTTCATATACATGAAGTATACATGAAAGTAAAGTGAAAAAGCGATTTTATTTATTTATTTTATGCATGCATTTTACAATATCTTAAGCAAATATTTTGCTATGTCGGCTTTTTTTTTTTTTTTTTTTGAAGTTTTGTTTTTTTTTGTAATGTTCTGTGATTTTTATTCACAGAAAATCAAGAAACTGCTGCATTTCTAGATTTTCTTTTTGGTCGTGCAATTGTACACGAGAGCGTCCTATTTGCAATGTAGGTTTATGTACAGGACAAACAAAAGCCGAGAATTAAATAGCATTTCCAGCTGACGCATAGCATTGTTAAGATACCAAAAGAAGGAAAAAAAAATGATTGTCGCAAAAAATGCAACAGCTTTTTATGAGATTACTAGCGGCGTTAAGTAGTTATGTGAATGGTCGCCGATTAAATTGATTTAATGGCTCCTGCAAGATGGAGAAAAGTTATAAAATGTTGGGGTCAAGTTAAGTGTTGGAACTTGGTTGTCTTAGCCTGTAGAGAGCTTTTGAAAAAAATAAAGAAAATGACATGGGCAGTAAGTAAAGACAATGAACAGAGATAGAGATAGAATATCAGGTTTCAGCTAAGCTTTAGCACTCCGTTGTCAGTATAAAGTTCTTGGAGATGAGAAAGAAAGTGACTTTAGCAGTAGGTAAAGACTATGAACAGAGAAAAAGTGACTAGTTCCTATAAGACCAAAACAAACTGTCAACTGTTGGACTCGAGTCAAGCATTAACACTTCATTGCTTAAGTCAGTAGGAAGAACTCTTAAAGAGGATAAAAACAAGTGTCTTAGACAGAAAGTAAAGAAAAGAGAGATTACCTGAATTGTGGAGCAGATGTATTTATAGGCCGCTCATTGAATTCTTATTAGTTCAGGGATATGAAATGCGTACAAAAGGAACACGCCTTACCGAAAAAGGATAATGGATGTAACCTGCTAGTCCACAACGGTTGCATGAGTAACAATGGATGGTGCCTTTGCGGATGTGATTGCAGGTTGCGGTAGTGCTTGTCTAATAGTATGAGTCAAAGCACTGCCGACGGAGACGCATCATTTTACTGGGAATGTAGTGAGTTGGTGTTAAGCTGAGGGAATTGAGTTTACGTTTAAAGAAAGGTTTCGGACCCATGTTAACAAGGTCCTTATCAAGTAGTAAATAATCAACACATTGACCTTTTAATTTGGAAAGTAGTGGTGGGAGTCTCAAGATCATGATAACCCAGCCATGCCGCCAAAAGATAAGTCGATCATTGATCACCAATGGAAATGGTACATATTGGTTATTGGCTAGCTTCTTTAATAGCCCATTGTTTTAATTAATGCTTCGGTAACCCTACTCCCCATGTAGCATCATTGCACGATAAAAAAATATTAGCTTCTTTAATACCCCATTGTTTTAATTAATGCTTCAGTGATCCTACTCCCCATGTAGCATCATTGCAAGATAAAAAAATATTAGGAAAATATCAAAATTTGGATATAAAATATTTATCAAATATTATGATGATCAATTATAATTATGAAAAAACGTGTAACTATAACTCAGTGTTCGAGTTTTGAGTCCTCTTAATCAAGCTCTTGTGAGATAACCCCATTCACTTCAGGCTTTCAAATTATATCTCTATTATTTCTCAACAGAACTTAAAGACCATGATTAATTAGGCTTGGCTCAGGTGAGACACCATAAGTTAGATGCAATACTTGGATACTAATTTTACCATCGCAATCATTTGCAGGCCAAACATCTAGAATTAGATACATATATGGTTCTTCTACTGGTCTGGTCTTTACTTATTATTTACCCAAGCATGGCTTTTGTCCCATTTTAAGATTCTTGCTTGTTGTTGATAAATGAGAAGTGTTTCATTCATCCAACGCACAGTGAACTGTAAAGCTCCTACTTTGCCTTAATATATGTTTATCTATTGCTCGTGGCTTTGTTGTTTTTTGGATTAGAACTAGAAGATACAATGAGCATTGATAAACAAAGAGTGATGAGAGCACCAACTTGATCAATCCTTGGAATTATAGGGAGTTTGCAATGTCTTGAAATTCTATTGACCCTTGACATTAAAAGACT
Source organism: Rhizophora mangle (assembly GCA_037832345.1). Classification (NCBI taxonomy): domain Eukaryota; kingdom Viridiplantae; phylum Streptophyta; class Magnoliopsida; order Malpighiales; family Rhizophoraceae; genus Rhizophora; species Rhizophora mangle. The sequence goes on from JBAPLJ010001226.1 coordinate 1,287,685, forward strand.
GTAAAATGAAGTTTGGCATGGTGCAAAATGATGACGATTCTTGATTGTAACCCGCTAGGGCTTCCATGTCAATCTTGCCCCGCTGAGACCTCCAACCCGTGCCACTGGTGTACCTTATGTCAAATAGTTTTCAGTATGATTTCTATTAAGAGGTACTTGGGGGTTGGATGGAACCTTCTAAACTTAAAAGAGACAAGCTTGACTATTGTTGTGGCATAATTAGCATCCTATGAGTTACTTAAAGAACAAAACTCTCCCGTTGTTGTCGTGTGTATAACTCTGGAATCTGGGGTGAATTTGCAGGTAAAGATTTCAGTAGTTACTGATGGCAATGACTGACCTCCTGCCGAGTCTGATGCACAATGTATATGGAATTTTTTTTTTTTTTTGTTTTTTTGGTATGAGCTATTATGGATGCTTGTTATATATAACAGACCGTAGATTTGTTGCTTGGTTACTCCATTTAGACTTGCTACTTGTGGCAGATTAATGATTTCATCCAATGGCCTACGTTTGCTACTGTGGAGTAACTTTTGTATTCAGGGATTTACGTTATGATTGCCCTATTGTTAAAAACATCTGCGCACTAAAAAGTCTGTAAACCCCAAGAGTTTAACCAACAAGTTAATGACACCGTTGCCAGTCAAGAGTCGCCACGTTTCCTACTACACGCAAACTTAACATGGAAACCCAAACACACGTATAGTGTCCCATAACGGTACGTTCTTTCGATCTCTCGGTTTATCTTTCTCTATCCATTCTTGGATCCCTGTCTCATCGCCGCCCTTTAAGCCACCATACCTCGCCGGAGCTCTGGGGGTCAGATTCTCACTTCGATCTAATCATTACACCGTAGCCTTTCTCTGGTCATTTCTGGTTCATGTCCCTGGGTTTTTTTAGTCTCTGGAGGTTAAGTTTAAGCCTAAAGTTTGCTCCTTTATTGAGCTTATTACTTTGATTTGGTGCTTTTAATCTCTATTTATGAATGTTTCTTAGTTAGGCTCAATTGAGCTTTTAGGTTTGTGTATTTTCAATTTTTTCTTTTTAAATGTTTTACATCGCCTGGTGTTGTTCTCTTTGGAAGATGAGAGATTTCCTCCATGCATTTTGACTATGTTTATGGGAGATGTTATATATGTCCTGTAGTGTATGAACTTAGGCTGAGGCTTATATGTTTGGGAGCCTTTGGAGGATAATTTTGGCAACTGTAGTATAAATGCTGTGCAATTGGTTTTGGTATTGCATGTAGGCTAATTGAGCACCTGAAAACAGTTCTCAATGCTGACCAGCTACGGGAGTGACATCAGCAAATGCTGTCTGAGTGCAGGAAGAGCACAGTCACGAGCTCCTAAGTGCTGTCTTCTTGTTATGCCGTGCCATGGAATATCAGATTTGGATTCAGTCCTAATCTTAGCACATAGATACAACGATGATGATGAAGCAGTCTCTGGCTATGATAAGAAAAAAGATTAGAAAAAGCATTAAAGGAGGTTATTGTAGACTGCTCGTATTTTAAAAGGTGGTCATCCAAATACATCAACTCGAGAGAATATTATTTGAACCGTGTTCTCTCCATCTTATTGACTTCTAAGGAGGTTATCTTTGCCTACTTTATCTCTTCTGTCTTTTGTTTTTTTGGCCCTCCAATGGTGATCAGAATCTGTGTTGATTTAGATGCAAGCTAAAGGCATGATGACATGCCAAAATCACCAGAAACAAGAAACTTGGCATCGCTCATGAAAACCAACTGCTTTATTTCATAGTTGTTCTTAAAAACAGGGGAAATTGCATTCCATATTTTTATAGTGTTAAACAGATAGCTATAACATGTCATTTTATAGAGAAGATTAACTGTTACGAACAAGAAATAAATTATTAGCATTTTTTTAATACCATTTTTAAATGTGATAAGTTTCTATAAGATGTCAAGTTCTTTCTTACCAAACTAGTTCTTATAATTTTGTTTTTTAAAAATTATTTTTTTATAAATGGGTGTCTGCCCTTGAGGAAGCTTATGCACAGTTTCTTCCACGCCTCGCTCCCTGGCTCTTGTTGCATCACATTTGCCTTCACCTCATCAGCATACGAGTCCTTCGAAGAAAACAATAGAATTGCATACAAATCAGGATTATTGCTTTTAGTAAATCTGGACCGTTCAGTTGATGAATCAAATTTTAAAAAACAGGCGAGATCAACGGAAGACAAAAAGGCTGTAATTTTCTTGTTCCCTTTTTGTTTACCATTTCCCCTCGACTTAACAAATGATTTTTTTTTTTGGTTGATCTGACTATAAATGAATAATTTTTGGTGGTGTCCACAAGAGATGGAACGTTTCTTGAGAGTCCGCTGGAAAATGGCTGTCTTGCATTGCGGGGCTCAGTTGATTTGCCAAAATTTTCTTCTTCGCAATGACAAAAATGCCCATTTTGATTCGATGAGGCAAATTTTAGATTCATTACCTTGCTTAAATGCTTGTAAACAAACAAGGCCATTTTTGTACAAGGAAAGAGTGATTATGGACACTGTGATTAAAATAAAAGATGTAAATCAGAATAAAACGAGAGTACAGGGGGTTAATCAAAATAAACACTAAATTTTAGAGATGAAATTACGGTGCGACCATTTTTCTTTTACAAGCACATCCTTGGTTAGATCTCTCTCAACAGCATCATTTGAGCTCCTTACATTATTTTTAATGGTCAACGATTTGAGCTCATCGCGTTGCCGAATAAATTATAGAGGGTGTAAGCAAAAGATTTAATAGTCGTTAATGCCTCTTTCGTTTTTTCTTTTCTGTAAAATGGTGCGATTGTCAATAAATTCAAGTCTAGTAATACGGTGAAAATGATTCCGTGTCCAGAAAAATCGTGTCTACTAATAAATGTGAACACCCCGTGTATTTGCTTGTAGAGATATTATATTCAAATTATAGCGTGAAAATTTAAAATAAAAATAATAAAACTATCCCATTTCATGGATCTAAAAATAAAAAAGATTTAAGGTGTTTCAACATTGACCAAAAAGAATAAAAATTAAATGTCATAATAAGTCAGGAGAATAACTGAAATATGAAGGGACCAGTATAGCTGTTCAAAGAAGGAAAAAAAAATTGAAGAGACAGTTGTGGAATCAATATGAAGGGACCAATGGACTGACTTTTCAGACTTGGGAAATTTCCCCTTGGCCCTCTCTTCTATCTGTCTAAAAATCTCAGAGAAGAGTGGTTTACTCGTTTTCATGGATCTTTGGCCCCTGCTAAAGCGAAAAAAAATTGACGGCTCTTAATGCTGCTGTCCATGGATTGACCTGCAGAAAATCTCGCCTTGAAGAGAAAATTGGACACGGAGGAGTTGGACAACTGTTTTGGTTCTTTTAAGATTTGATGCAGTATAGTTTGTTTTTTTCCCCTCAGATGTGTTGAGAGGTCCACCTGACCATCTGACCGTAAGCCACAAAATAGAGATCGATTTTCGTATAAATAAGTTGGGGGCTTTTTATTTTTGGTTAGTTGTGTGAGCCAGCCACGTTTTGCTTGTTTTTTATTGTTCTCTCTTTAATGTAATGCTTGATTGCTTGTTTGCGGGCACCGCAAATGCACATATCCATCGGCTGGGACGGACTCCTTTCATCTCTAAAGAAGCATCAAGTTAAATTTGGGTCTTATCAGGAGTTACAAAAATAATAATAATAATAATAAAAGAAAGAAAGAAAGCACTTTTTATATTGAGGATGCGAGCGAAACTGAATTCCTGGCTCTGATTTTACTTGTTCCATTTTAATGTTGGAGTTACTACTTTTTTTCCTTTCTTAAATTTCAATTATGATTTCGCCAACTAACTCGCCGTATCTTAAAATCTAATTGATTTGCAATTTATTCCAAGAATTTTTGTTCCCTGCTTCACCCTCCCAACTTTGGCCTTCAATCTCATTAGTTTCCATCCAAATTAAAAAACAAACAAACAAACAAAAAGTCACAAGAATGAACCTAAACTTTAAGGTTATATTCTATTTAAAAAAAAAAAACCTCAACATTAATTAATTAATTTTTAATAAAAAATCTGTAGATATATTATTATTATTGAAATAATAAAAAATATGTAAATTTTTTGTATGATAATTATTTAATTTTTTTAAAATTAAGTATTTAAATTAAATTTTAAATTTTTTTATGCAAAATACTCATAAACTAAAAAAAAAATTATAAAAATATTATACAACACAAATATTTATTATTAAAAAAATTTTAAAAATAAAAAATTTTTCCTAAAATTTCATTTTAAATTTTTTCTTTTGTTTCTTAGAAAGAAAAAAAAAATCAAATTTACATTTTTTTTTAAACAAAAAATTTATAATTTAAGTTTTTTATTTTATTTTTTTATCTTAAAAAATTATTTTAAAATTTATTTTTTATTTTTTTAATTTAATTAAAATATAAATAAAAATACTTTTTAAATAAAATATGAGTGCATTACATAATTTAATGCAACACTATAAACATCTTTTTGATAGAAAGTTGAAAGATATATAAAGGAACAAAATATTTTATGTACAAATACTTACAAAAAGTATTGTTCAAAAATAAAAATAAAAACACTTACAAAAAGTATTGTTCAAAAAAGAAAAAAAAAAAAGCCACTTACAAAAAGTAAGGGCACTGTATTTCATTACATCCGTGTTATATTCTAAAGTGCATCATGTGCTAATGCAGGTATATATCTACTTAAAGTTGCTTATTAGTTAATTCATTTTTTAAATGAATTAAAATAATTTACCACAAAAAGTACAAATTTTGTGATAAATTATTTTAACCACTTTCCCTTCTTAAATGAGCCTTCTAATCCACTTCCAATCTCGCCGAGTCTATGGAGGACTTCGGCGATGGTTGGGCGCTCCAAAGCGTTCTGCTTGATGCAGTCTAAGCCGAGCTCTGTTATTGCTGTGGCAGTCCGTGTGGAGCATCCTCCCCTTTTCAGTCTCTCGTGCACCGCATCTCCTTGTCTTATGCAACTGTTGCGTGCCCAGTCGCTAATGTGGCTGGGTAAACTGCATCCAGAGATCCTTACCTTGTTTTCCTTCATGATCAGTTGTAATATGACTACTCCCAAACTGTATATATCGTTATGTTTGCTTCCAGGACCTCCTGTAGTTGCCCTCATTATTAGAATACTACATTTTTTTAAATATAATTTTCATAAAAATAAATAGTAAAATATAATATGTATTTTATTTTTTATTATAATTTAATAATTTAAGTTTTAAATAGAATAATTTATTAATATGATTTCATAATTTTTATAATTAAGATATATTCAATTCAATAAATTATATTTGTGTTTTATTTATGTTTTTAATGAAATAGAGTTGTATATGAAGAGATTATTTTATAATTTAAAATTTTTAAATTAAATAGTATGTAAGTAGGTAGAAAAAAATACTCTATTTAGATTTCAAAGTCACTTCCAACATTTATCAACGTACGTGTCATTCCCAGTGCCTCAAGCTATGGGTAGGTCACTGCAATTGGGTGGCAAAATTACGTTGATAACGTTACCATTCGAAATATGTATAATTCTCTTACCATTCAAAATTTCTGGATCTGTGTAGCCAGCAGTTCCGAGTTTCAAAAACTCTCCTTCTGATGTAACCGTACCGAAGTCGGCTAGTTTGGGAGTGAAGTCCTGGTCATTGGCGCTTCAAATCAAAATTAGTTACTGGAGTTTCCAAGATGCAAAGCGTATAAAAAACAACGGGTTCCATCTTCCTGTAAGTGATGCAATGTTAAGCATGTAAATTAAGATATCTGGAGACATGGTATTGACCTTATCCAACAAAAGGTTTTCTGGCTTTAGATCCCGATAGATGAGTGGAGGTGTAAAGCCATGCAACTTCTGTATGGCAGTAGCAGCTCCCTTGATGATCTCAAGTGTTTTCTTCCAGTCCAGACCTGCAGCAAACCATTCAAGGTAAAATGATGGGGATCACCATGCTGTTGATGTCAAGACATATGCTTGTTCAGAAAACAAAAATGATAGTAATAATAGTAAATAAAGTTGTTAAGGCATATGACTAAGACTTCTACCAACAAGAGGGTAATCGGGCTTTGAAATGTTTAAAATCATGTCTTAAGCATTGATGATGAATGGCGGCACAGAAAACACAGTAATTAGAATCACGGATCAGAAACAGAGCAATTGGAATTCATTTTTAATACATTTTCAAATGTAATGAGTGCAATCCGACGGTTATAAAAAGGATACAAGCATACGATGGCATTCCACATTGAGAGAATTGCCTTATCGGCTTTGGTGGTGCCCACCACCAATAGAATCGACACACAACCTTTGCAAGGTAAAAGTCACTTTACCCGTGTTGTTTTATCAAAAAAAAAAACAGAAACTATTTAAAGCACTATTCCACTTGTTATTGTTCGTACGGAAACACTAAAATTCAAAATCATATAACCAAAACAAGCAAATATATAACTGTGGCACAAATCAGACACATCTATGATTAGAAGTATTTGGACATCACCTGATAGTTGCTTCTTTAAATCTCCATTTTGCATGAAAGGGTAAACAAGATACAACTTTTCTGGAGTTTCACAATGTCCAATCAACCGAATGATATTTTGATGCGTCATTTTAGTGAGGTATAGCTTCTCAGCCTGAAGAATCAAACAGATACTGGGGTGGGATTTTTAGTAACAGATAGATATAATCAAGACATTATCCAATGCTGCCACTTTCCCGTAAAGCCTCCCCTTCCCCAAAAGCACATCATATATGTAATCATTTCCACATTTGTATAAAAGAATGACAATGAAAAGAAAAATGAGAAAAACTGACCAATTCGGATCACCGTGAAAGCAATTGTTAGCATAAAACAATGAAGAATCCAATAGGTTATCAACAAGAAAGTGTCATTGAAATAACACTGGTTCTGGTTTCTCCCATCATAGATATGAAGTATATGTCCAGAATATCAGGTCTTGTGCTATATAAAGAAGAGAAGTAAGAAAGTTTTTGCTTCACTACATTGAATTATTGATGCTCGTAGGATACCTTGAGGCCTGTGTAATTTAATCAATTTGCATAAAATCAATCAATGCAATTTAAGATAATCTGTCATTTTTTAAAAAAATTTCGCTTACTTTCCACTGAGTCCTCTGTTTTGTGTTTGTGTTGCGTGAAACCTTAACAGCTACTTGCAGGCCATTGATCCTTCTCTCCTGTCTTCCTCGTATGGTGCCACGGTAAACACTGCCGTATCCTCCATAGCCAAGAAAGTTGTTTTTTTCAAACCCATCCGTATAGGTATCCAAATCCAGAAGGGTAAATGGTATCAGATTTGTAGCATCTGGCAACACATATTACACGATTATATTGACGACTATAGGTAACCTTAATGTAATTTGTACGGTACAGTGAACTTCTTCGTAACAAGAAAGTTGGCAAATTGCTTGTATGTGATCCTCTCTACTCTCAAATGTCTAAACAGGTTCATTAATGCCGTGAGAAGAAGGAAGACCCACGCCTCAGTGTATCTCTCTACTCTATATATGGTCTAACATTCTAATTTGGAATAAATTCTAACTCATCTAACATTCTGATTTGAAAGCTCCTACCTTGGAAGTTACATGATGACCAAACATATACAGAATGAAACTTCATGCAGGTTTGGATCCGAACACAACACATCTCCAATTGAAGCTAATCAAATGCTATGCTGGCATTAGGGGCATGTTTGGATTTTTAGCACAAGCTACGGAAAGCAATCAGATACTGAAACTCAACAATAAACTAAGCACACAAAATACAATTAAGAAAAAAAAAAGAAGGAAAATAATGTGAAAATTTTTTTGAGATGAATAGCTTTTATTCGTATTTAAATCTAAACCCAGATCCTTTTGCACCCTTCACGCAACTCAATAATCCAAACACTCACGAAAAAGAAACCACAGCAAATTTCCCGGCTCTTTCCCTTTGAGCTTAGACCCTCAAACAGACCCCAAAAATAAATTCAAATAATCCAAACACTAAAAGATTCATAATTTTCTTCTCATGGTTTGCTCTCAATTCACCAATTGTCTGCGTATCACAACCCACACATTTTTCAAAAAGCACAGAACACGGGAGTAGTTTTGTCAGAACACTGCCACATGTAACATCTTAGTTGGGTAAGAATTTTGTAGGCGAAAAAGATGCGATAGCCGCGGTTTGGGGGACTTTCTTATAATTTAATCTTAATGGAGATGGGTACGTGATCATAAGATCCAGTGATAGTTAGAAGGCTTTGCTATGGTTTGTGGACTAGGAATACTGATTTATCACCTCTACGGAAGTGCTGGTCGATTTGATCAGTTTGATATTGATGAAGATGGTCTTATATGACGAAATTACACATAGGAGAGCTCCCTTACACAAATTTTCTCATTAAATGAACAATTGAATCAGTACTGCAAGTGTTGGCCATTAGCGCATTGGTAATGGTGGAGTGTTAAATTGAATTTGAGTAGGAAAGTTCTCTTACCTCCCTCCATGCCGACCGGATGCCCGCCAATATCTCCGAGGAGCCGTGCCAGCAGTCTCATCATTTTTAAGGATAGTCCTTCCTAACAGTTTCTTTGGTTTTGTGCGTTCAACAAGGATACGCAAGTTATATTGTTTGGTTCGTCTGTGTAATGACATATGGGTTAGCGGCACTCCACCGCTGCTTTAGAGAGCCTCCATTAAAGCTGTTTTTGCATGTGGAATTTTCTCGGAAAACTCTTGGGAATGGTGTCTTTGTAATTTTTATTTTTTGGTGCAAAGGAACGGTGTTTTTGTATATTTATTGTTAGAATTAGAAACCGAGTTGAATGACACCTACCTGGGATTTTCCTTTAAATTTCTCAAGATTAATTTTTGCCTTACATTGTGTTTTTTTGGGCCTATGATTCTGTGGAACCAATGCTACTGGGCATATCCCTTGATGGGGCAGCCCCATGGGCCCTTGCCAATAGTCAGAGAGCACGAAAAAGAGAGAGATAGGCTAATGGACATGATTGATTTGGACAATATCCAACCTTTGCATGCCAGTCCTCTCCCTCTCCGTCTTTCTGGTTTATAGCCATCTCAAGGTCCCTTGTTGTTTTTAACGAAGTATATTATTCTTAGCGTTCTTTTTGTGTCCATTTGTTCTCTCTCTATTATGGTCTTTAATTTTTATACCGTCTTAGTTAAAGATCCGGAGCGTTTTATTTCTGCCACTTTTTCACGGTAGGCAACAAAACCGGCAAAGACACCGTTGGTCGGGGGCTGTCACGACTTCGTTTTTGTGGGGAATTGCAAGTCAATGGGTGACAGAGAACACGGAGACATGAAGAAGAAATGGCAGAAAGAAGGGTAAGATTCATTTTCCATATTCTTGTTTTCTTTCTCTATGATTCATATTCCATGCTCCATTTTCTCTGGTTAGATCCGAATACCCCCACGCTCTAGTTTTCTTTTACCAGTTAGTTAATTACCGTTTTTTTGTTGTATAAATCTTGGATCCCATTCACTGCTCTCACAGATCTCCCTTAGTCTTTGCTTCCCATAAAATTTGAAGGAATTTCATGTATTAATTTTCTTTCTTTTTTATTCCTCCCAAATTTATCGGTGTTTTTCGCAACGGTGTTCTTGTCTGATTGTCTTGCACAACTCCAATGATTGCATGACGTGGAAGATCAAGATTCCTTTTCATTTATTACCTCAGTTTTGGTTCGTTAACGCTCAGCCCCTTTTTCCTTGAGTTATCAGCTTTGACTCTTGTGTTGACTCCATCCACTCAGATCAATAAATCCGGTGCATAATTGAACTGTGTTTTGGTATACATGAAAGTAAAGTGAAAAAGCGATTTTATTTATTTATTTTTTATGCCTGCATTTTATAATATCTGAAGCAAATATTTTGCCATGTACTGATGCCTTTTTTTTTTTAAAGTTTTTTTTTTATATTTTCTGTGACTTTTATTCACTGAAGGAAATACTCAATCCAGAAACTGCTTTTGGTCGTGGAATTCTACGCGAGAGCCTCCCTATTTGCATTGTAGCTTTATATACAGGACAAATAGAATAGCGTTTATCGCATTTTTAAGAGGAAAAATAAAAAAATGATTGTCGCAAAAAATGCGACAGCTTTTTATGAGATTACTAGTAGTTATGGGAATGGTCTCCGATTAAATTGATTTAATGTTGGCTCCTGCAAGATGAAGAAAAATTATAAAATATTGGCTCCAGTTAAGTGTTAGAACGGTTGTCTGTAGTGAGCTCTTGAAAAAAATAAAGAAAGTGACATGGGCAGAAAGTAAAGACAATGAACAGAGATAGAGATAGAATATCAGGCTTCAGCTAAGCTTTAGGAGCCCGTTGTCTGTATAGAGTTCTTGGAGATGAGAAAGAAAGTGACTTTAGCAGTAGGTAAAGACTATGAACAGAAAAAGTGACTAGTTCCTATAAGACCAAAACAAAAAAAACTGTGAAGTGTCGGACTGGAGCCAAGCATTAATACTTCATTGCTTAAGTCAGTAGGGAGAACTCTTAAAGAAGATAAAAAGAAGTGTCTTAGACAGTAAGTAAAGAAAAGAGAGATGACCTGAATTCTGAACTAGATGTATTTATAGGCCGCTCAATGAATTCTTAATAGTTCAAGGATATGAAATGAGTACAAAAGGAACATGCCTTACCAAAATAGGATAATGGATGTAAATTGCTAGTCCACAAGGGTTGCAGGAGTAACAATGGATAGTGCCATTGCGGATGTGATTGCAGGTTGCGGTAGTGCTTGTCTAATAGTATGAGTCAAAGCATGGAGACGCATAATTTTACTTGGAATGTAGTGAGATTCCAACTTCAAGTTGGTGTAAAGCTCAGGTAATTGAGTTTACTTTTAAAGAAAGGTTTCGGACTCCTAATCAAGTAGTAAATAATCAACACATTGACCTTTTAACTTGGAAAGTATTGATGCCTGCTCAAAGTTTCTGCTTATAGCCAAAAGATAAACCATGCAATCTCAATCATTGACCACCAATGGAAATGTTACGTATTGGTTTTTGGCTAGCTTCCTTAATACCCCTTGTTTTAGTTAATGCTTTTTAAACTAAGCACTGTAACTCACTAACCCTACTCCCCATGTAGCATCATTACAAGATAAAAAAAAAAATAGGAAGATATCAACATTTGGACATGAAATAGTTATCAAACATTATGATCATCAATTGTAATTATGAAAAAACATATAACTGCTGCAACTGAGTGTTAAAGTTTCGAGTCCTCTTAATCAAGCTCTTGTAAGATAACTACAATCACCTTCGGTTTCCAAATTATATCTCTATTATGTCTCAACCACACTTAAAAGACCATGATTAATTAGGCTTGGCTTAGGTGAGACACCATAAGATACATGCAATACTTGGATACTAATATTACTATTGAAATAATGCTGCAGGCTAAACATCTAGAATTAGATATATATGGTTCTTCTATCGGTCTGGTCTTTACCCTTTATTTATTCTTTGCACGTATGTTTAGTTACTACTTACCCAAGCATACCTTTTGTCCCATTTTAAGATTCCTGCTTGTTTTTTATGAATGAGAAATGTTTCATTCATCAAACGCACAGTAGACTGTAAAGCTCCTACTTTGCCTTATTATATGTTTATCTATTGCTCGTGGCTTCGTTGTTTTTTTTTGGATTAGATCTAGAAGATACATCGAAGCATTGATAAACAAAGAGTAATGGGAGCACCAACTTGATCAATCCTTGAAATTATAGTGAGTTTGCAATGTCTTGAAATTCTATTGACCATTGACATTAAAAGGCTGTAAAATGAAGTTTGGCATGGTGCAAAAAGATGACGATTCTTGATAGTAACCAGCTAGGGCTTCCATGTCAATCTTGCCCCGCTAAGACTTCCAACCCGTGCCAAAAAAGAAAAAATGATAAAACTGGTGTACCTTCTGGTGAATAGTTTTCATTATTATTTCTATTAAAAGGTATGAAACCTTCTAAACTTAAAAGAGACAAGCTTGACTATTGTTGTGGTATAATTTGTTGAGATTTAAAGTGATACTTTTTAGGTGTCTTTTAAACTTCCTTTTCTATTTATTTTTAAGCCTTATCTTTAGTTTTTTCTGTAACTTATCATCTTCTTCCGAGGTAACCTTTTGTATTCTATTCCCTGAAACTTTTCTTCTTCCTTATTGAGAGAGTGTTGTTCCTTTACGGTGGTTCTCTGATCTCAATCAGAGTGTTTGTCGATCCCGGTTTTCTCTACATGGTATCAGAACTCCGGTTACACTCGTGAGGAAGGTTGTCTCTCTCTGTCTCTCTCAAAATGGAAGGTACGGGTCGTGTGGTGGGACTTGGTTTGGAACTGTTGAATCAGTCCAACTATCGGATCTGGAAGACTTGTATGGAATCGTACTTGGTCGGAGAAGATCTATGGGATGTCGTTATGGATGGCGGTGTTGTGGCTCCAGAGAACGTTGCTGCAAATGCAGAGGCATTAAAGAAGTGGAAGCAGTTGAATGCAAAGGCAGAGTTTGTGTTGAAGAGGTCTATCTCTCACGGATTGTTCGAGCATATAATCAGCTGTGGGTCTGCTCGTGAGATCTGGCAAACGCTCGATCGTTTATTCAACAAAAGGAACGAGGCTCGTCTGCAGATGCTCGAGAATGAGTTGGCAGCTGTAAAACAAACTGGTCCTATCTCTGAGTACTTTCTCAAAGTCAAGAACCTGTGTTTGGAGATTTCGCTATTGAATCCTGAAGAGCGGATCTCGGAGGCTCGGACGAAGAGGTACATCATTCGAGGTCTTCTACCGGAGTACACGCCTTTCATCACTTCGATTCAAGGATGGACGCAACAACCATCTCTTGAAGAGCTGGAAAATCTCTTATCGTCTCAAGAGTCGTTGGCTATACAAATAGCCGGAACCAACATCAAAGAAGAATCTACGAGCGCCTTGTTTGTGAAGAAGGGGGGTGCTTATAGAGGAAAAGGAAAAACAGATGGGGCGGCATTGGAACATTCAAACGTGTCTAAGAAAACATTCAAATGTTATAGATGCGGAAAGGTTGGGCATATTAGGAAAAATTGCCGAGTTAAACTTAAGGCTGGAAATTTCGTGAGTTCTTCTGACGGTGGCGAGAAGTTCGACCAGCAACTGGGGGAAGATTGGAATGCTTGTTTTCATGTCGACTTGATGAATTTGGCAGGTGAACAAGCGGCTGAAAAAATAACTCAGGAGACGTGCTTAGCGGCTGAGGGAGCATCTCGCAGAAAATAACCAATCAACAAGGATTGGATTGTTGATTCGGGCTGTGGTCATCACATTACTGGAGACGATTCAATATTCTCCTCATCTCATGTTCACGGCAGCGGAAGTGGGATTGTTACTGCGGATAACACGGTTCATAAAATTCAGCAGGAAGGAACCGTTATAATCGGCGACGACCACGGGAAGTCAATTAAGCTTAATAGCGTGTACCACGTACCCGGGATATGGAAAAATTTATTCTCTGTGGCGAACGCGGTGGATGCTGGAAATTTTGTTCTCTTCGGACCAGAAGATGTGAAGTTCCTTCGGAACATTAAGGAGATTAAGGCGGATGTCGTTCACACAGGTACGCGGGTGAATGATCTATTTGTTTTATCTGCATCAAATTCTTATATTGAGAAGATGAGTAGCAATAACACAACATCATTATGACATGCGAGACTTGGTCATCTCAACATGGCTAAGCTAAAGGTTATGACTCAAAAGAAATTAGTTGATGGGTTACCCGAAGTGTTAAAATTAGAGGATGAAGGTGTCTATCAAGGCTGTCAATTTGGAAAGGCTCATAGGCTTCCTTTTGACAACTCGAGTTCGAGGTGTAAAGCCCCGTTGGAACGAATTCATAGCGACTTGATGGGTCCAACTCGGACAGCTTCTTACTCGGGATACATCTATATGCTACTGTTTGTGGATGGTTATACACGGTTCACGTGGGTTTACTTCGTGAAACACAAGTCAGAGGTATTCTCAAGGTTTCTCGAGTTCAAAGAAACCGTGGAAGGGGAGTTGTGCAGAAAAATTCGAGTTCTACGGACAGACAACGGAGGAGAGTTTTGTTCTAATGAGTTCCTCTCTTATTGCCGGAAGAACGGTATTAAAAGAGAGTTTTCATGTCCGGAGACGCCGCAACAAAATGGGATAGCGGAGCGAAAGATCCGACATCTTGTGGAAACGTGCAAGAGTTGGCTGCATATGAAGAACTTGCCGAAGGAGCTATGGGCGAAGGGTATGAGATGTGCAGCTTATGTGATCAATCGGGTGCCGCTTAGTCCGATTAATTTTAAATCGCCTCTTGAGATGCTCTTTGATGTCAAGCCAAACGTGAAGTACTTTCATGTCTTTGGCTCTATTTGCTATGTTCATGTTCCTGATTCTCGAAGAAGCAAGCTGGACGCTAAGGCTGTGAAGTGTATTTTCATCGGTTACGATGAGGGAAGAAAGGGCTGGCGGTGTTTGGATCCGACAACATTTAAATATGTCGTATCTCGTGATGTAGTCTTTGATGAGATTTCTCCTTACTACTCTAAGGATGCTGGTGTGGAAGAGAGTGATACAATAACCTTGCCATTGTCACACTCGTTAGAAGGTTCGTTAGAGGAAGATCATGGGGAAAGGGGGAGTTTCATTTCTCCTCGAGATGACTCTCCCAAAGAGGAAACAAGAAGTCAACGTCCAAGGAGGAATATCGTCAAGCCCTCTCGGTTTAGAGATGACAACTTTGTGACGACCTTTTCCAGCTTCTTGGCAAATCCAGTCGATGATGAAGAACCTTCCTCTTATGATGAAGCTAGAGGAGTTAAAGAATGGGAAGCCGCAATGAAGGAAGAGATGGATGTTTTACAAACAAATCAGACTTGGGATTTGGTTTCGAAGCCTCCCGATGTGCAACTTGTTTCGTGTAAATGGGTCTTTCGAATCAAAAGAAAGATGGATGGGAGCATAGACCGGTACAAGGCAAGGCTGGTTGCACGAGGCTTCTCGCAAAAATACGGGGAAGACTACGAAGAAACATTTAGTCCTGTGGCAAAGATGACTTCGGTACGTGTCATCTTAGCATTGGCGGCTTGTTTTGGCTAGAAATTATGGCAGCTTGATGTCAAGAATGCCTTCTTATATGGAGAGCTTGATCGCCCTATCTATATGGACCAGCCACCCGGGTTTGTGGTTGAGGATCATCCAAATCTCGTGTGTAAGTTGAAGAAAGCTCTCTATGGGTTAAAGCAAGCCCCACGTGCGTGGTATGGGAAAATTGCGAAGTACTTAGGTTTTTGCGGCTATATGGCTTCTGAATTGGATTCAAGTCTCTTCATCAAGAAACGTCAAGGGCTGATGGTGATCGTTCTCTTATATGTCGATGACATAATCTTGACGGGCAGCAATTATGTGGAAATCTCCCGACTTCAGGATGAGCTTTCATTGCGTTTTGATATGAAGAAACTAGGAGAGTTGAGCAACTTTCTCGGGTTGAAAATTGAGAACTTGGATAATGGAATTTTTGTGTCTCAGCTCAGCCATGCCAAGCGACTTGTCGAGAAGTTCAAAATGATCGACGGAAAAAAGCGGTGTACACCGCTTGACGTGAGCGCAAGACTTCGTCGCGATGAAGGAACACGTTTATCAGATCCTCGTCCTTTCCGTGCACTTGTGGGAAGTCTAATCTACTTGACAATAACAAGGCCGGACATTGCCTTTTCGGTTGGTGTGGTCAGTCGATATATGCAAGAGCCGAGAAAGCCACACCTTGAGGAAGCTAAAAAGATCCTAAAGTATGTTAATACTACTCTTGATGTGGGTTTGTTATAAAAAGAATGCAGAATTTACTTTGCGAGGATTTGCGGATGCTGATTTTGGCGGCGACTTGGATGATCGAAGATCGACTTCTGGTTTTGTTTTTCTCTGCGGAACTGCAAGTATCTCATGGTGCAGCAAAAAACAAGGCTCGGTGTCATTATCAACAACCGAAGCGGAGTACAAAGCATCCGCTCATGCAACTCAAGAATGTATTTGGCTTCGCCGACTCTTTGAGGATTTGCATATGCCTATTGATAAACTGGTTCCCGTTCATGGAGATAATTTAAGTGCTATCAAGCTTACTTCTAATCCTGTTTTCCACGCAAGAACAAAACATATTGAGCTCAAGTATCACTTCGTTCGTGAAAAGGTACTTGACGAGATTATTGACATGGTTGCAGTAAGGAGTGAAGACAATATTGCCGATATATTTACGAAGTCACTTCCGAAGGATCCATTTGAAGACTTAGGATCAAAATTAGGATTAATTAAGCGAACATCACTTTAAGGGGGAGTGTTGAGATTTAAAGTGATACTTTTTAGGTGTCTTTTAAACTTCCTTTTCTATTTAATTTTAAGTCTTATCTTTAGTTTTTTCTGTAACTTATCATTTTCTTCCAAGACAAACTTTTGTATTCTATTCCCTGAAACTTTTCTTCTTCCTTATTGAGAGAGTGTTGTTCCTTTACGGTGGTTCTCTGATCTCAATCAGAGTGTTTGTCTATCCCGGTTTTCTCTACATAATTAGCATCCTATGAGTTTCTTAAAGAACGAAACTCACCGGAGTCGTGTGTATAACGCTGGAATCTGGGGTGAATTTGCTTGTAAAGATTTCGGTAGTTATTGATGGCAATGAATGCCCCTGCTGAGTCTGATGCACGATGTATATGGATTTTTTTTAATTCTTTTTGTATGAGCTATTGCGGATGCTCGTTGTTTGGTTACTCCATTTAGACTTGCTATTTGTGGCAGATTAATGATTTAATCCAAGGGCCTACGTTTGCCACTGTGGAGTTTAACCCTATGAGTTTAACCAACAAGTTAATGACACAGTTGCAATTTGCAACGTGCTGCCATTCAAGAGTCGCCACGTTTCCAACTACATGCAAACTCAACAACACCAAATGGAAACCCAATCCCCTATAGGATGTTTCCCATAGCGGTGCGTTCTTTGCATCTCTCAGTCTATCTCTCTCTAACTATTCTTGGATCACTGTCTTGTCGCCGCCCTTCAAGCCACCATGCCTCGCCGGAGCTCTAGGGGTCAGATTGTCACATCGTTCTAATCATTACACCACAGATCTCAGTTTTTGTAGTCACGCCTTTCCCTGGTCATTTCTGATTCATGTCTGTCCCTGGGTTTTTTTAGTCTCTGGAGGTTAAGTTTAAGCCTAAAGTTTACTCCTTTATTGAGCTTATTACTATGATTTGGTGTTTTTAATCTCTATTTATGATTTTTCCTTAGTTAGGCTTCATTGAGCTTTAGGTTTGGGTATTTTCAGTTGTTTTTTTTTTAATGTTTTACATCGCCTGTTGTTGTTTTCTTTAGAAGATGAGAGATTTCCTCCATACATTTTGACTATGTTTATGAGATATGTTATATATGTCCCGTAGTGTATGAACTTAGGCTTAGGCTTATATGTTTGGGAGCCTTTGGAGGATAATTTTGGCAACTGTAGTATAAATGCTGTGCAATTGGTTTTGGTATTGCATGTAGGCTAATTGAGCACCTCGAGTATTTTCTTTTATGATTTTAGCTGTACTTTGTTATACTTATTCCTGGTATTCCTTGATTGTAGCCTTCATGGAAAAATATAAAATGGTTTAGCAATAGTTAATGCTTAAGTCCATTAATGTGAGCCTGCAAGTTGCCCCATGAATTTTAGTAATTTGACTATTTTCTTAAAATGAATCATTTCTAAATTGTTTTCAGGTGATGCACTGAGAACTGTCTTTGTTATACCATAAATTCTGTTGTTGCTGAGAGTAACAAAAGGCAGAGAATTTAATGTGATGCTTTCAGGGCATGTTGGATGCCTTTATTAGTTTTTGTTAAGTTTGCTTCCTCGGAGGCCTACTGCCATTTTGTTGAATATGTTGCAACTCAATGGCTGCCAGTGCTTTGGAGCACACAAGATGTTTTATGTTGCTCTATTCAAGGCATTATTGTTTTTCAACGTTGAATTAATCCTGACACAGAGTTAACTGTATTTTTGTATTCATTATTGTTGTTATTATTGTCGCTAATGTTTTTCTTTTTGAAAACAACCTATCTTCCTGGTATTTGAATTTCATTTTCAGGGAGATCTGCTGGGCGGCCAGCTCCTCATCCTGCAACAGCATGTAGTTCAGACCCCCAACCAGGTAACATCCTTCATATCACATGCATACACAGAGTGCAGACATGTGGATGCATGTTTGTGCATGACCTTTGTCCGATTTGATCTGGTGAATTTTGTTTAGCATTAATTAACAATTTGGTTAGAAGAGCCTGATTTTTATGTGGTCCTGTTCTGATGCAGTTCACCATGCTCCTCCTCCTCCTCCTGTACAGAGCAGCAGTGGTGGATCTTTGCTTGGAGGCATTGGTTCAACCATAACTCAGGGTATGTGAAGAAAAGTCTGCGATTGATGGGACAGAATATTCTTGGATATTCATGTTATTTACTATAAGTTTAATAAGTTCAAGTCTGAAGCTTTTTCTGCGTTTTTGGACTTCACTGCAGGCATGGCTTTTGGCACTGGAAGTGCAGTGACACATAGAGCCATAGATGCTGTGTTGGGTCCTCGCACAATCCAACATGAGGCTGTGGTCTCTGAGGCTGCTGCTGCTCCAGCAGCTCCTTCCAACAGTCCTGGTGGAACTAATGCATGTGGTGTGCAGAGCAGGGCATTCCAAGATGTATGTAAACTCGCTCTGCTTGGTTACATGTTTCCAAAATTATTTATTGGCTTGTTATTTCACTAGAAGTGGGATCTAAATGAATGAAGTTTAAAGAACTGCATAATTTTTGTGGTTCCTAACTATTCAATCATCCATTTTTGCTAATTCTACATACAGTGTTATGTATGATAATAAGTTTCATGAGTGCTGTGATTAGTGATATATTTGTGAATACATAGGTCTTTTAGATGTGCATTCATAAATAAGGGAAAAAGTGATGCTGTTGTGATTCTCATGGTATACTCAAAATGAATCGTGGTTTTTCATCTAAGGGTGTTACTAAGAAAACAAGTTCTTTCTAACTACTTGCGAAATGGAAAATTTTGCTTTATTCTTTCATGCAGTGCCTGACCAACTACGGGAGCAACATCAGCAAATGCTGTCTGAGTGCAGGAGGAGCACAGTCACGAGCTCCTAAGTGCTGTCTTCTTGTTATGCCGTGCCATGGAATATCGGATTTGGATTCAGTCCTAATCTTAGCACATAGATACAACGATGATGATGAAGCAGTACTTAAAGGAGGTTATTGTAGACTGCTCGTATTTTAAAAGGTAGTCATCCAAATACGTCAACTCTTGAGAATATTATTTGAACCGTGTTCTCTCCATCTTATTGACTTCTAAGGTAGTTATCTTTGCCTACTTTATCTCTTCTGTGTTTTTTTTTTTTTTGGCCCTCCAATGGTGATCAGAATCTGTGTTGATTTAGATGCAAGCTAAACGCTGACATGCCAAAATCACCAGAAACAAGAAACTTGGCACCGCTCATGAAAACCAACTGCTTTATTTCATAATTGTTCTTAAAAACAGGGGAAATTGCATTCCATATTTTTATATTGTTACACAGGTAGCTATAACAAGTCATTTTATAGATGAGATTAACTGTTACGAACAAGACATAAATTATTAGCATTTTTTTAATACCATTTTTAAATGTGATAAGTTTCTATAAGAAGTCAAGTTCTTTCTTACCAAACTAGTTCTTACATTTTTTTTTTTTTAAATTATTTTTTTATAAATGGGTGTCTGCCCTTGAGGAAGCTTATGCACAGTTTCTTCCATGCCTCGCTCTCTGGCTCTTGTTGCATCACATTTGCCTTCACCTCATCAGCATACGAGTCCTACGAAGAAAACAATAGAATTGCATACAAATCAGGATTATTGCTTTTAGTAAATGTGGACCGTTCAGTTGGTGAATCAAATTATAAAAAACAGGCGAGATCCACGGAAGACAAAAAGGAAAATGCCGTGGTGTGTGTACCTCAATCAGATTGCGTTTGACGAGAAGGTCAATCAGGTGGACAACAATGTCCTTGTTGTACTCGGGATGACCTTGGATGCCCATGATGTGGTCCCCACACCTGAACATCTCGACCATCGTCTTGTCGGAGGAAGCAATCAACTCTGCTCTGGAAGGGAATTTCAGGATCTATAAAAGTATCATGAAGTCACAACACAGAGGAACATGATCCACGTTGCTATCAACGGAGAGTGATGTTGGGTGTTACCAGTTTCATTTCAAAATCAAAACGAACCTCATCTCGATGGCACTCAATCACGGAGAGGACGGCAGGAAAATTAAGCGATGAGAGAAGCCGTGATGCTGATCGTGACAACTTGATGGTTGTTACACCTATGTCCCACCCGGAGGCACGGCCCGTCTCTCCTCCTAACGCACGGCACAGTATCTAAGAAACACAATAAAACAAATATTTATTTGAAAATAAGCCCAAGATAATTACGATTAAAGTTACCCCTAATTAGACTATTATTATTGCTTGGTACATGAAAAAGAATGAGTTTAAGACGGAAAAGAGAGGATTGATTATAGCAATTTAACACGGTTTAGACAACTAATAACACGTTATGATAGTCGATGCAAGGAACGTTAATCAGCTAACAACCTAAGAAAGTGGGAGTTGATTGGAAGCAATAAGAAATAATATCGTCTGAGTGTTGAAAATAACGTAATTTATAAAGATTTCCTAGGTGGGCTCCATGCCCATATAAAAGTAGGGAAGAGCGTGCCTCACCTTCAAATGATAATTTATTGCTACCTGTGACACATGAATCCATGAATAACATGAGCAAATTTAGAAAAGCACGTGCTTTTGTTTTTGTATAAATTGGGCACAAAATGTCTCCTTTTGTAACTTGCACCATTTTTTAAGGTTTATCGTGTGCCGGGAATGATTCCCCTTTTTAATAGGTACAACCCTATTAAAGAACGAAACATAACGTCCCATTTTCCAATTCGTGTCGAATTTGTTTTTGGGTTCTTGTCTAATCTAAAAATAGACTATTCACATCAATCACTCTCTCTCTTTATTTACTTGTTTTTTAAAGAAAAAAATTTAAAGAAACTTTATAAAATAATAAATTTATATAAATATATTTAATATTTATATTATATATATATATATATATATATATAAAAATTAATTATATTTATTTAAATCTATTATTTTTTAATTTTTGATATTTTTGAATTAGAACAAGAAAACATTGGTCCCTTAAAAAAATATCAAAAAAAAAAAAAAGACAAAAAGAGAAAAGGGTCGCACACAAATAGTTTTAAAGGTAATCAGATGGTTCCTTTTTATTTAATTTGTTTTATTTTTTACGCGATCGTGGGTTATTCTCTTTTTTTCATAACTGAATCTGGAGGTGGCTGTCTCCCGAATTTACAAAATTATTGAGTGACCTGGGGAATTGGGATATGCCCCCGAGAGGGAGAGAGGAGTTTTTTATCTGAAAGAAGACAGAAGAAGAAAAGGAAACTACGATGCCAAAGAAATGACACCCAAATTAATAATTATATGGGTAACGTTTTGGAGATAACAGTTATTCATAGCTAATATTGATGAGTCGTGTCATTGCCAGAAAAGCAAAGAGAAAAAAAGAATGTTTGGCATCAACGTGTCTATAGGCACTATGTGAAATGACATCTCAAGTCAAATTAGCAACTTCCGTTCAAAACAATCAAAGCCCTACCAAATGAGATTTCTCATGTGGAAGATGTGGAGCTAGAGATTTTGACTATAAAAGGTGACTGCAAGAGTTTGGTAGGCATGTTGGAATCCCAATTTCCATGAAAATTAAGACCCACCAGGACTTCAAAACAAATTGTGGCTACCATGGTCGCAAGGCATGTGCGACAAAATGGACCCCTCTCAAGGACCACAATCCTGCCGTTTTAAGGATATTTTCTCAGTATTTCTCTTCGTAAGAAGGATATTACCAACCTTCTATTCTCTCAAATTTTCAATTACAAGTCGTTACCCCTACGACTGCCAAGAATTGGACACTTTTTCTTTATACAATCAAATTATTAAACCATTTTCGCTTGGCAATTGTCAAGTTTTAGAAAGACCATTTTTTCTGGTCATAAAAAATAAAAGGACCATTTTGCCCTTATGCCAAACTGTCAACTCTCCCGCCAGCGTCATTTATTACTTATTCCCTTGACTGTACCTCCAAAACAGCCTTTTGTGGCTGTCAAAAACTAATAATTTTTCAAAAACAAAAAAGGAAAAAATCATTAAGCGCCAGCTGTCAAAATAAAACTTTTAAGATGATTAAACTAAACACAAAAACACAGAAGACAAAAAAAAAAAAAAAAAAAAAGGTGAGTAAATAGTATTCATTTACCTGGTGTCCAAAGCAAATACCGAGAATCCTTTTCTCCATTTTGTCCAATCTCTTGAGAAGTTCCAAGAGGTTATGGATCCAGGGATTATCCCCATGTGCATCAGTGCAGCTCCCCGTGATCACGAACCCATCATAGCCATCAATTCCGGCGTCATCGGGAAACTCGCCGGCACACACCCTGTAAACGTCCCAAGCCTCTCCTTCCTCCTCCAGCATTCCCTTGAACACCCCAAAGTACCCTCCGTACTGCTTCTTCACGTAATCAGAGTCCTGGGCGCACAGCAGAACCGCGTATCTTCCCACGCCCACGCCTAGTTCCATGACTCGAGCCCTTAAAAAGAATGGTCACTTCGTTAAATTAGATCCCTCCCACTCTCTGTGAGATGGGCGCTAGAGAGAGAAAGAGAAAATGGAAGATGGGTGTTACGACAGGTTTTGCTTTTGTTGCCTCTCTCTTTCTCGCCGTGTGTCCATCTCTGTCTCTCCGTCGCTGTAAAGGGCGGGTATTTGTAATGGGTCATGTTCCAATGTGGGCATGGTTGCAGGCGATATTTACGACTATACCCTCTTTTGTTGTACCGAATTTGCCCCCGCAGGTCAACTGGTTTCGGAGGTTGATTTGTGATTTACTTGTTTGGATCTTTGAAGAAATTAATTTGTTTAAGTATTTTAAAAAATATTATAATTATATAAATTATTGTATTTATGAATTTAATTTAAGATTTTTTAAATTACTTTATTTAATTCATTTTTTTATATTTAATTTTAATAATAAGATTTTAAATTTTATTATTATATTTTTAATATAAAATTTTAAAATTTGAAGATAGAAGGTTTTAAAAAAAAAAAAAAAAAAAAAAAAAAAAAGAGATTCAAATGAAACAAATTTTAAGTCAAAATGATGCCTCTTGCAATTCATACAACTTCAATAGCTAAATTATCGTTGAATTCAAATTATTATTGTTATGAAGTACCGTAGTTTTTACGTGGGCCGTTGTTTTTTTTTCACTTGTTTTCTACGATACAACAACATTTCGCTTTGGAAATGGGCTGGTAAATAGGAGGTCGTCCAAGGTATTGAATTCTTAATTAGCATTACTCAAAATAATATGTCTCGGGAGTCAAGACAGCCCCCCACCTCCAATAGAGACTGGGTTTGCGTCGACGCTATACGCGTACATGGACATTCTGATCACATGGGGCCTAGCTTGTTTCGCAAGAAAAAGTAAAAGGAGTTTATTATTGCAAGTGAATCTAATTGATAAATAGGCATAGAATAAAAATTGAAATAATTTTCCACCGACGTCTGCAGCGAGTGTCATTGGCAACACACCTGTTCATGTACAAAATCCGTCGGTCAAATACCTATGTCCCTTTTTTTTTTTTTTTTTTTTTTTTTTTGTCTTCTTAGCTAAAATAATTCAAAAACATGGGTAATACTTTACAATTTTACTAAAAAAAATTATTTGATTCACAATTCAAATCTACGGAAAAACATACTCTATAATTTTTATGCTCACAATTTTATATAATTAAGTTTGCATTTAATTTCATTAACGTTTTAATGAAAATTCAAACTTGGGACTTTTACTTAGCACAAATGATTTCCCTAATCACTGAGCACAAATTAACTAAGCTCTTTCGTGATTGGCATTGCAAATATTGCTAAAATCATTTTACCTTTATCCGTCTTTGTTCGATTTTTCGCCGTTCCTTCTCCTGCCATCAATAATTGCATGGAAATTTTTAGATATGGGCACATATCAGGAGGCGTTATAATCTAATCAAATTACAGGTTTAAGGGACTTTTAAGCATGGTAGAAGAAACTTAAGTGTGCAGCAGCGCAGTGCAAGTTACTAATTCAAGTTTTTAATCTGTTTTATTTCTGTTTATACATTTAATTATAATTAAAATAATATTTTAAAAATCAATTAATATAGATGTTATTGTAACATGATTGTAGGAGTCACTGACAAGTAATAATTTCCCCGCCCCCCTTAATCTCTCACAACGTGGACAACTTGGCAACAATTGAGCAATTGGCCAGGAAGGACTCGGCAGGAGTTCAAACAAGAAGAGTTGACGTTGAAGAAAAACCCAGATGGAAAATTCTTCAATGAATAAATAATTAAAATTCAAACATTTAGTGAATAATAATATTGATAGTTGACTATTTCCATTGTACATTTGGCCTTGTGGGCTGTCTATTGCTGTCGCCGGAATTCATATGCATGGATTGCCGCAAATATGCCATGCACCTTCCCCTAGAAGTATGCTTCTCTTTAATTTGATTATATCATAAGATAGCTAATTCAATAGGAATTTGCGATTGTCAATGTTTCATCTACTCAACATCGTGGGTAGGAGAATTTTTGTCGGTTATCACTGAGGAATAGAAATAAATGTCGGACCAAGGAAGTTGAGCAATATTAATTTAAAATTCTTTGTGCAACATATTGGCGGGTGTTACAAGCCAAGATTTCTGCTTTTGGATCTCAAATTCTTTGTACTCTTTTATTGCTGCAGTCCATAGATAGAGCCGCTGAGTTTGAAAAATAGGAAGTAATAATGTGGGATAGGAATTTTGATTTTTAGGGTAATTGTAATACTTACTCTTTTTGTTTTTTCTTTCCTTTCTTTTCGTAATACTTACAAAATAATTTGACCGATACATTGGACTGTAATTTATATAACGAGAGCGTTTCTATATCTCCTAAATTCTAAATTTTTTCTTATTTTTAGAATCCAAGACTTGAAACATAAAGATTCAAATTCTCAATTATGGGGACTGTTCTTCAGGACGAGAATACCACGGGTGTTCTGAAAAACTGGAGGCAGAGCAAATGGAAAGATTGTCGGCCTTGAAAACCATTCGCCTGGAACTTACGTATTGATGTAATGCTGAGTCCATTAGTCCAACGAGCTAAACTTAACACTGATGTCTCCACACCCACATTCTTGACCACATCAATGCCTCGCCCATCCCTGTACCCTTCCAATATACATAGATGTCATCGGGTGTCTGTGATGGTTGGATGGCCAACATGTAAAATCAGTTGCATGTATATTAGTATTGGAACTGTGGCTAAGATTCCTTCTAATGAGATTGAAGAACTAGTAGAAACACTTGAAGGGTGTAGAATTCCATGTCTTTGGTGTGTGGAGAGGACAAGGATTCCTGGAAAGGTGGTTTTGGGGGCTCCAAGGGCTCCAGTTTTTGAACACGTCTCAAAAGAACTTGTTCTGGAGGCTGCTGGACCTCGTGGACATGCAACAAAAGATTTGAAAACTTTGGCGGAGAAACATGTACACATCATAAGCTTGTCTTTGTGCTAAGATTGTGTTTGAACTCAGTTAACGGCCAGTATTTACTGAAATTTCAAAGGAAAAGCCAATTTCTTGGAATTTCTTCTTTTAAAACAGAACCAATCAGGCAAAAATCTTTTCAAATTGGCAAGGATTTTGACTAATGATTATAGCTGAGTGCATCTCAAATAATTGATGTTGACATTGGGATCATAAAAACCAGTAGCGCACCTCAAATTTCTCTTCATATGGGGTGGAAACTATTAACCAGTTGATTCCAGGGGCATTTGGAGGTTGATTCATTGCAAATGCTTTTGACAAAATACTAGGTGATTACTGCAATATCCTGGGGGCCAAAATTGTTTTGCGCACAACCGAATAAAGGAAACATGAGGCATATCTGCATTTTTGTTTCGGAAACTAAAGAGAATATGTTATGGGTGACGACAGGTCATGTGTATGAGGAAGAAACCATTAGTCATAGGCAAAGAAAATTCGTGGAGGGAAAGAAATCTGAAATTGATTCCTCATGTCTTCTCTCAGCTATAAATAGAGGTTTCAAAATGAGTTACCAGTAAGCATGCCATTAGAACGTGAAAGCAAGAGGAAGAGAGGTCTAATATGAAGGTAAAGGTCTTGTTTTGTAGCCAAGGATGACTTGCCTAATCCCTGCAAATTGGGTTCGGGTTTATATCCTTGAAGAACCTCCTCTCGGAGAAATCAGGCAAGTCGTCTTTGGCTAATATGACAGACTCTTCTCTTTCATGCTAGTCCTCTTCTTCCCCAACAATTACTTGGCGCTATAGAGTTAAAGACAGAGTGATCCTTTGGACCCAGTGGGGAGCTCCAAGGTATGGCATACTTCTAACTAAGGTTTTGTGATGTTTCAGGCAATCACTGAAATAGTATTCTCCATGCAAAAGAATCAGTTTTTTATAATTGCTTCCTGTCAAAACTAGGCCAGGAATGGCAGATTCAGTTTTTTTTTTTTTTCATGAATCAAAATTTGAACTTCAAATTCTTTCCTTTTGGATGTTCCTTTGCTTCAAAAATGGCTTGAATATCTACATGGAAAGAATGATTACTGTAATCACAGAAAGGAATCACAGTCAACGATTGTAACCAACTTTTTAAGTCTCGCAAAAGAAAAAAAAAAAAAAATCTAGGATTTTCATTTCACATTGATTAAAGCCAGAATCTCAATCCGATGGTTATGTGGGGGCCCTTGTGTCAACAATTCATCCTCAAGCAATTGCGGTTCTAATTATGATCGTTCGTCTGCTGGGTGGATGAAGCTGTACCTTTTATTATTATTATTTTATTTTGAGAAAAAAACAAGGTGTATATATAACTAATTATATCTGAGAATTAAAGCCTAGATTAACTGTTGTTGTCCTCGTTCAACTTTTCTCAACGGAGTACTTACCACCGAATACTGCTGGCTCGGGTAAAACTTCTTACACATCTATTTTTCTTTAATATTGAAATATCTAAAACCCCACCATTAGCATCAAAATTCAAAACTTATTTTTGCTTTGCAAGTGTCAGTGCAAAGACGAAACATGCCTAAATATCAACCAAGTTACCACTTTGGTGGTAGACGATGAAGCTGTATCAACGACGCTGAAGATATCGATTTGCATCCTACTTGCCAACTCTGGTCAGCAGCCATCTTGAACAGTAGAAGAGGCCCATTTCCCAGTCCACTGCATTCAGTTACTTTTTATGAATCAACTTAATGGGGTTCCTGTGAAGGCTGGCTAGCGGTCACGAAAAAAATCAGCAGTTGAAAAAGATGGAAACGATTGAGATGGCCGGATAGGCCCTGCCAGGGTGGAGCCGCGAACACATACCTATCCCAACAATATTATTTGTAGCAATATTATTTTAGGGTTAAATGCACTTAGATTTTCTGTAACTTATTTATTTTGCGTTTTTTTTTTAATAATCATAATTTATACTATAAAACCGCTATAACTTTTAGTTTTGGTAATTGAGATCTTTTATCAAAATCTATTAATTTTAAAGCTCTTTTTTTAATTTTAAAAAGTATTATTAAATTCAAATATGCTAAAATTCAATCTTTTTGAATATTAATAGTTTTTTTTAAAAAGTAGAATTCTTAATTTTTTTAAAATTTTTTTAGAGTTAGAAAAATTAAACTTGTAAAAAAAATTAAAAATATAAATTTTAAAAGGTTTTTAAAATAAGAAAAATAATTATGATGAGTCAAGAAGATTAAATTCCATCATATTTCAATTTTATAAATTTTTTATAATTAAAAATAAGTTTTAAAACAAATAATTTTGATGGAGGTCCCAATTGCTAGAATTAAAAACTATAACTGTCTTATAGTCAAATTGAAACCATATGAAGGTGAACCGCAAAAGTGACAAACTACAAGGAGCATAAGTGCATTCAACCCTCGTTTTTAAGAAAAGACTTTGCAAATCATATAAATAGCATATATTACTAATCAAATTACATTAAATAAAAATATTCACTCTGCTATATGGCTAAACTTGTCCTGTATAAAATTTGTAAACCGTTTTTTTTCAAAAATAATAATAATAAATTGTTGGCATTTATTTTCAAATCCTAAAGATTGAGTGAAAATTATGAACGAAGAATATTCTTCCATGGGCTATAAATAAGGGTTTCAAAACATGGAAGTGGCATCATACTCGACCGCGAATGTAATCAAGAGCAAGAAAGGCCTAACGTGAAAAAAAATAAAAAAGGGAGAGAGATCCTTGTATGGGAGCCAAGGATGATTTGCATGTCCCCCAACAATTTTGGGACTCTGCTTAATTTGGACAATGTGCGTCCTCAGGCAAGTCGCCTAGGCTTGTTTGAGAGGCTCTTTGTCATGCCACGCCTTCTCTTCTTCCATTTGCTTTGGATTGCAGCGCTAGCTTGAAACACTTTAGGAGCAGAGAAGGTGTTCACAAAAAATAAATAAATAAACAAAAAAACACTTTAGGAGAAGTTTTCCTTCTTTGGTCTAGCCAAGGATGACTTGCCCACTTCTAAAACGTGTTTCAAGTGCAAGTAATCTTCAGCTTGGCTAATGGGTACCAACTTTTCCAATAAATTCATTCCAACCCTTTTCCAGAAGATGTCAAGGTCAATCAGAATCAGATCTTTCCTATAAATGGCCAATGTACATTGTCCTCAGAATCTTCAGTGGACCATACTTAATAAGGTAATGTTTGCCTTTGCCGTCAGGAGCCCACGTCAAATTCACTCCATCCCTTTCTTAGAAGATGTCAATCCTTTCCTTTCTTGGAAGATGCCAATCAATCAGAATCAAATCTTTCCCACATATGGCCAATGGACATGGGCTCAGAATTTCTAGTGGGCTATATCTAATAAGTTAATGTTAGACTATATCAGTTAAAGGCTAGAAGTAAAATGATGGCCCCTGGTCACTTCCCTATATGTCACATAATTTTATTCCAGTTAACTTGGTTTCTCTCAAACCATTACATGACCTCTAGCACACCTTGGACATTGAACGACACAAGAAACCTATTAACATCGAGGGACTAAGCTGATGACTTCATGGTTCCACTTTTGTTTTTCGTTCATTTAGTGCAACTATTCCCTTTTTTTTTTTTTCTTCTCCTTTCATGCTTTAATTATGTGTTTAAAAAAGGTGCATTTATATATAATTAAAAATTATTTTATGAATTAGAAAAATTGAAGGTAGTGTCTTCCAATAATTCTCCCTTATTCATGTTCCAAAACAAGGTCTAAGAACTTGTTCTGGAGACTTATGTACCACACGGACATACCTGAATGATGTGTAAAGCATCAAAAACACCCATTCTTGAGTCAACGAGCATTAGTGAGCCAACCTTAAAACATCGACCCAGACCAGTAACCGGCCACTCTTGTGCCCTTCTTTTATCAATTTTTTTCGTATGTTTTTGGCAGCCAGAGAGAAAAAGGACATTCTAACTTGTGAAAGCAAAGAAATTATGCATGTGTCTGTGTGAGAGAGAGAGAGAGAAACGGAGAGGAAAATGTGCAATTCCAGCCACAGGAGATTAAGCACACCTTGATTGATTTATTGAACGGTAAAACAAGTTGTAGATTACACACAGAAATTTTCACCACCACCATAACTTCTGAAGAGTTGGCATTGCCTGTGAAACTCCAGTCCCAGCAGGTAGGTCCCTCCATTGTTCTGGAAGCTGACGTATCACACGGACATGCTGTAAAAGAGCCTTGTTTGGAGCCCCTTTCATTGTTCTTGGGCATCATGTAACTCATCCCTGAATGATGTGTAAGGCACCAAAAACATCTATTCTTGAGTCAATGAGCATTAGTTAGCTAACCTTAAACATTGACCCAGACCAGCAGCCAGTCACCCTTGTGCCCTTTTTTTATCAATTTTTCTTGTATGTTTTTGGCAGCCATAGAGAAACAGGACATACTTGTGAAAGCAAAGTAATTATGTGAGTATGTGTGAGAAAGAGAGGAAAACGTGCAATTCCAGCTACAGGAGGTAAAGCATGCCCTGATTGATTTATTGAATGGTAAAACCAGTTGAAGATTACATACAGAAATTGTCATCACCACTATAACTTCTGAGAAGTTGGCATTGCCAGTGAAACTCCAGTCCCCCCAGGTAGGTCCTTCCATTGT
Organism: Rhizophora mangle; assembly: GCA_037832345.1. NCBI lineage: Eukaryota > Viridiplantae > Streptophyta > Magnoliopsida > Malpighiales > Rhizophoraceae > Rhizophora > Rhizophora mangle. The sequence continues at coordinate 1,318,109 of JBAPLJ010001226.1, forward strand.
TGAGTTATTGTTTTGATCTGGGTGTAAAAGTTAACTCCAGCCTTGCCTGCAATTTGCAATAATTTATCCTTTTCAACCATTCATGAACTCAAGTAAACTATAGCAGAGTGTTGAAGCAAAACAACTAGTGTCAGATGTTCAAAGGAAACATTCCTTACCATAAAAATTAAGATCCCCTGCAAAAGAAGCCTTGTTGCCAGTAAATGAGAAAAAGGGCAATGGTACTGGTATGGGAACATTAATACCAACCTGCATGGAAGGGAGTGACATATGTCACAAAGAATCTTCATGGAGCAATTGATATGGCAGAGACTCAACAAAACTGATACAGATAAGGATCTTCAACATAATAGCCAGGCTGACAAGTGAAAAACTATTGACAAGCATACACCAGTTGGCAGCCAAATTTGTGGCTCCATGGTACAAATAATTCATGCTGTGACTTTTCCTAGCTTTAAATTCTTCAATAAAAGATTAGCGCATCTTCACAATTTTACCTGTCCGGCCTCTATCTCAGTCTGGAATTTCCTTGCAGCTGCACCTGATGTAGTAAATATTGAAGCCCCATTGCCATACCTGTAACATAAATATCATTCACATGCAAATCAGATGTAAATGACCGAAAAAATTTTAGGCATCTATGGAAGAACAGTCAAGGCAGTACTTATTTCTGTTAACTATGTTGATGGCTTCTTCAAAGCTGTCAGCCTGAAGGATAGAAGGAATAATAACACATGTTAATATCTCCAACTTGATCAGAGGCAATATTAGTGTAAAAACAAGAAGGTAGTACTCAACCAACCTCCATGCAAATGAGAACAGGCCCAAAGATTTCCTCCTGAAATGGCAGTGCACATGTTAGAGTAAGATTTGAAGTAGGTCTCTCTTTATCTACTTAGGAATAACAGATCTCAAGTCTGTCAAAACAACACATAAACAAGGATAGGATATGTATCAAGAATTACCTTGTAGCAATCCATCTCAGCTGTGACACCCGATAAGATTGTAGGACCTATAAAATTGCCACGCTCATACCTTGGAACCTGAAAATTGTGCAGGAGATCAAAATCATTCTATTAGGACAAATTCTTATTTGAGCTAATGGAGAATGAATGACTTGATCAAGAACTATTGAATTCAATCATTTAATTCAATTCTAAATTCAAATGTTTCTAATTTTATTTTATTTTATTTTTTTGTGGCGTGGCTTGGCAATGAAAAAAACATATCAAGGTCCCCAGCAAATGCTTTTAAATACACAATTAGTTTGCTACATCTAAATAATGTGGCTGCATCTTCCTCTACCCATGCTTGCACAGAAAAAGGTTTATCAAGTACCAGCAACAGAACCATAAAGCAGGACACAGGATATGAAAAGAAAGGTACCACTATGTTTCTCCCATCAAGTAGTAGCCTGGCACCACTTTCAACACCATTTTGGATTAGCCTGTGTATCCTTTCCTTGGCCTGTGAGTATAGAACACTTCCAGGACAATAAATCCACAACATATTGGCAAAGATAAGATAGATTTGGGCCATCAACCACTTGCCACCAACCAAATTTTGATCCATAAATTCTCTTGGATGGGAAAGAAATTACAATACCAATTTTCCAGGGTGTAGCAATCTAGCTGTATACCTGTTTACTAATCACCGGACCAAGGTCTGCATCAGGCTCAGTTCCAGCATTTACTTTAAGCATTTTTGCACGTTCCACCAGCTTATTCTCCCTGAAATGGTTACATTGCCCATATTAAAATTTACGCTAGGCAAATGACCAAAATCTCTCCAGACTCAATGAATGTAGGTAGAAATATTAAAAAGCAAAATATCTGGAATTGTAAACAATCCATATCTTCCATGCACACTGTAAGTTCAATACTGAATGATGGCAGCCAAGTAGAAAATCCAACATAAGAGGGAAAAAAAAAAAACCAAAGAAAAGATTATAAGCACTCTACCATGATTGTGAGCCTCCAACAAAAACTACCGTACTCAATGCCATGCATCTTTGCCCAGCTGCACCAAATCCAGCAGCAACTAAAGCATTCAATGTGGCATCAACATTTGCATCAGGCAAGACGATCGCATGATTTTTGGCACCCATGTTGGACTGAACAGAACAGCTCATCAGATTTTCAAATAATTTTTAGCTTATAATATTGCCACTAAGAGACCAAAAGGGTATTGCAGAACAAAAACAAGAGAACATACTTGAACACGCTTCCCTTTAGCTGATGCTCTTCCATAAATATGCATGCCAGCCTTTAGATATATCAAAAAGGTGAAGAAGTCAAGATCTTACAAGAAGAAGAGTAATCTTGTATGCTTTAGAGAAAGGAAAACAAAAATTAGAATATTCAATGAATAAATGACAACCTAAATTGCATGAATTACTTATACAAGTACTTGGGATCAGCCTTGAATAATAAGAAATAGAACATACAAATTTCACAGAGAGAACATAGATAGGGAGACTGCCATAAATTGAGCTATTATAACCATGGCAGCACATTGATGGCTTCAAAGGTTAAGTTTTAGGTGTATAAATACAGGTTGATGGGGGGTAAGATAGAAGGATCAGAAAATGAATCAGCATTTGGATTTCACTACTTGCAAATTGTGCCCACATACACATAAAACTATTTTATTGGATTGGAGCTTGTCAGCACTGGTGAATAACTTACATTGTTAGAACCAACAAATGATACAGCTCTGATGTCCTCATCATCACAAATAGCATTAACAATATCCTGTTGCAAATTAAAGGAGACCATAAAATAAAGTAAATAAAGTGTACAATATCTAGGACAACCAATAATCAGTGCACAACCTTAACCCAAGTTTGTCTCTTAAATAGACTACAACAAATGTAATCATTGTGCTTCAGGCAATTCATGGCTCTATATTGAAAAAAAAAAAAAAAAATTCCAATGCATGAGGGTCCTGCAGTGCAGGGTCTGGGGAAAGGTATTAGGAAACAACAAAGTCCAAAAAGCAAAGAGTCGATTAAGAGCATACATGAGTACCATGGACAATATTCAAGACACCCTTAGGCAATCCAGCCTCCATTGCTAACTCTGCAAGTAATATAGAAGCCCCTGATAGGAAAAAACAATGATTGTTGAGAATAAGGCATGGTGAGTGATTCTACCAGTCTGTGCACAATAACATAGAGCATCACACACTATTTAGTTCCCCAGATATTCAAAATCAAGATCACAGTTTGTACCAATATTCAGAGAATATATGGTATAACTAAATTCTGCAACACTGATTTGAGAAGAGATGATAATCTATTAATTCCACTTTTACCACTTTATGCCCAAAATTGTCCATAAATTGTAGTATGACAAGATATGTGATTAATGAAACATGAAAGGTACAACTTCCAGTGGCATGATAAGTGATGATTTTCAGAACAAGCTGCACTGCCTTTTCAGACTGCATAACTTCTATATATAAAAGAATCAAGCTGCAGAAATAACACAAATGAAGTAGACTGCCAGAAAACATGTATGTCAAGCTTGCAACCAATTGTTCAACAGAGGAGAAGATGGTCACAACTGTCCTAAATCCGACAGTAGATGTCAAAAATACAGAGGCTATCTTAATTTCAGAGAACCAACCTCTAAGTAAGTTCTTCTATGCACTTTTATGGAAAACAAAGATAAAAAAGATGCAATTTTCATATGTCAATATTGTACAGTGGCACACGAAGGAGAGTAGGGTGCACATAGAGAGAGATAGACCACTCAGCAACCTAATGCATCTCAGTAATCACCAAGTTTAAACTCACCTGGATCTTTCTCTGATGGCTTTAAAACAAAGGTATTACCACAAGTAACTGCAATAGGAAACATCTGCAGAAAAGTAATGGGCCAAACATTAAGAAGGTTTGTTTGTGTTTTCTTTTGGAACAAAAAATTCCAATTAAAAAGAGCCCAAAAAGTCCACCGATGGGCAATGGTACACTCAATAACAACTGGCAACTTTGAGATAAAGATAGAATTGCCTAGCTGACTGTTTCTACCAATCATAAACAAAATCCATACAACCACACTAGGATTTGCCTTTGATGAAAGTAACGAATGGCCAATTTGTGAAGGTGCATTCAGGAGGCATACCCATAAGGGAATCATTGCTGGAAAGTTGAAAGGGCAAATCCCAGCACATACACCAAGGGGCTCTCTAATGCTATAGGTATCAATTCCATTTGATACATTAGAGATGTACTCCCCCATTTGTAGAGTTCCCATTCCACAAGCATGTTCCACCACCTCTGCAATTGAAAAAAAACAAACATATATCAACAAAGTGCATCAATAATCAAGCAAAAACCTATTAACAATACAAGGACCTGTCAGACAACAAATGTGATGCAATCTAAACTAACCAAGTCCACGGAAAACATCTCCATGTGCATCCTTGAGAATTTTCCCCTGTTCTGTAGTGATGTTCGTTGCAAGCTTATCCTACAAGCAAAATTTTGATGGTTCGTATATCCCGATGATCTAATTGAGAAAATAAAAGATAACACCAATAACAAGAACAACAATAACAAAGATTTAATCCCAAATTTAACTGGGGTTGACTACATGAATCTTTTCTCACTGTACAACATCACACTGGCCTAATCATTGTTCAATAGAATTTACCTTTCTAACTAAAAATAAAAGATAATGCCAAGATTGAAAAGAGTATGCTTACAATGTCTCTGCGGATAAGCTCCTGGAGCTTGAACATGACACGCTGGCGACTTGTCACTGGCGTGTTACGCCACGAAGGATAAGCCTGCTTAGCTGCAGAGACTGCAGCTTTGAACTCTTCATTTGTAGTCAAAGGAACTTGCCATACAACCTCTTGAGTTGCCTATTGCCAGAGAATTAATTCATTACAAACACATAAACAACAATAAACTTGCAACAAAAAATGCAAAAGGAAGATTCCATCCCAAAGCACACTCACCGGGTTGATCACATCTATGGTAGAAGATGACTGCGAGTCAACAAAAATCCCTCCAATAAGATTGGGGACCCTCTGTTACAGCACAATTTCAATAAGATGAGGCAAAAGGCGTAACTTCAACAGAAAAGCATGTACTTGTCAAACACTAAATTGGACTAGAAACGCAAGTAATTCAATGGACAATAATTTACAATTATTTATCTATTTTTGGCTCGATGTCTTTTGCAAAAAAAAAAAAAAGAACTAATCCAAATAATAACACAAATGGAAACAGAAAAAAAAATGAAAAATGAAAAAAGAAAGAAAGAAATTTCACGTGCTGTTTGAAGATAAAAGAAACCGCAAAAAAAAAAAAAAATACAAGAATAACAGAATTTCCAATCTGAAAACCAAGAATTTCAAATGGATTACCAAACAGACCATAAAGCTGCATATGCTCCTTCTGTCAAGTCATCCATCAAACAGAGAGAGACAGAGGGAGAGAGCAAAATTACCTGAGGGTGAGGCTGCTTGGAAGAGAGCTCAGCAGCAGTAGAGAAGTGAGAGTTTGTTAAAGCAACGATTTGAGGCCTCAAGACCCTTAGATTTCTCACTGGATGCAAAACAAGAACAAACACACACACACACACAAAGAAAAGAGAAAAGAAAAGAATGAAAAGATTATTCTTCCAAATTTTCTTTTGATTTTTCAAAAAATTCATACGATTATCCTATAGAAAGAAAGGAAAAAGACAATCGAAAAGCCGAATCAAGAAAACAGAACAGATTGACGAATACTACTTTTTTTTTTTTTTTTTTACATACCTCTTTCAAAAGAGCTTCGTAGCAACATCTCTTTCTTCTTGGTTCTCCTCTTGTTGTGTGGAAAAATGTTTTCTAAGTAATAGAGAGAGTGACGAGAGCCGTGATGGTTTGGATTTTCCCGGAGAGATATTTGTTGGACGTGGGCCGTTGGATTGTGCGTTACACAAAAGGTTATGGAACCGAGTAATCCAATCCAATGGCGCAGGGACTCTAAATTTCAATTCCATTTTTTTTTTATTTTGTTTCAACGGTCAAAAAGGATGGGACCGATAAGGACAAACCCTGCGTGAATGTTGCGCTGTCATTATGTATTTGATATTATTATTATTATTATTATTCCTATTATTATATATTATTTAATTATTATATTAATACAATTATGGTAGATTATTCGAAATTTAGAATTTCTGGAGCCTGACAATGACAAGTGACAACCTTATCTTTGTCACGACATTGCCACATGGAATTCACCGCTAACTGGGCTTACACATGAGAGCGCCTGCACTGACCTTCGATTTTTCAGTTCCTTTTCGATACTAAACTTGTCAATTACAGTAATCCATTCATCAACAATAACCATCGTCGTCCTTTTTTTTTTTTTGGCTTAATTTTCATTATCTAAATATGTTCGTGAGGAAGCAAAGAAGAATAACGAAAACGAAAGGCTTCCCGCGAAGCAAAGATTGGGATAATGTTCTTTAGGAAGGACCCAAACTTGAAGTTTAGGTTGTCAGGATCAGCCAAGGGCAGAACCATTGTCTCTGATGGTTCCATTTGTTCCCCTAAAATTAAATCTCATAAAATCAGCATAGATTATGCTCAAAAACAAATGGAAATCTACACACATTGATAAGCACCATGGCTAGTAGTTGTCTTGCTTCTTTCATCTCATCTTAAAAAGGTTCTTTCTTTTTTTTTTTTTTTTTGGGGGGGGGGGGGGGGGGGGGAGGGGGCTCTCAAGCTTTTGCAGACATCAACCAATCGGAATCGAAAGGAAAAGAGCCATTACATGAACCTAACCAGTAGAAAGGCCTCTTTCTGCTACGAACTTTTTGTCATGTCATTGCCTCATGCACTAACATAGACACACACAAAAACAGAATGGATTATGAAAGCAAGTCTGGAATGATCCTAAAAGAAGCCATTGATGTAATTTAAATAAGAACATAAGATCAAAAGATTCCTTCGTCTGAAAAAGGGTAAAAGCTGGGGGTTAGTATACTTATGTACATTTTCTAAACCTCATTTCCAAAGCAAAATTTCCAACAGAGATCCCTACAAACTTGGCAATGGTAACTCTCCGCTTAGCAAATTGCTCCACTGTTGAGTCACGGTTTTGAATTGGGTGTAAAACTGAATTCCAGCCTTACCTATAGCAATTTGCAGGAGTCACGTTGACATCCACAGAATCTAACAGTGATCAACAGAAATGCCACTACTTTTCTCAGAGGAAGAAGTTGATAATAATTATCCAAATGAAGCAAATTTACCGTCAAAGCTGAGTTCTCCAACAAAAGATGGCTTTGCACTAATAAATGAAGAGAATGGCACTGAGGGGGGAACATTAATGCCTACCTGAGACGGGGCAGTTCATTTCAAAATCTCAGTGAAATAGAAACAAAGAAAAGACTCATCTGACAAGCAACTACAAAAAGCATGGACCAATGCCCTGAAAATAGACAACATGCTAACAAAAAAGTTATACCACTTCATTATATTTCCAAAAATGATGACATCAAAAGCATCAACAACATGCTGGACGGGTCATCTTACCTGGCTGACCTCAACCTCAGTCTGAAATTTCCTTGCTGCCATACCAGATGTAGTAAATATACAAGCACCATTGCTGTATCTGTACAAGGACAATCAAATATAGACACAACAATATGAAAAAATCATACATACTCGATAATTGGTAAAGCAAAGTTCAAATTTGAAAATTACTTATTTCCGTTGACAATGTTTATGGCCTCTTCCATGGTATTGGCCTGAGTGACACGAAAACCACCTGTTAATCACCTCAACCAACTTGATAGTTGGACAAATGGAGAAATGAATGAAATCAAACCTGCAAACAAAGGAGGACTGGACCAAATATTTCCTCCTGCAGAAAACCAACATGGAGAGTGTCAGGAGAAGACAAAGTTTAAACTAACTAAAAATCATCAAAAGCCACTTCTGCAAGCAAGATGAACCACCTTGTAAATTTCCATGTTGACAGTGACATCAGATAAGATGGTAGGACCAACAAAGTTTCCATTTTCATAACCCGGAACCTATAAGTGATCCATAAGCTAACATCACATAAGATGCCAATTTGAAGCCTTTAAATCTCCAATCAGAAACCAACATGCAAATTGCCCTATGCATTTGGGCCAGGTACAAGTCTTGACACAAAAGACATGGAAAACCAAAGAAGTTCCTGTGAATGCAAGCTAAGAAATAATACAAGGTTTTTTATTTTTTTGGGGATGAATACTACTACATGATAATTTATTTCCATCTATAATTTATATTGAACAATGATATATCTTCGCCTAGATCATAGCAAGTGCAGTAACAGATATCCAGAAAGGGAGACAAACTGTTACTCATAGTATTGGCAGCTCAAGCCACAAGGATAGTTTGCTTTTTGGTCTCTTCTTATCTATTCCACGGTCAGAATCTCAATGCTTTGCTGCCTTTTACAATAATAACCAGATTGCCCTCCAAAAATTGAATGTTTCATAAGCAGAGCAAAGCATATAGAAGTACCTAAAGTTGTAAGCATATAGAATAACCTAAATTTGTTTATTACTTGTAAATCTCAAGCTAAGAAGCTGTTCTTCTCTGATTTTTCCATGACACTGCATCTTGTAGCTCTTTTTATGAAATCTTTCCCACTCTTTGGTATGTTCACAGGCATGCCACATATAAACATGAAGATCTTAATAGCAAAGTATTGCAAATACCTATCCATTTACCAATTTGTATTTAACCAACACAAAAATCTTCATAACAACATTGGATTTTGTTCACATTAAAATGGTTTCTTTTCCTTCTTTTCATGGGAATGCTAGGAATCCTTTGATCTAACCCTCATTAAAACTCTTCACTGGCTTGCATTTAGTTGCTTCACCAACTTGCAATCATTTGCAATTCATACAGAGTCACAGAAGATATACAAAATATCCTCAGAATTATTGTGATCCTGGGCATCATACAGTTAGAGGCAAGCTAGTAAATGTTTTGTGGATCCATTGTACCACCAATATAGAACATGGCAAGTACCACTGAGAACAACACATGCACATACAAAATAAAAGCCAATCATCCATAACATGGAGTTTATGCAAGAACTTGTACAGGTAGGTTAGCTGAAATAAGTAACAAAATCAGTTACTAGAATGTTTCTTCCGTCAAGAACTAGCTTGGCACCACTTTCAACACTTGACTGAATCAATGTGCATATCTGTTCCTTTGCCTATCAATAAAGAAGTTATTCAGGAACAAAAAAAGCCATTAGCAAGCACTAAGCAGGATATAGATAAAAAAAAAAAAAAAACATGAGGATTACTTAGAAAGTGCTATCATATGCCTAACAGAGACTGCAAAATGGTTTCCGACAGATCTCAAAAGCACAAGTCCTAACCTATGAAAAAGAAAAGTAGAATCTTCCAAGTCCTAATCCCACTCAAATGCACTGGTGATTGATTAATAAAAGGTAAAAACTTTGACTCAAGCTTGCACCTGCTTGCTAATGACTGGACCAAGCTCTGCTTCTGGTTCTGTCCCTGCAGTTACTTTCAGCACTTTGACACACTCCAGTAACTTCTGTTCCCTGTAAGAAAAGTTCATAGCAAATCTCAGCTTCAAGAATCAAGATTTTTCTCTGAGCAATCTCACCTTTTCAAGTAATGTGACTCTATGCCTTTCTATGTCTTCAGGGTTTGCTTTGGCAAAATTCCTTTATTAAAGAAAGGAAAAAATATACTTGCTCCAAGTAGGTCTGCAAAGGAGAAATCTAAAATGGAATTGTCTAAGGAATTGAATCTACTAATTCCCAAAGGCAGCTTTGTACTTGGTCCTGCAACAAAGGCATTACCATGGACTTAGACCTCCAACAAAGACAACTGTGCTTAGAGCCGTGCACTTTTGACCTGCTCCACCAAATCCAGCAGTGACTAGAGCATTCAAAGTAGCATCCACGCTTGCATCAGGCATGACAACTGCATGATTTTTGGCTCTGATATTGAGCTGAAACCAACTAGTCAGCAGCCAATTTACATCCACTCTTCCATTCATAGAAAACTAAGCATCTGGCTCACCAAGAGAATTCCAGATTTAGTAAACGCAACAATAATGGATGTTACCTGAACACGTTTTCCTTTAGCTGATGCTCGTGCACAAACATAATTGCCAGCCTGTGAGACCGGAAGAGAAAAACCAGATGAGAACTGAAAAGGTAATTATCTTGCATAAAGACAGCACAAGAGGTACATGTTCTTTTTCCCTTTTGATAATAAGTACACAAGACCATAAACCAAGAAACTGGAAAGCACATAAAGAATACTCAGAAAGATGGAAACAAGCAAGAGACAAAGGGAAGGGGTGTTTATAGATCCTAAAACAAGAGAAAAATCAAAGACCAAAGGGCAATGCAGTAACATCATTGGAATAAACAGAAAACACAACAATAGAAATCCAGCAAACTCTTATCCAGGATTTTGACACAAATTTTAAGTCGAAAATACCCATTATAGCAAGAGAAACATATCCAGAGGCAAAGAACAACTTCGTTGTCCTTGCACCAATGCAGAGTGTTGGTATATTTGTATGCATTGGTTTGGCCAACAGTAATCCATTAGATTTAACATGGACTCATTGTACAAGCAGAGCAGATTTCAAACTACACTTGCTACAGCCTCATAAGCAAACTGTAACAGAATTCTCATGCCAAAGGTGACTTACTGAACTTGGGCCAGCAAATGAGATAGCCTTAATATCATCATCATCACAAATAGCATTAATGATGTCCTGCTCCATGTCAATGTTTAAAAATGAAAGTTCAGCTGAAAGTTCACATAAGACTAAGGTGCAATGCACGAAAAGTACATGATGAAAAGCAAAAAGGTTTCATTTCAAGCATAATCAGTTGACAAAATCACAAGGAAACATTATGAAACATCGTATGTTTTTGGTGCATAATCACACAATGAAGGCAAGCATCAAATGTGGAATCTGTACTTTTAATTCCATGATGCATAATCACAAAGTCTAAAGAAGGAATTCCATAATATAAGCAATAGATTGTATACAATGATAAAAGTGAAAGGCAAATTCTCACACACCATTAACATGAAATCTTACGTTGGTGCCATGAATGATATTCAATACACCACTAGGCAAACCAGCCTCCATGGCTAGCTCTGCAAGCATCACAGAAGCCCCTGCAAACAACATCAAAATTTTCTGGTAAAAATGTCTTGGGCGCAATAAAAAGGCAAGTTACAAAACTATGCAAAGATCACATGGAAAGACCCCATTATGAACCTTAAACTCACATACTAAACTCAAATTCTTCTTCGCAGCCAAAATTGACATTCATATGGAGGGCAGTACAAAAGAGAGAGAGAGTAAAACATCCTCCAAAAAGAGAAGACAGGAAACATGCCAAGAAGCAAAAATATCCTACAGGCTCAACCGATATCTACTTAATATTACCTAATCAGGAAATATGACAAAGGGTGCAACCAATGTGCATCTTCAAGGGGAATGTGCCATTTTTCATTGTAATTATCATCTAATAATGCACATGTTGATGCATTAATTCAAGAAGCATTCTACTTTACCTCTATAAGAGATAGAATATGAGAAATGTTAAATAGGAAAAAAAAAAAATCTTCCCAAGTTCTATCCTCTGAGAGAGATGGCAAAGAAACAAGAGAAATTTAGGAGGTCAAAAGAGGAATTTTGCTACCACAAGGCAGAGCATTGAACTAGAAGTGGCAATGGTTGGGAAACACAGCAAATACTTTACAAATTTAAACTTCTTAACAAATCAATGTATCAAAAACTGACATAAAAAAGGGCTGGAGGCTTTGCAATTCAACAATCCTTGTGCATAAACCTTCACGTAGCCATAGGACCATTGTGCCTCAGACAAAATTTACATCAGCTATCTAAACCCCAAGAACCCAATACTAAGCTTCAATGCACCATAGCATGATTATATAGCAATTACCTGGGTCTTTCTCTGATGGCTTCAGAAGAAAGGTGTTACCACAGGTAATAGCAATAGGGAACATCTGCAGACAGTATTTCCAAATCAGGAAAAAAAAAACAGAGACACCAAATGATCTCTAATCATTTTCCCCCAAGCAACCCATTGATGCACAAAAGAACAAAAAAGGAAATAACTATAAGGCACAATAATGAGCTGATCAAACTACTCAAATTTTGGCCTCTGCTTCCCATACTGATCTCATGGTTTGTTTCTGAAGTTTGTAAGATAAAGAAACAATGGCAATACTATGCATCATATATTGTACTCTGGTCCAGATCAAAACAGCAATAAAAGACTAGACATAGAGGTAAAGCAAGCTCACCCAGAGAGGGATCAAGGCAGGAAATTCATATGGGCAAATCCCAGCACAAATGCCAAGTGGCTCTCTAATGCTGTAGGAATCAATCCCATTACACACATTGGAAACAAACTCCCCAATTTGCAGAGTTGCCAATCCACAAGCATATTCCACCACCTCTGCAAGGCAACATTCAAGATTTTGCAGTCACAAAAATCACCTAATGAAAATTTTCACAGATAAAAGATATGGAAACTAACGTAGCCCTCGTAACACATCATTATATGCATCATTTAAAGCCTTCCCATGTTCGGTAGTAATGCTCATGGCTAGTTTATCCTGAGAAATGATAATTTTAATTCACATCAAACAAGGGAATTCCATAGGTAAACTAAAAGAAGATTTAAGAACTATAATACACAAACATCGCAAGTTTACAATATCTTTCCGAATAAGCTCCTGGAACTTGAACATGATGCGTTGACGAGTGGTAATAGGAGTATTTCGCCACAATGGAAATGCACGCTTTGCTGCAAATACTGCAGCTCTGAATTCTTCATTCGTAGTTAGAGGCACTTGAGAAACAACTTGCTGCGTGGCCTATCACATATCAATAAGATAATCAAAGAGAATTCAAACAAAGCAATTTATCAAAATGGTTTGGAAAAACAGAAAATGAACTTTTAAGGGCATAGCCTAAACTTACTGGATTTACAACATCAACGGATGCACATGACTGTGAATCAACAAACCTGCCTCCAATGAGATTAGGAACCCTCTGACATGCATTACTCAAATGAGTTATAATCCAGCATAGCAAAACGGAAACTTTAAACCATGGAAAGGTGGGAACAAGGATGAGAAAAATGCAAGATGTAACTATGTATCGTTCTTCTTCAAGTAAAATGGTGGTTCCTCCTCCAGTATTCTATATAGTAACTAGAGGCATGTAAACTTACTGTAGGGTAGTGCTGCCTCCAAGACGGCTCAGCAACTGAGAGGCAATTGTTCCTTACAGAAGATTTCTCCAGTCTCAGTGACTTGAAGTTTCTCACTGCAACCAAAAGAACCCATTAACCCACGGTAGAAATTCAAGTCTTAACTTTAAGGCCACTTGATGCTGGACAGTATAATATAACATCCCCTGACAATATTTATGTTGCAATATCATACAATGAAGGATCACAAGAACATTTGCCCAAGCGTTGGTAAGTACACAGCATAGAATAAACTTAATAAACCAACAAGAAATAAATAGATAGTCAGCCCAAACGTTAAGGAGTAAAAGTTGCTTTAGCATATTCCAATGAGAGAAACTGTGAAACACAACTGATATTTATGGAGCTCTCCTAGCTCTATCAGTTCAGTATTTAGAACCTTTTAAATAAAATTAATACCAAAAATTAAACAATGACTGAGTAAGAAAAATCTAAAAATGAATGACTAACACCAAAAATTTTTTTTTTTTTTTTTAAAAAAAACGCTAACAATACCCCAAAAAAATGAATGATTAACAAAGAATGAACCTTTGGAATAGCATGAGTGATTAACACCAAAAGAAAATCTAAAATACCTCTCGAATGAAATCAAGGGTTAGCCCCAAAAAAATTCTAAAAATTAAGAACAAGAACAAGAAGGAGAATTTACAAAGGAAAAAAAAGTAGTTCTAAAATATGAAAGGACCATAAAAAAAGGTTAAACCTGCAGTATTTCCTTGCCGAAGTTTAGCTTTAACATTGTAGACATGCTTTGGAGTAGACAGAAGCTCTGGGTTGCTTTGTCTTAATCTCTTTAGAATCTGCCGAGGTTTTAATCCAGCTTCTGTCATATCTTTAATTAGCAAAACTTCATTCTCTGAAAAACGACGAGAGTATGGGTGTTCTTTAATGTCCTTTATCGGGTCATGATTGTGCGTTCCATTCTTTATAGTAAGCACCCACAAGCCATCATCCTTCTTACCCACAGCTTCAAAAGGACAGTTAGTGAGCCGTGAACCTGTTTTTCTTCTGCGAGTATGTTCAGCGGACAACTCATCAATAGCTTTCCTTCTATTACGATAAACACCCCCTCTGTCACAGCCAAGAACAACTACCCTATCTCTTTTAGATTGCTTGATTGTTACCACATATCCCTGGGAAATAGCAAAGTCCCCAACATGTTGTATCAGTTCTTCACGATCTACAAAGGTTCCGGGTGGCGGTGGAAGCATCTGTGGGCATTCATTCAAACCAGTACATTGAATATCCATCATTGGCATGCGAAGGACACCTGCATCCAACGGTAATATCAAACTTTTCATTACCACCGAATGTTATGGTCTAGAGGGAGGTCAGTTCGTTGCCACGTCTGAGGTTTGGGTTCGAACCTCTGCCAAGTCCTTCAATGGGAATAAACGTCCGCTCATGGAGTTTGCTCCTCTAATGGGCACAATCCTCCCTGACAAGACCAGTGCTGCCCCTGCTTTCGTTGACCCCAAAAAAAAAAAAAGAAAAAACACTTTCCATTCCTCATAACATAGCCAAAAGGAAGTAAAAGACATAAAAACAAAGGTCCGATCGTATTCAAGAGAAAAATGAAAAACAATGTCAATTCCTAAAAAAAAAAAAACCTATTTTCATACAAATTTGAATCGTAAATTGATCAAAGCTCAAAACCCTAAAATTTCTTGGGTAACAAACACACCGTAAGAGTTAAACGTCGAAATCAGATGCTTACTGGAGACAACGATGCCGCCAGATAATGTAGGGAAACGACGGTCCGGCGAGGTTTGGGTGATGGAGGGAAAGAACTGTGGACGACGGCTACTTCTAACAGCTATTTCCAGATGGAGAAATAACTTAATCCAGGTAACTCACGCGCTTCTGGGAGCGTGGTTCATGGGGCTTGCAAAACTCTGTTTCGTACCCTGTGCACTTATTATGTTTGGAAGAAACAGGTCTTTGTTAATTCTCTTAAAATTTTTCTCTAGAAAATTAAACCGTAAGCCAGATTGGCACACTGGCACAAGTAAATACTTTACGTGTTCGCCAGCTACACAGCCTAATAATGTAAAATTCGTTGATAATTTTAAGATTTTTTTTTTTTATTTTTCTCTATCATTCTTGTCACTGTTTTACACTCTTTTTAATCAGTTTCTTGTTATTTTTATTAAAAGACAGTCTATTTAACGTTATATTAATGTCATGTCAATAAATTTGTGATAATTTAATAATAAATTATTTTTAAAAATTTAAGTTTAAATAATTAAAAATTTAAAAAATTTAAAATTATTTGTGATAAACATAAAAAAATTTTAAAGCAGAAAATAATTTTAAAAATAAAATTTTATCTTCAAAAATTTTTTAAAATTATAAATAAATTTATATAAATAAAAAATCTGAAAATATAAATTATTTATAAAAATATCAAAAAAATTTAAAATTTTTTAAAATTTATGAAAATTTTCTCAAAAATATAAATTAATTTTAAAAACTTATAAAAAAATTTTAAAATAATTTTAAAAAATTTTGAAAAGTATAAATTAATTTTAAAAAAATTCTAACAAATAGAAACTAATTATAAAAACTTTCGACATCCACCCCTGCCGACTCCAACATAATACTTACTTGGTGAACACCCCTACTCTTCCTCTCACAACACACACAATAACACCACTGCCATGCTATTTTTTCTATTTTTTAAAATTAATTTAAAAATTATTTATATTTTTTAAAATAAATTTTTAATTTTAAAATTTTTTTAAGCACTTTTATAATTTAATTTATTTTTTTCTAATTTTTAAATTAAATTTAATTTTTTATAAATTTTAAAATTAATTTTAAATAAAAATATATATTTTTTAAAATTTAATTTATAATTTTTAAAAATTTTAAAATAATTTATTATCATATCAATTCGATAAAATTAAGATAATGTGGTGTTACGTGAACTAGCAGTGATAATAACGAACGAAAGATTGATGGCGGATAGCGCAAAAAGGTAATGGAGCATATATATGGGAGATAAGTTATAAAATTAAAATAGATGATTAATAAAAATTTCACGAGAATTAAAAGTTGAAAACGAAATTTGATTTTTTAATTTTTATTTAAATATTTATCTTGTATTTTAATCTAAATGGTTTATGAAAATATGATAATTAATACTTTCTTTTTTAAAAAAAAAAAAGTGAATTAGGAGATGGAAGTTAATTACTAAGAACTCTAGAATTTATACCTCATATTTCAGCCTTAAATTTTACAGTTTTTTGTGTAAAGATAAGTATTCCACGTCATTTCCTTACTCTGCGGGTAAAAATTACTGTAGTCAAATTTGTAAACTTTATGCATATTTGCTACTTCTTTTTATTATTTTTTTGTTTTAATCAGATAGGTTAAACCCCAGTAGCTTCTTTTCTTAAAAATTCACCAATAAATGTTTTACAGATTTACAACTTTGTCCAGAAAAACATAATAATAATACCAAACGTGATTGCTGTATTAAATTTTCTATATAAATATGGCATATTAATTCAACATAAGGAAGACTACACATTATTTTCGACAAATAGAACTTGAATAACTAATGTAGGTTAATTGGCTATCCACTTAACAGAAGGAAGCATTGCAAAAACACAACTTTACAGCAAAAACAAGGAAATAAAATAAGACCTGAAGAACTTTTTTCCAATACAGTCAATTTTCCATTTGTTACACTTCTCTTTTTCTCGTGTCCTGGAAACTTCACGGAAACACATGAAGTATGATACATTTGGCACGCAAATCCAAACTAGTCTGGACAAGGGCACATAGGACTCTCGTTTCGAGCAAAATTCATTTCCCATGCTCTCCTGGAACTAGCCCAATTCCATTCTGGAAAAGTTATTTCCACTTTAGGCACTATAAACAGACCCGTTAGTTCATTGTTGGCAAAGAAACTCGAGAATGCGAAAATAAAAGTTTTTGGAGCGCCACGCAAGATAATTATTAGTTCATATGGTCACTAATACAGAGAAATGAGTAGTCAAAATTGAGTTGGCTATAAGACGAAACGAGTATCACAAGGTACAGTGCACTTTCTATGAATATTTATATATAGCTCTTCAATGGTCAAAACGACAACAAGATTGCCTTGACAAGCCGTTAACAAAAAATTCAATGCATTTAAGACTGCATCAAGGCTTTAAATTGCAAATTGCAAGCGTGAATGTGGCTGATAGGGTAAATGTGATTTATACAACTGCAATTGCATCTAATTATAGAAATCCAGCAAAGATGCAGTAATAATGATAGTGCAAATATAACGGATTAAATCCATGAACCACAACATTCCAAGTTCAGATTTCAGCCAATTGCAACAGATCCAGCAAACAAATGCACTGCAAATATTGCAGTTCTTACTGCAATGTCGGGGCGCAATTGTAGTTAAACAGCAGAAAGCATTAAGTTGATGGACACTCAACCCATGGTAGAAAATCTTTACTCGCCACGGAATGCTATAAATGTTATGGTGGGAACTAAGGAGACAAATGTAGATATCCCATATCATTTTTTATGATTGCTTTTAGGATCATATGCATTTACAGAGAATGGGAAAAAATGGGGAATTTATTCTGGATGGTTTTATGAATTAATTCCTTAGAGTACGGTTTAAAAATTATAAAGTCAAAGAGTTGACATCAACCTAGTCAGTTAGCTCATCTCCAACACCATCTTCCATGGTTGAATCTTGTAAAGATAATGTTGCATCAAATCCTTCCAATTGATCTACTTCATCACTCGTCATATACTGCTTCAACTTTTGCTTGCACAATCTCAACTTCTCCTCTAATATACTCATTTCATATTCACACTTCATTACAATCCACTCCAGTGACTGTATAACTTCTCCGTCATACTCTTGCCTTTTTTCTGTCAATCTCCGATATTGATTGGCTTCAATCTCCATTGAACTCATTTCACTCTGAAGACGTAAAATCAGTCTCATTGCCTCATCCACTGCTGAAGCAGCAGCCATTCTCTCCTTCTCAAGCTCTGCAGAGACCATATCTGCTCTCAGCCTCTCAACCTTCACAAGTCTCCTCAATGCAATTACATCGAATTCCTCATCTTCGATGCAAAATTCCCTTTCATAATCATCGGCAGGAACATCGCCATCTGGATTGACATCCTCTTTGTCTAACAATGGATTGTCTTTAAGCCTTAGTTTTGAATTCTCCAACGATTTCAATGGACCACACTTGCAAAACGTAACCTTTGAATCAAATGACTCGCCGGTATCACTTTTTGGACAAAACATGTTTCTTGTATGGCTTGATTTTGCTCTCACGTCACATAAAAACTGAACCAAACCATGCCAAGAAAATTGCAACGACCTCAACCCCACGACAAACAACAAAAACAGCCCTAACACGTTGAGAGCCGGCGAGAGAAATCCCAACACCAAAAGCCCATTTCTGAAATCAATGCCTTGAGTGAAATACTTCAGACACGAGGAACAACCCATTAGAAACAACCCCAAAAGAACTCGCAAATCCCTCTTGTACAACTGAAGGACAGAGACAAAGACAACCAACGAACATAAACGACCCAGAATCCACATACGGTTGAAATGATAATATTTTCATAAAAACTCAAAAACTAAGATACTCGAGAGAGAGAGGGAGAGAAGCGGGGATTGGAGAGAAGGCGGGGAGCCCCTCGGTGTGATAAAGGCAGATAAAGGGCGTGTTGTGGATGGATATATGTTGGAAAACGGGATTAAAATAAATAAATAAATAAATATATATATATATATATATTCTTAAATAATTATACAATTTTATAATTAATTTTTAAATAATGTTATTTTATTTAAATTTTATATTTTTATATTTATTTTAAATTAATTATTTTAAAGTAAATATAGTTAAAATTATTAAAAATTAAGCATTAATTAAATAAAAACTATTAATAGTTTCAGTATTTTATTTAAAATAAATTTAAATAAATATAAAAATTAAATAAAAAATTAAAATTGAATTATTAAAAATTTTACAAAGATTCAATTCTTTGAAAAACGAGGGATGTCAAACCGTGGTTTGTTTTATTTATTTATTTATTTATGACTACGGAAAAACATTTGGATAAGGAATTGTGCGTGGCCGTGCATGTCTCTTCCGTTGCCTTCTTTCGCCTCTCGATCCATAATCTTTCTTTTAAGATGGGAATTTTCCCATTGTTTTTTTTTTTTTTTCCAAATTTTACTATTGCATTAAATTCATTCGAATGCAAGGAAAACTATGTTTTTATGTTCAAAAGATCATGTTTATTACCATTTTCTTTTTTCAAGATATACCTTTTCATGAGACTCCCGCTTAATATTAGCCAACCTAACATAATATTCTGTACTAGAAAAAAAAAAAAACATTAACCTACTTGAGAAATAAGAAGTAATAATAATAATATTATAACAATGAATTAATAAAAATTACATAAATATGAGATATAGAATATGGTCATATTATTCAATTAAAAAGATAAATTTAACATATTTCTTAAATTAGTTCTTATATTAATATTATTGAATAAAAATATATTATTATAAAATTTATTTAAATAAGTTATACAAAAAAAGTAGTTCTTTTATTTCTATAAATCTCATGTTTATTTTTTAGATTAAAATTAAAATATTAATTATTAAAACATTTCATGTCTCTATTTATTTAAAAAAAAAATTTCGGAGCTCAACTAAATGTAACAAATAATTTAAGATCTAGATGGTAATTACACTGTGCAACTTCCATTGAAAACTTTCATATTGTTTAAACTTCTTGCAATTCGTAGGAACTATTGGACTAAGAAGCGGACAACAGCGGCAACAACTTCAGTGCTACAGAAAATCGCGAGAAAAGGGCTACTCTCAAGGCTAGATCCTTGATTTTTGCTGTAGCGCCAAGTTGTTTTGTTTCATGGATGTCAACGAACGATCCGGATTTTTCTCCCGGTTAGAATCGACAGCCTTTTATTGCCCTCGACTCACCATCCCGGTAAAAAGTTTTGTTATGAATGAATCTTACGATTTCTTGCAAAGTTCTCTCTTTTTCCAAGAAGATTTATTTCAACCCAAACTGTGAACCCATTGATCTAACATTCTGCGGTTTTTGGCTTGATATGTAAATTGCGTGCGTTTTGAAATTAAAGGTAGGAGGACCATTAAGTGGGAATAAAGATTTTTTAAGTAATTTTAATTGGTTATTTAAAAAATTTTTAAAAAGTAAAATTTTAATTACTTACTTTATCTTTACAGCCGTTGATTTTCCTCAAAATTAAGTCAAATATTTTTTTTAATAAATATTCATCGACTCAAATTTGTCATGGGGCAAATGCAAAATATTATATTGTATAATTATATTTTTTTATACACATTTTGTTATTTTATTAATAATTGAGATTATGTAAAAAAAAAATAAAAATATATAATTAATAATTATAATAATAAAATGACGGGTGAATATATTCGTAACAAATATTGTGTGTATTTTAATGGATGGTTTTACGGAGCCAGAATTAGCTTTCCCCTTCCTGATGATTGCGCTTCACTTCTTATCCTCTCACCATTTTTTCTGTTTTTTCATAATCTAAGCCATCTTATCTGGAAATTTAAAACCTCTATCCACGCCCCTGAGCGGTCGACAACACTACAAATTATCTCGTCATCCTGAGCAGGAGACATCGTCGCCTCCAGACGTTGGCATCTGTCACTCATCTGTGTCTCTTGAGAAGGCGATTGGTTAATGACATCCGGCAAGAAGATAAATAGAAGCAGAATATTTAATTGATTTATTTAATGAAAAATATAATGTAGAGTAGCAATTGATGACTCTCCTGATTTCCAACCAACCGAAATGCGTCCTCTCTTGATTGTGACGCCAAGGGGTACATTACCTGGGGTTTTCGATATTAATTGGGTTTTCTACACCTGTCCCAGTAGAATCTGAATTAAAATGCCCTCTTTAAGCATTTTTCAATCAGCCTTTGGCTGATCAAAAAATAGGAAAAGAAAGCCCAAAGATGAACAGGACAGTGAAGTTATAGTTTTCTCGTGGGCTTCGGCCTTCCATTTCTACCAAAAAATAATATAATAATAAAAATAAATAAAGTATCATTAACAAATTTCGTGGTTAAGTTAATGGACTAAATTTATTAATGAACTTTATGTAGTGATCAGCATAGGAATTTCATAATCATAACACAAGCAGAATTGAAAATGATTTTAAAGGGAAGGACGGAGGTGATGAAACGAAGAAAAGAAAAAATGGCCAGAGTTGACTTTGAATCCACTCTGTTTCGCATGCTTATTTCTAATGACCAGCATCACGTATTGTCTCCGGCCCGCCAAGACGTTCGCTGTTATATGATAGTTTCGAGTGTGCTTCAATGTGAAAGCCGAATGGATAAAACATTGTTTATGGGTAACAAATGGTCGGATTAATTTAACCCATTACAAGAAGCCTTTGCTTTTCTCCTCCGTCTCCATCGGATTGGGACCCAAAACTAATTTTATGGGCTGAAATTTTGTGAAGCTGAGACCAATAAAATTCCAAATTTGGGCCTAGAGCAATTGAGGACCGAAACTCAATTTGAAGTTACGCCGACATGCATCATGTAACGGTAATATTCTTTAAAACAAAAAAAACCAAGGCTGCGGCGTCGTTTTAAGCTCTCGTGCGAATCCTGTATATATTCTCTTCCATCGGATTAATGATTTCCCATCGGCCATTTTTCCCTCCAAGATCTTTCTTTGCCTCTTTCTCTCTGGTCTTAATGGCCTTTTCCTTCTTCTCTTCGTCGCCGGCTCACACGCCGAGATTCTTTCTTCAAATAAGTTCCTCCTCAATACGTTCTTTCTTCCTTTCCTTCGTTTCCATGTGTTTGTTTGCCTTCACGATTCGTTATATTCTCTTCTTTAGGTCCCCAATTTCATCTTTTTAAAGTGGTGATTGCGATCACCAGAGTTCACAATCTCTTTTTAATTTTTCAAGAATTCAAGAAATCCGTGGTTATCTCCCGTTTCTTCTCGATCTGAAGGTGTTTTTTTTCCTGTTCCTGTTGCAGGTTTTGGGCGCAGGAAGTGAAAGAATAGGAGATAACCGAGCAGAAATTTCTTCTACTGTTGTAAGATTTTTCACATTTTAGGCTTTTTGTTGTTGTTGTTGTTTTTTTTGTTTTTTTTGTGTCAAGGAAAATCCGTCCAAGATCTAACCGAATCCATTTCTTTATCATCTTTGCGTTTCTATTTCATCTCAGATTTTTACGTTTCTAGATTTGCTTCTGTTTTTTTTTTCTTTCTTTGCCTTTTCTTTAAAGATAGATATAATTTGAAAGAGTCGGTCTCCATAACATCTTTGCGTTGTCATCTCTTCTCTTTTTGATTAGGTTTTGATCATTTAATATCGTCTATATTGAAGGCAACTTCATTCCCTTTGTTTTGACTTTCTTTAACTATAGGCAACGGTCGATTTTCTTTCTCACAAGATCAGAAGAATATTCTGTTCTGGTGTTCCTCGTGTTTTCTTTCGTACAGAAATAAGTTGTATCTCTGAAGCTAGTCAGCTCGCTGCCCATTTTAGGGGGTTTGGTATTTAGAATCTTGTTGTCGCAAAAAAGGGGAAAAAAAAAGAGAAAAAGATAATACAGATATGTCTCTTCTGGAGATATATTTCAATGGCGAGTCTGTTCTTCCTGATCTACGTTAGCTCTTTTTTCTCAGGTTTTTGCTGCTTTTTTTTTTTTCGGTGGTAATCTTTTTTTTTTTTCTTTTTCTTTTTGAGATATCTATTGGTTGAAATATGACAATATGAACAGAGAAAGAAGATCAAGAAGTCGATGCTTATGGAATGCAGAGTCTAGCATAGACTGATTGATTGGTTGGAGGAATGTATCTTTGTTCTTTAATATTGGTATTGTTTATATTTTTTTTCTTAACAATTACTTATTTTTTGTTTTTTGTTTTTTTTGTTTTTTTTAACTAGAATTGACTGCATTATGGTTGCGCTTCGTGTACCTGTGCATGATTATTTATCGGAACAGGTACTTAAGGACACTTTTGTTGTGTGAACAAACATTACATGTGATTGTTTGTAAAAGGTGGGATTGCACATAACGTTTTGAGAACAAAAGCAAATGGAACATTGACTGAGCAAATCACATTCTGGGTAGAAAATCAGTTGTGCTTGATTGTGTTTGATCATTGACCATTGAGGTAATTCATTGTTTTCTTTTGTTAGAACTTTAATGTTACTCCTGGATAATATCAGTGCTGATATCAGGCTTTGCAGTTTCCTTCAGTTCTTCTAATTCTGGTAGTCAAGACTCAAGAGGTTTCCATGAATGTCAATCATACAGGAAACAAGAAACATGGAGGAGCTTTCAAGTGTAACTCCACAACTGAAATTACTCTCAATTCGATGACCTGATGGAAGCACAAACCCTTGCTAACTAACTCCATCCTTTTTCTTAATGAGTTTCAGTTAATATTATGAGATAATATATGTTTTAGGAGTTTGGATTATACAATGGTCTGTACACTGGTTCAATTGATGAGAATTTTGGATAAGATGCCTGAAGAGTTAAGTCTGTTTAAGAACCAGAATATGCTCTTGCAGATATCACAAACGCCTTCACTTGCATGTTCAAAATATCTAAATTGATTTTAGCTTACAATGACTGCAAGATATGCTATCTGTTTTTCATTTCAGCACACTATGTTAATGAAACTCCACTTCTATGATGATGTCATGGTATGGCAATTTCTATGCACTTTTCTCTTACAATTTCCATTCTTTCATTATGTTTTTTATTACTTTAGTGTTCTGAATAAAGCATTGGGAGTTATTTATGAAAAGGTGCTTTTTTTTCACACATAAAAGTTTGGTGAGGATGTTGGGCTGGTCAATTATGATGGTAAAAGAGGAGTTTTAGGCCGCCATTATGCCTTAATGGGCTTATTCATTATGCCTTTGTTGAATGTGGCATGCAGTATTGCTTGAATTAGAGAATGCACTTCAGATTTTCCATTTAATGAATTACAAATTGGAAGAACATTAAAAGAGCTATTTTGACCTTACAGCCAGCAGATAATGAGACTGCATTCCTCATAGGCTGCACAGAAGAAGCCCACGTGATCAATGGAGTAAAAATCCTCTGAAAATGGAGGTTAGGAATGTGAGCAGCAAGCATTCTGTATTGTCTCTCAAGGTAAAGACTGAAATTTTTATAGCTGACAATTATTCAAATCCCTGTTCATATTTCATGTCAACTTTAAGTTCATCATAGTAACCTGTGCAGGTAAAAAATGTGATTGATTCTTGTGAGGATGAAAATTATGATATGGAAGAGGATGAAGTGAGCTTAGGAGCTGATTCTGTGAAGAGGGATGATTCTCCAGAATTTGACTGTGAAGTGAAGTTAGATGCTCTGTTGATTTTATGCCTTAAATTTTGATTGCTTTTTAATGATTCAATTGAGATAGAAAGATACATCAATTAAGTTGGGTGGTTAAATTTTCTGAAATGTTATTGTGGTGGCAGGTTAACCAATCACAGGAAGATAATTCATTGTTGGGCCTCTGGGTAATTTCATGAACTCTACTATTGCTTTTCTACAGTAACTCTGTTACCAGTGGTATTTGTGGGTTTTGTCCTGGAAGTGATTGAGATATCTTCCCAGTTAAGTGATGACCAGGTGATGTCAGTGCCATGGTTGACAAAGGTAATCAATGAAAGATTAAATGGAAATTGATTAGGACAGCTGAACATAATAACTTGGTTTCTTGGATCTTCACACTTCTTTTTTGTCCCTCCTTGTGAAATTGCATCATAATTTACAGGCCATTAGTTCCATTATTATACTGGGGCTGTCTTAAATAATAGTCAGTATGTGTTTTGCAGATGACACCTAGGATTCACTCAAGGATGAACACTAATTGGGTGTAGTGGATGACTGGATTGACAGTTGTCACCTTAATGTTACCTTCATACCGATTCTTTAAACAGAATCGAATTGCCTTAGAAACATCCAAGATCACCAAGTTTATCACATTTTAAGTCTATCTTGGCATTTCTTGACTTATGTTGTTTCCTTGTCTTTGTTTTTTGCCTTGGTGTTATCTCCCGAGGTCTACTTGGTACCAGATGATGGTTTGGTAAGGATGGGATTGAAAAAGATGCAATTGGACCGAAACAACCTCATTGTTGTATGGACTGAATCCAAAGAAGCTTTGAGAGCTCCAATTGGGAAGTATCATTTCCATGTTAATCTTTGGAGACTCTCAGGACACTAATATTGTGGTGCTAAAGAATTACTTGGATGCTCATTACTATGGTGAGATTGATATTGGCACTCCATAGAAGTTCACAATAATCTTTGACGATGGTAGTGCCAACCTGCAGGTGCCATCATCTAAATGCTGTTTGTCAGTGAAATTTGTATGCCCACTTCTATTGTTTGTGTGTATAATAAAGGTTTGAAATAGATTGGTAATACAAAAGAGATTTATTGGTTTGTGTTGTGCAGGTTGCCCATTATTTCCATTGCAAGTACAAATGAGCCATTCCAGTACCCACAAGAAAAGGTCTTTTTCCCTCTTCGTGTAGACCCTGTGCAGAATTAATTGGTTTTAGTCATGCCAGAGTTGGACAGTGAGCTTGTTGGGTTTTAATTCCTTTTTTAGTTTGTTCACAAAGTTGTGTATGGATGTGCTTTCTAGAACACAGCAAAGCTAGTATTTAAAAAATATAACTCTAGTCTGTTTTGTGTGATAAAATGTTTGGGGAAGCTGGCTGAAGTTCTCTATTGCACCAGATCTATCTCCTGTTCCTTTACTAATGACAGTGTTAAAGATGGTTTGTCTGTGAATAATTAGGTAATCTTTATGCCTTTCCTTTTGTATTTGTATATGAAACTGCACTTCTGCTACTAACCCATACTCACTGTTTTTATTGAACCTTTTTTCCTGTCCAGGAATTTATTGAGGCAAACTCAGTGTCACATTTGTGGCAGCCAGATTTGATGGTATCTTTTGTATGCGTTACATTTGTCAAATGTTTTTAGATATTCATTGAGCTTAAGCACTTGCATGTATTCCCAGTACAACATGCTTCAACAAGGTGTCATAAAGGAACCAGTGTTTTTTGTTTAGGCTTAACTGCAATAGAGAGGGTAAGGACAGGGTGAAATTGCACTTTGTTGGGCTGGATGCAAATTGTTACAAGGGGCAAGTACATTTATGCAGCAGTGATGCATAAAGGCTTTTGGAAAGTTGGTGATACCTCAGCTAGAATGCTTGGTGTATGTTTATCTATATTTTGCTGCTATCTCATTTTATCTCTTTTTGGTAGTTCAAGATGGGCCATGTTCTTATTTCGGATAAACTGACAAGTATGTTTTCTCTCAATGTCCACAGTTGGTGCTAAATTGCTCTTAATTTCTGCACTTTCATGAGTATGCATTTCTCACCTACACACAGATAGAAAGATACAAGATGCCCATACCATTTGTTTGATTTCTGAATCATTCAGGGTACTGTGCTGGCTGTTGTTTTGTTTGATTCTGAATCATTCGGGGTACTGTCCTGGCTGCTGTTCAGAAATTGCGGATTCTGGAAGTGTCCTTTTTGCTGTTCAAATGGTATGACACAGCATTCTAACCTTGTTCTTCTCGTAGGATTCCCTGCCGATTTGTTTCCCATAAAATATGAATTTCCATCTGGTTATTTAACCATCCCAGTCCATCTTGAGTTTTGTTTGGGGTGAAAATTTGAGAACAGCAATAAGGTGACATGGTCATTACTTGCATAATCTCACAGCAAAAAGTAAGGAATGAGAGTTATGATTATTCAAATGGTAATGAATAAGAGTTGGTATGACTAGTCAAACAGTAACTTAGGTGCATTAGCTTTGATCAACAAATTTGATTCAAAGCAGTGAAACACCCACCCTGAACCCTATTATGGTGTGGGCTGATTATAATGCTATTTATTTCATAATTGTCTTGTTATCTGTATCTGTAGACTGTGACTACTTTGATAATTTAAGGTATTGGAGCTTCTGGAATTGTTGGCAAACAAATGCATGGCTGTTGTCATTCAGTATGGACAGGTCATTTTGGATTTGCTACTAGCTGAGACTAACACTGGTTCTATTTTGTCCAATATTTGTTTTAGTCATGACTAGGGGAGGGCTTCAAATTATTCTTCTATTTATTTTGCATCTCCTACTGCCAAAATTCACCCTCCACCCTTTTTTCCTTCAAAAACCAAGGCTATATTCATTAGTCGCATATGTTTTGATTATGCTTCTCTTATCTTGTTAACAGCCCAACAAAAAAAAGATCTCTCAAATTGGACTTAGGTATGATGGGAACCATGATGTTACATGACGCTCGGCAGCCATCTCATCCCACTTTTTTACTTTTAAATTGATTTTCTTACCATGTCTCACTTTGTTACTGCTGAAGCCATTTCTCTATTTGAATGAGTTCTCAACAAAAGTACACATCATAGACTGTGTCAATCAGATGAAATAAAACACAGTACATCATCTGATAATATCCAATGCTGTCATGAACATGAAATGGATACAACTATTGCAGTTGACAGTTCTCTGCCCTTGTCTTAAACTGGTATGTTCTTCCTACTGCTTTGTGATCATATGCCTTGTTTGATGTGAATCAGCTGTAGATTGCAGAAGTCTTTCTTGCAAGCCCTGTTGTTAGAGTTTTTGATCTAATACCAAAACGAGGTATATTTGCATCTGAACTATTATTATTTGGGGAAGTGAATAAGTTTTATTTGGATACAATGAATGGGAACAAGACACAATCTTGCTTTGAAGCAGCAGAGAAAGAGCTGAAAACAGGAAGGAATGAACCTCTGACAGAGTCATTGGCATGAACTCTCCAAGCAATTCCCACAGTGGGCGTTTAATCCTTATTAACATTCCATAGGTAATTTTTACTTTGTTCGCATGTTCATGTAAAGTCTTCTCTTGTTGTCTATGTTCTCATTATTAAACTTCTGTTTAATTATTTTAAAAAATATATATATATATAATTCTCTTTTTGTTTTGGGTGGTTGAAATTCCACCACACACACACACTCCCCCCCCCCCCTCCCGTCCTCCCCAATCAGCTGCAATGGCTGAAACTTCAAAAGCAGTTGGCCAACCCCCAGATACTCACATGTGAAAGTCCTTTGAAGTTGTCACTTCCATCCCTTCAACTGCTCCTGATGCTTTACATAAAATTGTGAGCTCAGGTGGGTGGATACTGTATATTAACATGTATTTTCTATCTGTCCTAGGTCCATCTTAGATGCTTGTTTCTTGTCTGGAATTTTGTTTGATATTTTGGTGTGCCTTGGAGAGAACAGAAAGCTCATGAGAATGTTCATTTACTACTTCAGATTCTTGAGTTGTTGCTTATCTCGCTAAAAAGGCTATCACTTATGTCATGTTGTTTCTGTCCAACTCCATTATATTTGTCTGTGGCATAATAACAGTCTATTTGCCTAGTTTCCTTGAGTTGCAACAGCTTTGATGGACACTAAGCTATGTGCCGAAGGCTGTAGGGACTTTTTTGCTGGCTGCCAAGGAAGCTTTCTAGATCTAGTGGCTTTTCTAATGCTTGCCATCCAGCTATCTCTGCTGTGATGGTGGTTTTTTGACTTTATAAATTCCTCTTTTTGCATTGTATGCACTAGGGGTCAGTTGGTGTTTTGTAATCTGGAATATTCTTCTTAGGATAAACTTCAGATGTTTGAAAAGCAACAAAAGCCTTTAATGGTGAGTTTTTGTGCTCCTGATATTATGGATCTTAATCTTATTGTTCGTATAATCATTCCCGATTGATTAGAATCCAAGAGATTTCCAGGAGCCTGCTTTAGCTTTTTTTCATAAACAATTGGGCCTGTCTGAGTTTTACAAGGTGTGTTGTTTGGTAACATGGAGGTTTGTTGTCTTTAGTGCCTGCTAGCAAGCACACTGCCTCTGCCATTTTGCAGGTGATAGTACTGTATGAATACACAAAAAGAAATTCAAAGAAGCTGGCATTCAAAATACATTAAAGAAATTCGATAAAGAGTGATGGTCCTGCATCTGTGTTTCTTTTTTTTTGTTGTCAAAATAATTTCGGACTGTTTGCATGCATGATATTGCCATGTTTTTGGTTCTTCGATCTCATCCTGCTGTTCCTGTGTTTTCCAATTGAAGGTTGATATATTGGCAACACTTCAAGATGCTTGCCAGGCATTTTGCACTTGCCTTGGAGGTGGTGCTGGCCAGGTTCGTGTCTCCTTCTCCTTCTTGGAAGGGTTTTGGCCAGGCATTTTTCACTTCTTAAGTTGGATTCTCGTGGGTCCACTTGCTTGTTTCACAATATGGCTCAAAGTAAAGCATAGGGCTAAACATACTTAGGTTCCTATGATTTACATCTTTTGCACTTTATTTTTATGTAGTTTTAATTTACACCATCAAATTCATGTGGTTTTTAATTTTAATAATTAGGATTTGTTTTATGATGTCATTAATTTTAAAGTTTTTTTATTCTAAAAATTATTGTGGAATTTAACTATTCTAAAATTCATTTTTTTTAATTTATCATGATTTTTTTGCTTTAAAATTTTTTTGAAAATTAAAAAAATTTTGAAATTAATTGAATCATGAAAGAAGGAAAGGTCTTAATTGTTAAAATTAAAAATTAGAAAGATTTAATGGTGTAAAATAAAATCTCAAAGAGGAAGATCAGACTTCTGCATGCTCTCATTCAGTTTAAGGTTGGTTTTGATAAACTTGATAAATGCAATACATAATTATTATGTATTGTCTAATAACCATTAAACTTAATGTTTAAAAATAAGATTTAGGATTTGAATCTTAGACCTCACTTATTAAAAAAGTCTCTCCCCCAACTCCATTTAGACAATATATATAGATGCATTACATCAAGAGACTGAGTAACCGAGATTTTCTAGGGAAAATCTCTCTGAAGAAGAGAAGCTTTGTCAATTGTCATGTCTAGAGGCTAGAGGGTACAGGGACTTGAACCCTTTTGGCGAACATAAAGTTTAGAAGTGAATCAATGAGAGCTAGATTGCCATGAAGTTGAACAGCACTAAACATTTCCCATACAATTCAAGGCAGGACAGTCGAATCTTACTAGTTGTATTAGGCTTATGTTTAGTGCTACTGCTAGAGAATTGATCTTTCATTTTTCATTTTTTTCTTTTCTTTTCTTTTTTGACCTTTTATATTCCGCATGAAAACGGTCCTGCCAGAAAGTTGCTCAGAGAGTAAACGAATATCTGTGAATCTCTACTGGCCTTTTATTACAAATAAAAGAAGTCATTGCAGACTTAACGGTATGCCAGAAAAAAACTGGTTGTGAGGTACCTAAGTCCGGAAAACTAAAGAAACTGGTTCGAAGGCAACATAGCGGCAAAGTATCTGAAAAATGACAGGTCTAAAGATTATGCTTCCCAATAATGTAAAATGCAGATTGGAATAACAGATAGACTTTTTTCAGTGGTATTCAACAATAAAATAGTGTTCTGGGTCATTTAAAAGGAAAGATAAAAAAATAAAAAGCGGTGTTGAGGGTAATGGAGAGCCTTGCAACAGTTTGAACCTCTTAAGTAGTTCGAATAAGTAATGCTAATTAATTAACTTACTAGTTAATAGATAAGTAGACATCAAGTTCTGCAGGCCTAGAAGTTTTCCGTTCGTTTTGGCGTTTAGCAAGTGGGAATATCACTAGCATGAAATATAACTTTCATCTTCAGTTCGGTGTTCCTTTCTTTCTTTTTTTTTTTTCTTTTTTTATTTTTTATTTTTTGTTTTGTAGGGACTAAAGATTAAAATTTTAAAATTAAAAATTCTATCACTAAACCTTATAATTAAATCTTATTATTAGTGGCTCAGTTCAATATTATTGTTAATAAGAAGTAACCCTGAAGCATATTTCTACTTTTTTTGGACTTCACGTTTTCTAAACACACCTTTGATTGTTAGAGGTGCATGGCAGTGGCCCAAAGAAATTATCAACAGAAGGGCGCCTGCTTTTCGGTTACATTCCATCCCAAACTGATTGCCAAGATTTTCTTCCACTTAGGAAACATGGCAATGCTTTGATTTTATTAGTTGTTTTTAATTATTTGCACATATGTGTGAAACCATTTTTCATTGATGCATTTTTTTAATTAATTTATTCCGATTAAATCTTGAATTCAACGTGTTTAATTTTAAGGATAAGTTTAATACCAATAAATGAGAGTTTATTAAAGTTTCATATATTTTTTTTTATGAAACTCCTCAACTGTAGTCCTGTGTTAACACTAATCATAGAGCATAATTCTTCTGAATTGGGCTGCACTGGTCGTCCAGTAAAGAGGCCCATGGATGCCCCAGAATCTCATTTTAATAAGAAGTGAGGCCACTTACGCTAGTAGCTAAAGGACCTAGTAGTTGTATCACATAAATTTGTAATTTTAAGATTTGATCGTTAATGCTTAAGAAGAAGCGAGCCCGCGTAGCCCGGCCTGGCAGTGCCCCTCACACCCGCGCATAGATGACGTTAGGCTTTCTCTTGAATGCAATAGTTGCAAGACAAGCCCAGCTATTCTTTTTTTTTTTTTTTTTAACTTGTCCAACCCAACCATAATAATTGAATAGAATCGACAATGTTTAGCGATATTCTCATTTGCCTGAAAATTAGAAAAGGAAAACGGTAGTCTTTTATAAGTAATGAATATTAGTCTAATCATATTCGATTTCACTAAAATATATGTGTGGTTAGATGATTTCTTAAAGTGATAAAACGGTAAAATTACCATTCAAATTAGTATTATAATACTCATCTTTTACTTGAAAAATGAACCAATGTTTTAGATTACTATATTCCATGAGATTCTACGAGGTGCTTGCTATGTCACATGTCCATTTTTACTTATAGATGAAGTTAGTCTCAAGGCTCCATGCCTATATTTAATCATTTTTGTGTTGATTTTATTAAAGCGATGATATTAATGAATAATTTATAATAATTTTATTATTCATTTATTTTTTTATTATTTATTTACATGATTACTCGTAATAATTTAAATAATAATAATAATAATAATAATCTAACCACTTATCATTATTCAGGGCCTTACGAGCAATCAAAGCCCATACGACTAAAAAGTGCCTCAAGGCGAGAGGGATGTTTTGACCCTTAAAAAGGCAGTTTTTAGGATGGTGCCCGATCGATCACGGTTTGTTCACTTTCCAAGATCCGTGGCATCGGATACAGGTGGGGTCCCGCGGCAAAAATAAAGAACATTGATTGGGCTAAGCCCAATAATTTGGGATTCCCCTATTGGGCCAGCTCATTTCAAGAAGCATCGTGATAATTAAGGCAGACGGCAATATCTTAGACTAAATATCGTACAAATTATTAGATTTATTATTGCACGATGTCCCAATAAAACCTAATTCCCCCAAAACAAAGGGCGCCTATCCGGTTCCAGGATGAAGAAAATGGCAGCAGCGCCTGCACAGCATATGTCTTAGTTGCATGCACAATTAGAAGTGACCGATCAGTGGGCCGGATCGCATTCCAATTGGGTCACTTAGAATCTTATGTTAGGTGGATTTTATATGTTTTGGGTTATTGGTTCTTGTTTGCGATTTGAAGCTTAGTTATTTAGACGGTATCAACTTACCCATATCTTACAGAGTACTTAGCCAGTTTTGGAACGACTCAGGTTTAAATCGCAGGCTCTCGATCACTTTCAAGTAGTAAATTCCTAGTTAGTGTCAACATGATGAATTTTAATGGACAAACGAACATGTTGTCGGCATTGCTTTGCTTCATTGACTGGCACTGACAACCCAGGCGCTGAACCAGAAGGATCATTTGACACTTGGATTAGAACCAGAGGTAAGTTGGAACTAGACGATCGTTTTTGACACTATGTTTACGTCAATTTTTTTCAATCATTTTGTGCATATTATACTAAATTCAGGCCATTGCTCCAAAAAAAAAAAAAAACATATTATTCAAATCAGCATTAAAAAATTTTACAAGAAATTCCCTTTGCACTCAGTTCCACCAACTAAACTTTAAAAAACTGATAAAATATTTATGTGACTATTTATTTAATTTTAAAAATAATTTTAATTTTAATTTAATATTTACTTAATAATTAATTTATATTTTTTATTATTTTAATAAAATTAAAATTTTAATATATATATTTAATTTATTCAATTTATTCATTACAATTTAATATTTATTATAATTTATTTAATTAATATTAATAATTTTTTTATATGTGTATAAAATTTATGTATTATAAATATTTATTATTAAAATAATAGAGAATGAAAAATAATTTTTATATATATATATATATATATATATATACATTGGACAATTTTAAAAAGGAAAAAAAGAAAAAATCTACTCGGCAACATGACTTCTGCGAATGGGTGCCTAATTCTAATCCACCGCTTTTAGGAAAACAAAGGACTCCTGAAGATTACTTTAACTAACCATGCAGCTGGGAACAAAAAAAAAGTGCACAACCTCCATTATCGCATTGACCAGTTATCGAGAGCATAAACATCGTTCAGAGGAGCAAGTGGGCAACCATCAAGACTCTGCAGCTTGCAGATTATTGCATTAGGAAATAAAACAACCTTTCTTCCAAGGATTTATTGATATAATTATTATGAAACTCATGACCTGTATTCCAAGTCTTGTAAAATAAATAGCAATCTTTTGCAATATTTTAAGTTTGATTGCAACTGTGATATTTTAATTTTTTTGAGACTATAAAGTCTATCTAAAGCAAACACATGCCCATATGCACCAACCGCGGGTGTGATTGGGTTAAAGCTTTTAGGCTCTTAATCATAGTAATTAAAGTTTAAAATTCTAGCACCCCCAAATAAAAATACATGTACCCATAAATGCTAACAGTGTTTGACTTCTGGTTAAAATTTTTTATTTTGGTATACATGGAAAAAAGAAATTTAAAACAAACTAGTATGAACTGCACAAGACAGGTAATAGCATGTCCCTGATTCCCTGTACTCTAGCGAAAATTGTCAATGTCTCCATTGCTGGCTCTAGTAATTACCGAGTCTATCTGCACACTGGTTATACGTAGGAATACATTGGACAATCCAATCCTTTTAGATAATTTAATGTAATCTATACGTCATGGTTAACCATCTTTGGTTCAGATTATATTTATAACTTATAGCTCTAATACATTAACATAAATAATGAGAACAACCAAAAATGAAAACCAAAAAATTAATAAAAATACGAGCAAATAATGAGATCCACAAGGTAGCTTTTAATTCTAGTTAATGTTTTATTCTCACATTCATGCGCTATTTCCCCTATAACATATAAGCCATTTTCGTTTTCATATTGATATGGCTCCAGCACATAATCCCACCCACTCATGGTTTCAGCTTGCAAGTAGACATTATTTATTTAGAGAATATTCATGTAATTGAGATTCTAAACAGGTATAAATATTCCAAAACAACCCATCAAGAGAAAGTCTATGGATCCGTTCAGATTCTAATTCGATTCCTATGTCTCTTGCTCGGCCTTCTTGGCGATCCCACAAGGATTAACAACTAATGTGGGATTGAAAGCAACCGGTTTAGGAATCCTCGGACAACCACCCCCTCCCCCCCAAAAAAAAAGTTGATTTCTTCAGAATTATAAATTTTAATTGCAATATTGTGAACATTTTGTATTTTAGTTGTTGGAAGTATACGTGTGAGAACTTTATTTTATCGGTAGTGCCAAGAGTATAGGACAAATTCCTGGTCGATAAATGTATACAATAAGCTAGTGCGTATAAATTTTATATTCAAGTTGGACATGTTTTCTTTCTATTATAGAAATGGCAACTGTTTTTACATCTTATTTTTATTTATATTATTATTAAACAAAATGAAATGTCATCTTGTGATGTTGGCCTTTTTCTATATTGATTTGATTAAAATAATTAAAATATTTTATTTTATTTTTGTATAATTTAAATTGATAAAATAATTATTATATAAATTTAATTTACTGATATAATTTGTTTAATCTATCACGTATAATATAAATTTTATTTTTTTTAGTGTATAGAATATATTTATTTTATCTTAAATATTTATGTTTTTTTATTATAATATAATTACTTAACAATATGATATGTTTTTGCTCGCATTATTTTGTACTTCACTGACTTTCTCGATGATTGACACTTGGCCAACCTCTTAGTTCAAGGCAATAATTAAGTTTCACATTACCTTACAAGACCCAACCTCTTAGATCATATTATTTTAGTCACTGCTTGATGCCCAGTCCAAGAATCCAATTAGAGATTAAGGAAACATAGTAGCCCCATTGGACAGCGAAATGGCCATCACGTTGCCTGCTCAATCAGAAGCCGGGCACTCACAATTCAACATTATGGTATTTATTTTTTATTATAATTTAATTATAATTTTACGTCATATAAATTTATTTATTATTACATTGAGTTTATGGTTCATTGGATGGAATGGTTTAGGTGGTTACCAATCCAAATCATGATTATATTCTTTCCTAAACTCCATCTTGTTTTGTATCTCAGACAATTTTTTTTTTTTTTCCTCTTTTATGGGAGAAATACAGCTTATTTCAGTCTAGCAATTTATGCTTATGTTATACTTCTGGCGTTTTGGGAAACCCAAAAGAAATTGTTAATTTCAGTGTGCTTACGAAACCTAGCTTGTAGTAACTAAAGAAAAGAGTTTATCAGATACTGAGAAAGAATTTGATACCTTCCACGGAATTGCTGATGTATACGAGAGGGAATAAAATCCATTATAGTTAGCTAAAATTAAAACTCTCAAATATATTATTATACAAAACGTAATTATTTTGTTTTCTCGGTTTAATTGGCGTGGATTAGGATTTTGAATTCAAGATTTTTAATTTTGGAAACGACTCATTACTTGACAAAATAAAGAATCTGCTTTGCCCATGTGTGACATGTCGCGTACCGTTTGTTTCACAACTGGAAACCGCACAGATACTGTTGGCATCTGGGTTTTCAACTGTGCTGAGTGCCTTCATTATACTGACTAATTAAAAACAAGTTTAATTATAAAAGGGTACAACGTGGGTAATCCAACGCCAGCCAACATAGGTTGACCTAAAACCTTAGAGAAACAATATATAAAATCGTTTTGAAAACCCTATCTTGGATTCGAGATTGAGAAACGTTACGCAGCCTACATTGTTCTGAAAATTCTTGTCGACAATTTCAATGTACATTCCCTAGTTGGAAGAATGAAATAGAAGAGCAGTTGACCATGGCGACAATGACCTAGATACGGTCGAAACATGAACGGAAGTAGCCCACTTTTTGAGCGTTTAATAGTGTTTGAAAATTAATCAATAACGTTGGAACTCATAATACATCACCACGATACCAATGATCCGTTAAATGGCCTATCAATCTGCACCAGTCTTCAAAGTTTTATTTTTTATTTTTAATTAGCAATTGAGATGCCAAAAAGTTGACCAGAAATTTTCAATTTGTGAATGAAAATGTCTACTCAATACAAACATTTTAG
Organism: Rhizophora mangle; assembly: GCA_037832345.1. Lineage (NCBI taxonomy): Eukaryota > Viridiplantae > Streptophyta > Magnoliopsida > Malpighiales > Rhizophoraceae > Rhizophora > Rhizophora mangle. Next base: position 1,355,075 of record JBAPLJ010001226.1, read on the forward strand.
GTACCAACATAATTGTGTGGACAATATTGTTTTCTGTCAGCCAGGTTGGGGCTGTGCTTGGTATAATGTATTGGTCTTCTTAAGAGGTCTTCTCTTGATAAGGCCTCCTTGTTCTTAATTTATTTCCTCAAGGGCCAAAACCAAAGTATTCTACCGTTGTTGTGCTACAAGAGTAAGACCATATTTTATTTTTATTATTGCTTTTGATGTAATCGGCCCCAAGTTAGTGAGTTTCTTTTGAAGTATGCAAAGACTAGTAATCCCACGCACTGGCGTGAGTGTGCAAAAACCACTAAATATGTAGAAAGATAAATATGCCAACTTCCAAATATTTTAATATTTTATTATGTTTGTGTATGTGTGTGTGGATGTGGGTGTGCTTGTGTGTTCCGTCTCTTTATTATTATTATTATTATTTTCCGATTAGCATCGGAACTTCTGGAGAAGTGGCCGCTCGCTGACATCTGTAACTTGCAGTCAAAACATGCTAGCTAAAAGCGAGTAAGCAACAAAGAGCACTGGAATGGCCTTTCTGTCTTATCCGTGACAGTATTTGCCTATTCTGGAATCCTTGTAATGGATTAGATATCATAAACTGTACCTTTGATATTGGATAGTGAGTCACTTCACAATTTTTGCGCAATTATATCACGTTTCATAAGTCATCTATTTGGCAGATCAATAATAAAGACGCCCGCAATTTTTTTTTTTGGTTTTTTTTGGAATGGCTAAATTTATTGAAAATGGGCATTAACACAAAGTTATAAGCATATAAACAAATCATATTAATTGTTTCTCTCATACAACATATTATCCCCCCGATTACGAAAAGAAAAAAAAAATCAGTACAGTCATAAAAATAAGATAATCTTCACAAAGCAAAACTTAGAAAATCATCACAATTGGACGCAGCACAAATGTCTTCTCAGCACAATCATAACATAATTGCAATTAAAAATTGGGAAACACAATTTAAGAATAATCCTTTATGTTTTCTATATTTTTAAAGCCTAATTGTTAGAGATTGTAGATTTGAAACCATTATAGGTAGAAGATGAGGCACCTTAGGACTATAATTTATTGTCTAACAGACTTCATAACGATAAAAATGAATTCATGCTTGGAAATATACAATTTAAGACCATGCTACTTAGAAAATACGCAGTTAAATGTAAATTATATACATACACACGCATATATATATATATAGAGAGAGAGAGAGAGAGAGAGAGCATGATTGTCAAACCCAACAACACATAGTCTGCACGACAAGAAATTCTATGCGAACAGCCCATGGCGTGTGAACTGGGCAAATGGTCACGATTCCAGATTGTAACTTTACTAATGAAAATAAAGTAGTCGTTGACAAATTGTTATGAAAATACCTTTATTAGTGAGTTCTGTCCATTATAAGCAGAAAAAATAAAAATAAAAATAATTAAATATATATAATATCTAATTTTTTGTTATATTTTTTTTTATAAATATAATTTATTTATAATTTTATATCATATAAATTTATTTATAATTTTTAATTTTAAATTATTTTTTATTTATTATATAATATAAAATTAAGAGTGAAGGATGATAATAAAAAAAATTAAAATAATTTTTTCATAATTTTTTTGTAAATAAAAAAGATTTATTTTAAAATAATTTAATCAAAAAAAATTTCTGATAGGCTTTCAATAATAATATTAAAGTTTAAAAATAACAAAACACATATGATATAATTAATAAAGTCTTCTTTGGCGTAAGTTGTGAAAATTTGAAATTGGTGGAAGATATTTTTCGTTTTTATGCAAGACGCATTAAGTTTCTAAAATTTTTATATTTATATTACAAAATTTTATTTTATTATTTTTTAAATAAAATTTGTTTATTATTTAATATAAAAACACGAATAAATTATAATAAATAATTTTTTTTTTTAAAAGGCCCAATCCTCGATCGGCTAACGGTACGTGTCGGTGATTTATAAGACAGAGAACGCCATGGCAGCTGATGCGATTACCACTCCAATCCGAGGAAGCTTTGAAGGTACGAGGATAGCTTTCGTCTTACTCGTGCGAGTATAATGTGTTTATACTCGCCTAATGCATTCTGACATCTGTCTTTAGCAATATTCATTTTTAACTTTTGATGCTCTTTGATTCTTTACCAACGGCGAATATGGCCTAGTTTGATTCGCCCCGAGATTTGTCTCTCTCAAGGAGCGAATATCACACTATATGTACTCACAGCAAGTTGGCTCCAATTTCATTGAAGGGTTTCATTGAACAGGGAAGGGTTTTTTTTTTCTACTTTTTTTTGTTTGTTTGGCTCAAAGGAAAATCACGAGTAGCTTTCCATATAAAGTATTTTGGTGATTTTGGTTTGTATGCCTTTCCTCTCCGCTACAATATCAATTCCATAGCTCAAAACAAGTAAGCTATGGTTTGCTCTAATTCTTATGTTTTTTGAGCTTTTTTTTTTCTGTGAGTCGACTTTATAGTTTGGCCTAGCATGCCTTCATTTTTGTTTCTAAATTTGTCAGTTAGCGTACTTTTCGTCAATGTTTTCCCTTTCTGTTTACCTCTCAATGTTATCATTCTTCTAGTTGGTCATATGTTTACAGCAAGATATGCTTAAGATTTTTTTTTTTTTTTTTTCATTGACGATGTCGCTGACCTATTTGTGAATCGAAATCTTGGATCTGGTAGCAAAGGGAGAAAAGGGTCTGATCAGGATTGCCAAAGGGGGTTGAAGATGGGGAGAGGAAAGATTGTGGTCCATAGAATCGACAATGCGACAAGCAGGCAAGTGACTTTCTGGAAAAGAAGAAATGGGTTGCTGAAGAAAGCTAGGGAGCTTTCAATCCTTTGTGATGCAGAAGTTGGGGTAATCATCTTCTCCAGCACCGGCAAGCTCTATGACTATGCAAGCACAAGGTCAGCCCTCTCTCTTTCTCCACTTCCTCAGGCCATAACCGATACAGTGCCAAACCATAGTCCAGTTAGCACGATCCCCATGTACACACAGTGCAAATTTCTTTGTTAATATCATCTATTAGCACGTGAATCAAGGTTTCGGCAGGGCATATAGCTAGAGTGCTTGTTATATTGGCTATTCCTTTCATCGTTATCTTGTCTCTTTTCTTCCTTTGTCCTTTTCCTCTACTACATCTTGACAATGGTCTCGTTTTTTCTTTTTTTTTTTGAAAAAAAAAAAAGGCTTGTGTCTGCGTGTCTAGGACTCCAGTTCACAGAATTCAACGACCACAAGCAGTAAACTGTAGTTGAAGCAAATATGAGACGCATCCTAATTAAGATCCATGAATCAGTAAAACGTTATAGGTGTTCGGTTCTACTAATAAGATAATTTGTTAGGCTCAAACTTCATCATTCATGTGCATTATAGATAAAAATGTTGAAACTTAGAATTCGGATTGAAGGTTTCAAGTTCAAATATATCCATTGCCTGGAAGATTAGAGAATAGTTGAAGATTGTCCTCTACAGATAGCTTACTGTCTAGCAAACTTCTTAGTGTAAAGTTGAAAAAAATGTAAACGATACAAGAGAAAGATGTTCTCAAAATGCTTTTTGTTTCCTAATTTCTTTGATATGCATATCTGATGATCTCACAGTTTTACTTGAATCTAATGGTATCAATTCAACGCTGCACAAAACCTATCACAGTAATCCTGGAGTTAGACTATATATCGCAATCGCTACATGATTATGGGCTCGTAGCACGTTAGGTTTATCTATGGCGAAAATAATCTTATAATTCAACAGGAGAAAAAAAAATTCATTAACTTCTATAAAGAATCATTAAAATCAAACAAACCTCCCTTCAATTTTCGATATATTGCACAATGCTTGCTTAAATGGTTTAAGATGTGGTCACCATAACAACAATTGGTATAAGCAACATGAGAAAAAGGGAGCAATATCTACTGTTTCTTATGAAATTTTTTGAAATAGTCAATTTCTTGACAACGTAATGCAACTGTAATGTAATTTTATTTGAGTTACTACATTTGTTGTGTCCTCATCTCACTTTATGCCTAAGAAAAATTGCCTATTATAAACTACTTATTTACATCATAACTTCATTTCCCTTGTATATGTAATCTATGTTATGGCATCTTACAGCGTAAAAAGTTTTAACTTTAAAGTATAGGTATAACTCTTTCTTTCTTGGTAGTAAGTTTAGAGGTGACAAAAACAAAACCCAAAAAATAAAAAATAAAAAAGCAAGTTGTTTCGTTTGTTGTTGAAGAAAAATAATAATATTTATATAATTTAGGTATGTTCCAGCCGAGGCACATAGCATAATCTTATTACATTCCTATGTGCTAAGTTGAATTAACACGTTTTGATTCTTTAATTTGCACTTGCATATACTTTCAGCATGAAGACTGTCCTTGACCGCTACAACAAACTGAGGGAGGAGAATCACCAATTGCTAAATCCTGCTTCTGAAGTCAAGGTACCCAATTGTTCTGAATGTCTCCTCCAATTTTCGTAGCTAGTTTTCATATCTTACGAAATGGATGCGTCGTGTTATAATTATTATTATTATTTGATTACCATCTAGACAGTCCTCCATAAACATGTTTAGCAAAGAGTTGCAAAAAGCAGACAGAAGTCCATCTATCTTCCTTGCCGATTGGTTTAATAGTTTAAGTTGTTTTCGAATTAGGCCACAGAAGAAGTGAGTTAATCTTTTTGTTATATGAATTTTTTAAGTCAAGCACTCAGGCTAGGCTCAGCCATGAATAACGTTGCTGCTCGTTTGTAGCTAAACCTAAACCTCCTTCATCTTTCGGGACCAACAAGAGGGATGGTGTGTAATAAAACTTAACAAAAAAAAACAACTTTTGAACACCAACAATCCTTAGGCTTCTGTAAATCTGCCATGAGAGGCTGGATGTGGCCTGCCCAGATCAAAGGCCATGATCAGATGCTTATATAGCCCGATAGTTTGTCAGCTTGCCTGTAAGCAAGCAGTCCCAAATTCAAACCAAACCGTCTGGGTATGTGCTCCTCCCTTTAGCAAATGCCTTGTGTTGTGCACTTGTCAGTTTTAAGTGCAAACGTACTTTCCATTAGGAAGAACATTGATCATGCACATTTATCAGTCAATGCTGGCCTTTATTCTGAAGTACGTAGGCCTACAGCGTAGAGTTGTTTGATCTGTCGGCCCCCAGTATGTCTTATCGTCTGTAAACATGGTTATACCTCTCCAACTAGGATCCAGGTAATAGATGGTCGAGATCCAACGAATGCATGGATGAGCCTATAATGAGCAAGACTTAAAAGAACCTGTACCACAAGTCATTTGCTTAGTACAGACTAGAAAATAGTACGTCCCGTATCCAAAGACTGTTTGTTTGATGACTGGGAATCGGGAGCTTCGCAAATCTTTGCATGTCGAAGGAAGCAAAAAAAGCCAGCTGTTACTATCCAGAGTTTACTGTCCAGGGTTGAGCTAATTAGCATGTGTCACTTGCTGAATGCTGAAAATAATAATTTTCAAATTAACTATAGACAAAATTCTAGTGAGAAGGAACTGAAACTTAGAAATCTTCTAGTCATAGAAGATCTGAAGTCATTATAGAAGCCACACTGGCACCATTTATCAGACACTGCAACTATTTTCCCTTGCAACCAAGACATCAGGGCACAAGAAGTTTCATGAGTATAAAGCCTACATGAATTCCATTACTCCCCAGAGAACCTTCATACAAAAACAAACTCTAGGCAGAACTATACAACTGATCAAACAGATAGCAGTGTAGTCATGGCGATGTCTTCAGCCATTGTCTTTAACTCTATCTTGCATTACGAGAATTCAACCAAAGTGTGATGATCAAGATATGTTAAGCCAGATCTAGGCTACCATCCATCACACTCGAGCCAATTGTCATCACTCGTATTATCCAAAGGCAAAACTTTCAGCTTTTCGAAGCTGGTGAAGCCCAATAATTTCTAAGCATCTGGTCATATAGCATCATAGAACAAAAATTTACATTGCATATCCTTAACTAAATGGACTGCAAGTTCCATACACCTTCTATCCTTCAGGTTCGAAAATTGGCAAAAAAAATAGCCCTTGCTGCATAACAACCTTAAAGATCTGGACATGCAATCCTGAGTACGGGACTTGACAAGTCAATATATGAATTCCCTTCCCGTGGTATCCCAAGTTCAATTACAACCGCCTCTGATATAACACTCTGCAGCATCTCCATGGTTCAGTACAAGGAAACTCAGCAGCACAATTTTCTTCCAGTCATTTAGGCTTTTAGAGTCCACCAGAATTCTCCACAATCCTGTCAGACACATCCAAACTTACCAGTCAATAACACATTTAGCTCAGCTTTTGAGTACTTTTGAGACAAGTCAATTATGGCTTCCTGCTTACCCATTCACAAGACATGTCAAGTATGTTCATATTAAGATATGTGTTACAAACATAAAGGAATTGTACTAGAAATTACACTTATTGATTCAATCCAATAAAAAATCTATCTCAAATCATCCATGTAGCCTTTTTGATAAGCAAGTTTGTGTGACAATACTCTAGTTTTGTCCAATAGAGGTTTTAGGGAAACATTCTTTCAAATGACTCAATTTCAAATCATCACTCTTTCAGAATTAGATGCACACTAGAACATTAATTTCCATACTGTTAAATTCAAAAAAATTATGTCCTATTTGTGCATGCATTTCTATGTCAATCAATTTCTATTTTGAATCTTTTGAATTTTATTCTATGAAATGTTTTGTTCTCTTATTACCAATTTTGTTTTGTTTACAATAGTTTTGGCAAAGAGAGACAGCAAGCTTGAGGAAGGAACTGCAGTACCTGCAAGCATGCCATAGGTAGTGTGAAAGTTTGCTAAACAATGAAGGTTTAACTAAGCTTTCAAAAACAAAGAATGATATGCATGTTCCCCACCAGTGATGCTAACCATATTGTTTATTATAATGAAATAACAATGCAAAACTCTAACCATTATATGCAACATATGGGTAAAAGAACTAAATAGTACTTTAAAAATAGACGATAAAGATGCATCACATCAAAATACGGTTACTTGGATGGGATTATTGGAATATAAATGGCACATTTCCAACATGTTTTGATTTAGGAATTTGAAATTACGAGACTAACAGCGGGGTTTGAATGGGTTCAGATTTACAAGTAGATGACTCTTGGTCATAGCAAAAATCAATAACATCTGTACACCAACATTTAATACAAAAGAAAAAAAAAGAAACAGTGCATACAGTCAAGCTAAAATTAGCAAGTTTGGGCAAACATAAGTTAGAGAATAGTAATTGCCTCTTGCGTCAAGAAAAAGCTGCAAGGAGTTGCTTAATATTAAGCTATGCATAGAATGACCTTACCTTTGCTAATTCATGCCAAGGAATTAACTTCTGATAAATGTGAGATTTTGGGGATGGTAAATCATCATAAGAAATTGGCATAAAAAAAAATGGCACCGAGAAGAGCCATTGCTTAGATATCCTTGACTTGTGATTGCTCAACTGTCTACTGATTAGCTTAATCTAAAATGGACAGTGCATGAAAGGCACTTCCCATAACTCAAAAGATACGAAGGCTCGCCCTTCAGTTCAGCATGTATACTCTGCTTACACTTTTCCCTTTATGTAACATTGTATGGAACTTGTGAATGTGTAACATAACCTTAATGAGAGAACAAAGTAACAGGAGAACAAAGTGGATGAAAATTACTGTATCTTCCCCAACTAAAATGTCTGCCTCAGGTCAAATTTTACATACAAAAATATTATAGGTGCACAACTAAATTCTATTGTGACACCTGCAGGCAATTGATGGGAGAAGAACTTTCTGGTTTGAGCATCAAAGATCTGCAGAATTTGGAAAGCAAACTGGAGATGAGTTTGAAAGGTATCCAAAATAGGAAGGTAAGAAACCCAAGCAGGCACTACAGCAAACTTTATCCTATATCGTTATCCTTATATTCATTAATTCAGGATTCTTCCTTTTCGCAGGAACAAATTTTAACTGAGGAAATTAAAGAACTAAACCGAAAGGTTTCCTGAAATATTGATATCAATATTTCCAAAACTGTCATAGACATGTAGTCATCTTGACTTACTTTCATGGACTGTATTGCAGGGAAATATGATTTACCAGGAAAACCTTGAACTGCACAAAATGGTAGACCTCATCCATCAAGAAAACACAGAATTGCGAAAGAAGGTATTTATCTAGAGAGAATACATATCAATATAGAATTCCTTTCTTCTCCTATGCAGCTTCAATTCATTTTCACAAATGCCGAATTCTAGGATTAAGAACCTACCTAGAACTATAAATCTACTAAATCCCAGTATCCAGCCAATAAGACACAGGGATATGAAATCACCCTCCAGATGTGAAAAAGGAAATTGTTCTGTAGCTAGAAGCCTAAACAGAAGTTTTCAAAAATCAGGTCTATGGAAAAAAAGGATTGACTGAAGCAACTGCTAGCTCCAATCTACCCTACCTTTGGATTGACAAGAATGACTCGCAACCTCCAATTCACCTCGAATTAAGCCAGCCACAGCTTCATGACAATGAGCAACCAGAAGGAGCATTGAAACTGGAGTAAGTTGCTTCCACACTGTCAAAAAATGTACTTATCATGGCAACTTTCCATTGGATAAAGTTTTGTTCAACATTTATGACAGCCTACAACTGCAATAGAGCAAATAACCAGTGTGTATCAGTTACAAAGCCAGTAACCTGATCCACAGTTGGAAAGCCAAAGATTTCATGGGATGGTGTCTGATTGCTGCTACTAGAAGTATGTTCAACAACAGACAATCATATTTGGTACGACATGTTCCATAAAACAGACTTTAGAATTCTTGCAAAATAATTGTCAGATAATATCTCCCTGAATTATGCAAGTAATGAGGATGCTCAATATCAGCCAGATGTTTTCTTGCTCTGCAACAAAAGGAGGACAGGAGGGGGGAGGCTAGGTGTTACTCCAACAGTATCTTAATTTCGAAAACTGAACTGCTTGTGGAATTTATGGTATCTATTTCTGTTTAGTGAAAATTCATTGGCTTTTTAAATAAGAAATGTTTCAGTTTGATTTTTTTTCCTTAGCTCCAGAATAATACATTACTCGACTGTATCCACTTTGATGTGCTTATGAAAACAAAAATGTAAATACAAGTATGACCCAAAATACTACAGAAATAAAAGTACACAGACCTGTGTTTTTAGGATCATGTCAATCACTCTGAACATAATCACTTGAGTCAATGTGGTAAGCTCAACAGCATGCGTCATAACTCATCCGTGTCATGAACACAAAGAAGCACATTGCATCTTCATAGGTATACAACAATGCCTTGTGTGACAGAAAACATAAAGTAACTAGAATGTTTTGAACTGCTAAGAAAAATACTATCATGGACAAACTTACATGTTATGCCAGCTAATCTATCACATATAGTCTTGGACTGGAGATAAGCACTATAAGAATAGAACCGGTTCTGCATTCAACTAAACATGAGCACATAAACCGAATGCCGAAACAGGTAAAATCATACATTATGCAGCAATATTGCACCATGAGAAAAATGAACGTCTTAAGAATATGAGACCAAAAATGTCTAAAAGAACGTGAAATTGACTGATGCAGGACAGGTAACCAAAATGAAAATGATAAAATCCTAAATAATTAAAATTCTTCTTCAAGATTCTTCATTACCGACTAAGCATTGATTTATACAGTTTTCATGTGATTGTCATACCCAGTTGCCTTTTGCCAGGTCTAGTGACGAACTCAGTGATCGTAGCTATGCAGACAAGGAACTTCGGTATATGCAGGGGACAGAGGCTGATAATTGAACTTCAGCACCATTTTGACATTCCAAGAGGTCAAGACACCCGTAAGGCATTACAGTTGCTCATACTTGGAAGCCAGTACCAAAAAAGAACAATGAATGGAACATCTACCTTCAATAATACTTTTCAAGACTTACATTACGCTGTTGTTTTCCAAATCAACAATGATTAGTCAAACAAATTGCTTTCAAGTACTAACTTGGGTCACAAAACAAACAGATAACTACTGAGCTGCAAGCTGCAAGTGTACTTTCAAATAAATAGACAATTACTTGATTCTAACAGAAACTGCTAACTGCAAATTTTGGGTTACTTGTAATATTTCACAAGTATGCTGTGGCAGAGCAACAATGAATTTTCCATTTCCAGCTCAAATTCCAATTTATAAATTGTTTCTGAAATCAAGATGATGAGAAATGCACAAACAAGCAAAACCACAATGACAGCAAAAGTTAATGGAAGCACTTACAACAATTCTCAATTACTATTCAAGGGTTCAGGTGATGAAGCTGTAATAAGTACAGCCACAGTTTGATGTTTGCATTCACACATGAGACACAATGCCCAAACCAACATTCACACCTGATCATTTCTACCATATGCAGAAGCTAATGGTGGAGACTGGTGAAATCATTCTACTAGAACGTACTACTCGGAATTGGTTCATCAAGATCGTTCAAGTTTTTCTACAAAGTATAAGGGACACAAGTGTCATACCCTTGACCAAAGACACCATTTACAAACACACCAACTTTAATCCAACAAAGAACTCAAAAATCAAATTCAAATTAAGCTAAGATCATGGCCCAAACATTTATTTGATCAAAGTTTGATCAACAAGGAAATAACAGCACCCTCTTACTTTTAATGCAGCAAATATACATGTCTGTGCCTAATTGTGAACATATGTTTCCAGTTCTTGGTTTCACCTGTTTGTAGGGCGTGAAATGAAAACAAGTCCGGGGACTTAAAAGACTCCTTCATCGCAAAAGATTTCAACCCATGAAGCCTGACAACAAAAGACAACCCGCAAAACAAAACTAGACAAGAAATGGGAAAGAAAAGAAATAGAAGAAAAAAAGATACAGTACTGCACTCGTTAAAGATCTTTCACGAAGCCATCAACCACCTTGGAAGCTTAACCAATCAAAATAAGGAAAAAAATAAAAAAGAAAAGGCACAAAGACCCTGAAAACAAATGGAAAAGAAAGGAAACAGTGGAACGTACAGGAGAACGCGAATGCAGTGAAAGAGAGAGAAGAAAGAGATCCGATAGCTCGAGGAGACTAACGAATTAAGAGATCAAACACAATTTGTGTCACACAATCTGACCATCAAATGCAAAAGTTCATTTCTTTTTCATTTTTTCAAATCCTGAAGAACAAAGGTCCCATTTTTGAACATGTAAACCAAGATAATTGCTTGAGCGTGTGCTTATATAATTATGCATGTAAAATTAAGGTTCTAGTTCTTGATTTTCACCTGGGTATAAGGAGACAATACAAAAAGAATTCCAAAGATTAAAAGCATCTTCACCACACAAAAGGCTGACAAACCGAGAAAACCCAAGAAATCAAACAAAACAAGAAATGGCAAAAAAGAAGAAAGAAAGAGTAAAGTTGGCTTGCAATGGCCCAGATAAAAGAAGATGCAAAACTGCACTAGTTCAAGATCTTTTCTTTTGGAGCTCTCAAATCGCCCGCAAATTCACCCAAGAACGACAAGACAGAAACAAAAAAAATACACATATATACAGAGAAAACGAAACAGCGAACCGCCCCCAAGAATTGTAAAACACCACGACGAAATGAATACACAGACAGGACACATGGAGAGAAAGAAAGAGAGAGAGACTGGTGCATTCAGAAACGTAAAAATGTGTGGCCTTCTCGGGAGCCTTTAAATAGGGGAGCGGGGCCGTGGGCCCTACTATTAAGCTGGTAACTTGGAATTTTCGTAGCCCGTGGAGATGGACACGTGCATCTAAGTTGATATAATAAACTTGTTTAATAGTTTAAATAATAACACTATGGAGAAATATAATATTAATAAAAAATTTTAATAAACTACACTTTGCTTAAATTTGACGTTATAAAATTACTTTTTTACCCTCTTATGATTGTCACGTTGCCACTGATATATTGTCACTAAATCGGTGATTTAGCCAACAACAAACAGAGCAACCTCGTTTATTTTAACCAGACGCATTTTGTTATACTTAAAATAAAATAAATTTAGATGTATTGTAGTGATTGATTAAGGCATATTCCTAGAGTTACCTTGTAAAAAGTTTTATTTTTTTTTTTTTATTTTTTTATTTTTTATCGTTAATCTCTGCGAAACCCCTATTATCATTGTTGCGACCTACAACCCACAAAGTGCCCACCGAACCAATTTTTCAACTAAAATTTCAGTGATAGACATTAAATCACCCTTAATTTCAGTCATTTTATTATACACAAGGTATAAACGAATTATTTTTTAATTTTTATTACTTTTTTATAAATACAAAAAATTATTAAAATCTTCTCATTAAAATATTTCACTTATTTTTCTATAACTCTTAACTAATGTACTATAAATATTTATAATATTAATAGTTAATACCACTAACTACTTAAAGGTATACATTATTTCGATGACAAAACAAATATGCTTAGTGGGTTGCCTCCGCTGGCCTTGGGCGAGATGATTCAGGCTTGACCGTGGTCGGAACCAGGGTCAGACTGGTCTGCCGATACCGATTTCAGACGTTCTTCTTATTAATTCATAACCTTAATATATTATTTATACCATAATATTTATCTTTAAATAAAATAATTTTCACATCATTTTGATATTTATTTGTATATTTTTATAAATATAATAAATTTACTTTTTTATATTTTTAATTTAACAGACTTTTCACTTGTAATCGAAGTCAAACGACCGAATACATATATATATATATATATTCAACAAGAAAAATTATGGTAGTAATTAAAAACCTTCTATTGCCACCACGGATCTATCTTCACATTTCCCTTTTTCCTTACGTCCTAACTTCCAATTAGTACAGCGAACTTAGCAAACAGAAACGTCAAAGAAAATAAAAGAAAAGAACACTAATTCGCAGGACAATTATCAACTACTATACCCTTGGCTGTTGGACATGATGCTAAATCACAGTGCTCCCCATCCCCATCTGTGCCCCACCATCTCAAACTTCTGTTTTCCATCCCCACACTTCTGTTTTCCATCCCCACGGTGAAGTACAGTAGCACTGTCATTAAAGCGACTCCAGCATCCAATGCTGCTGAGAGAACATAGTTGTACCTCTGCCACCATTGCTTTCTGTAGCGGAAGACGAAGAAATTGAAAATGGTTCCAACTATTACCCAGGCGTTGTACTTTAAAGGTGATGCTGGTGGCATCATTCCAGTTGCTCCTAGAAGGACTGGGAGGTTAATCAAAGGAATCCAAGATTGCTTGGGGAATGCTTTGTGCAGCAGCCAAACTATAACTGGTCCTATTGCACCACCGAGGAAGAACCAATTCATTGTTTGATAGTTTCCAAGAGATCCGAATATCCGTCTAGGCCCCACCAAACCCCAAATGACGGATGCATCAAAAAAGACTCGGTCAGTTGGGCATGTCCATGAACTGTCATGGGGAAGTAAATCATCTTGGCAAATGTTATGTATGGAGTTCAGTAACCACCATGCCACTGCAAGATTGATGGTCCCAGCAAGCATTGTTCCTATTAACTAGCAAACCAGAAAAAAAAAAAAAAAAAGCAACACGAGTTAAAAAATAAATAATAAATAAAAACTGGCAAACATAACAAAATCCACGATATAGCTCAACAGTACAATAACAAAGGCCTTAATCAAAAATTTAATTGGGGAATATGGTTCAAAACTGAAACTTGAAAATTTACCTGAACCAAGAACATTGATCTTGGAGGGATCTTCATGTAGTGTCCTAGCTTGAAGTCATTGAGAAAGGAGACAGCCTGAGCCATGCTCATGTAACCATAGGTTTTGAAGCACACATTGGCTATTGGTTTTCCCGGTAAGATGATACCCATTACATACTCTGTAATTATATTTAGTCCTGGTGTCTGTATAGGAAGCATCAGATCATTATGACTAATGCTAGAAAATTTTCCTGATGATGAGAAGGGAAATCTGTACTGAAGCACAATATTTTTCAAAGTTTTATACCTTTTGTCCTCTGGTGCTAGCATAGCTTTTACCAGAATAGACGAGAACTATTATGGTAGGCCTTACGGCTGAGGACTCTACAGCCTCAGATAACTTTATGTGAGGTGGAAAAGTATTGTCAGATTACCTGGTTGGTTGTGGCAGTTATGATGCTGACTGGAAGGGTGAAAAAGAAAGCCATGCCGCAGGCAAACACGAGTCCCCACCATGGCATCTGAACCTGATCATTCAACAAGATACAGAGGACAAGGGAAACTACTAATGTCACAAGAAGCAACAAGTAGAACCACCAAGAGGGTATGTCCTTGTATCTTTTCATCAATCTTGTATGGATGTCCTCCTTCTCCTTATAAGAAGTACGATACCGATCACAAATCTCCCTGTTGACCATGATTCATACATCAGCACAGAATATTGTGAATTTGTGTTGTTAACAATATTGACAAAGATAAAGATGGTTTTGAGTGTGAAGCAGAACATAATAACAATGGACATTACAAAAAAATGTAGTTGATAGAACTCTATTGAGGTATGGTGAAATCTGTGTCTAAACCAATGCACTTTCCAGGGGAAAATAGGGAGATCCTGAAATGCGAGAGTTGTGCACAACCTGTACAATGAAAACCTAACCTCGTGTTGGTGAACATCTCACAACAGATGAGTAGAAGATTACCTTCCATAAAATAAAGCCACATGCGTAAATGTGGAAGCAATGGTCGCAAAGCAAAAGCCATAAGTCAGAGCAAAAAACATGCTCAAATGTATACGTCCTTGCTCCTCATACTTCGGTATATCCAGCTCAAACTTATCATTAACGATAGCCGTTACATTATATTTCTGACCTTGGGACGTAAATAAGTCAGAGGAGAATATGGGAAACTTCTTTGCACCATACAAATCTAGGCCCCAGTAAGCTAGAGGAATTGCGAGGTAAAATTACCAATATATAGCCCACAAAAACATTGACAATGGCAAAGAAAGGGCTAATGAGTGGGCTGAACAGGAAGGAAGCCACAGACCAGTCCAGTGTCAGAGCTCCAAGTCCCAGGCCTTTCGTGCCAGAGCCAAGTTGCTGTGCCGTTACTGACTTTGAAAATACCCAGCAGACCCACGAAATGCTTGTAAGTGTGGTAAACAGGTACCCTGGTACCACATACCAGGCGAAACTGCAAATTAGTGCAATTACGAAAAACTTGGTCCTTGTCATCTTTTGATCATCTTTCTCATGCAAGGCCCTGCAAAATTAGTACAAGACAAACACATGGAAATTTGACGTCGTCAAAAACATAGATGCCGTAGTTTCTAATCAATATTCAGAGAGGTCAGGAGTGATGCCATCAATAATAAAAAAAACTCTTATCATTTTAGGATAGAGTATCGTGAGACCAAGTGAGTTCATGCAAGGGTTGAGATAGCGACAGTAAAAGTTGAGCAGTTTGTTGGTTTTTGGGATGTTTGTTGACCAGTTTAAGATAATCTGATTGGTTCACTACAAGCAACTGATGTTTTCCACAAAATTCTAATATTTCCACTCATATAAACATGATTAAATCCAACAATGACTTCTCCAACGCAGAAACAAATCTCTACCGTTATCAATCTTTGAATCATTAAGAGACTGAAAACAGTGTTAAGCAAAAAAAAAAAAAAAAGTAAACTATTGAAGACACCGTTTGTCAGCCGAAGAAATGTGAAATGGATTTTCCTTTGTTTAAGTTGTTGGCTTGGATTGGTTGTCATAAGCTGTCAAGTTGTCCCAAAGTTCTTTGAACAATTTTTTTCTCGTGAATTAGGCGAGCAAGCCTTTTTAAAAGGGTCGGCTGTTTTTTCATTTTATGCCTTCGAATCTTTCACCACAACGCATCCCGTGATTTAATGTCTTTAAGCAGGAGTGAGTGCATTGATTATTTATAGACCACGCGAACGCTACCAAATTTTTCCGTAAATGAAATACCCTTGACGCCTTCGGAAACCTAGTCATGGCAAAAAAGGGACAGCATTAGTTTCTCAATCATGTGCATAACTTATTAAAGGATCTTATTATTCTATAGAAAAAAAAAAAAAATCTTTATTGATTCCTCCTTCTTAACCTTATCCTGACCAAATCCTGAGTAGCTTTTATACATTCGGAATTTTGACTATCGACTAACAGGAGAATCCGGCGGATTCGGATACTTCGTTACACTTAAAGATTCTCTTTTCTACGTATCCAAGAAACTAGTGTTTTACTTATCCGAAAAATCGTGAAAAGGTTTCCTATATGCACCTTTCCGAACTAGAAATGTCGCAGCCAGAAAGGAACTTAAGAGGAGCTCGTCAATAGACCAATAGTGAAATAGATGAATGAAGCTAGGAGTGAGAAGGAGAGAGATGAAATTGAACCTGAAAAGTGAGACCTGAACCAGGGTATTGGGCCACCACATGTGTGCGGGCTCCACCGCGTATTTCCTCAAAAGCCCAGCCCAACCGTATCCTAGAACCTATCACCATGACACGTACAATGTAATCATCAAACCCACCCTCCAATAGCGAACTTCATTTGGCACCATAATTCAATATTAGTGTCCCTGTTACCTCTAATTCATTCGTAATTCAGTGAGTTAAAAGTCAGACCCAGTTAGAGTCAATTAATAATAATAATAATATTAAAAAAAAAAAGGCTGTAATGGAAGTATGTTAGACCCAGTTGAATTTTTACTTTCTTTCTCAGCAAGAAGAAAACCTTTAGAAAAAAAAATAGACTACTTCCCAAAGTAGAAGTAGGCATGCTTTCCTTCTCACAAGTGTCAAACCGGTTAAAATGGCAAGTTGAAACAACGTACATGACAACCCACGACTTGAAAAAGGAAAATTGTATTTGTGATAAAATAATAATAATATTTTTTTAGATTATTTAAAAAAAAAAAAAAACAAAGAAAAAGAAAGGAGTAAAGGGAGAAGATCTCATTGAATAATAATTAAATAGGGGGATGATACCTGAGTAGTGACTATGAGTAGCCAACCGGCCAAGAAGGAGATTTTCCTTCCGTAAAAAGCCTTAATTATGTTGACGATACCAACAGCGTAAGCAGATCCACTCCCAAATGCGCTCCCAGCATTGGCAAATATAGAGATGAGGACGTGCTCCTTCATGTTGAACGGACCCGGGTTGAGAGAGAAGGAATTGGACCCGAACCCGGGAATCCTGAACTGGGTCTTTGGCAGCACCCCAGCCAAGAAGTGACCCAAAGGCAGGGTGGCAACCTGGACAGTGATCTGGGTTATGATCAGATGCTCGGTTCTGTAAGAGAAGAACTGGTTGAGAAAAGAGAGGAGCCCGCAAGAGAGCAGGCCGAGAAACCACATCCTGAAGGTCGATACTGGGAGGGTCGGGTCGTCGGTGTTGGTCACGGTCAGGCGGACCTGCTCAATGGGGGAAACGTCGTCGTCTTCGCCGACGGCCGGGGTGATGGGTGTTTCTTGGTCAGCGAGTTGAGTGGCGGAGAACGGCGCTTGTATCTCTAGAGTGCCCATGGTTAGCAGTGCTGGCCGGCCCTGGGGCTCTTTGGGTGTTTTTTTTCCACTCTTTCATTCGTTGGCTTCCTTTTATAATCTTAAAATTTTACGTTGTGAGGCCAAGCGGGAAAGGAAGAAACGAAGAGAGTCTTCGGTGGGGTGGCTGACAAAAGGTAAGGGAGATTTTTTATGCTGATTCTTTTTTTTTTTTTAATTATTTTTTTTCATTTAATCAAAATTCTATTTTTTTTAGTCGAGAGGGATTTTAAATTCATACGAACGATTAGGATTTTTTTTTTTTTAAGGTTTAGAATGAGGCGTGCCCGTAGGTTTGGGAGAGTAGGCATTGGTCATGATCGAAAAGTGCGTGCCATGGCCCCCTTGAATATTATTTTTTAGAGTTTTTATTTTTATTTATAATTATTCGTGTCGAATATTATTACTCACTTAAAAAAATAAAAAGAAAAAAGAATTAATACACCTATCGTTCATGAATGCTCAAGACTATTTGGGACTTGATGTGTGAATGCTTTAGTTTCCGTGACAGCTCATGCCAACCAAGAGCTAGGTTATGGCTGGACGTGTGAATGCTAACACGTTGTGACATTTATTATTGGCTATTAGTTAGTAATGTCAATGAAGTGAAGAAAATAATTAACTCTTTTGTTGACTAATGTAAAGTATTGACTGGGCGATCAGGATTTCTTCGCTCTAGGAGCCGTAATTGTCAACGAGGAAGAAATTCAAACAACGTAACGAGAAGAACCTTAATAATTATTGCGATATCATTAAGTCCAGCATCGATCAAAAGCGCCCAAGAATCAGTAGTTGACCTGACTTCATCAACAACAACCGTTTATTTATTTACTGACCCAGTAAAAGAGAGTATATATATCTAGAAAACTTTAATGTAATGCAGTCAAACTTAATTAGTTAAAGTCTCCACAGGCGATTAAATAGAAGGGGTTCACAATTCTTGAGCTCAAAAAAAAAAAAAAAAACAACAAAAAAAGAGGGTCCATGCATTAATACCCTCCTCTGGCTCTGCACTGGGAAGCACAGAAAACGCGTCAAGGCAACCATTCAGATTAGTCGACGGAGAATTCTCGCGGGCATCACCATCATCGTGACAAAGGCCCGACGAGTGATTCTTTGGTACCAGTTTTTGAGTGGTTTCGTTTTCTATTTCTATCTTGACTTTCTTAAATGTTACCCACCGAACGGGTAACTTCTGATAAATATCTTCTATTTTTTAAAAAAATTATAATAGTATTTAGTGAATCAATTAATAATTTATTTATTTATTAAAAAGGAATCAAAATTGAGGACTATTTCGTGATCCCGACCACTTGTGGGAGAAATCGAACAACCTTTTTTTTTTTTTTTTTGTTCCTACTCGAAAAGTCTGAAACTGGACAAATGATTTAGCTTTTTCAGTTAGAGTCAATGTCTGCGTCCACTAAAAAAGAGCACCAATGCAATGATTTGAAGCATTCCTTTTATAGCAACTTAGAATTGAATTTTTGTTAAAATACCCAGTGAGATTTGCTCCTTTGTGTAATAGTCTAACTTATTTTATATTATATATTTAAAGAAATTTTGATATATTAAATATTATTTATTTTTTTTAATTAAAAAAATATAAATTATTTATAAAATTTATATCGTAACAAAAATTTTATCTACTAATAATACATTTTTTTATCATAAAAAATTTTATATTATTATAATTTTTTTACTGTAAAATATTTTTTTATTTTTTTATTTATTTTTTAATAATTTATATTTTTTTTACTTGTATTACGTGAGATCTTTTTTTATATATAATAAATAAAATATAAATAATATCACTTAAAATAATAATTTAATAATATTTTGACATAAATTTTTTTATTAATTCGAGTGATTTTGTTGACACTTATTTAGTAATGTGTTTTAGATAATGTCAAAAATAAATTTTAAATGGTAGATATTTTATATAAAATAATTGAATACAACGCATGAAATAAGGTATAAATATAATAATTAATACTTTTTTTTTTTTTCACACAACGTATACAAAAACATTGCAGAACAAATTCAGTGTTTCTTTAGAACGCGGAATCTAATCATAATAATAATAATAATAATAAAAAAGATTACGTTTCATGTTTACGGCTCTGTCAGGTGGGCCGTTTCTCTCTAGTTGACTTTCAATTTAACAAGGTCAAGAATATAATATAAATCATCATATAAATCATCACTACGTAGATTTAATTTAAGCAGGTATAAATAATTTTTTTAAAATATAAAATTAATTTATTATTTAAAAAAATTTAAAAATAATAATAATAATTTGATTAATTATTTTATTTTTATAATTTTTTTATGATTTCTCAAGGTTAAATTAATTAAGAAAACAAAGAGAAATTTTAAAATAATAAATTCATTAACTTAATACTATATTCAAATTTAAAATATTTTCAACATAGAAATTTGATCTAAACAATTGTAACGTCAGACTCACAAAGAGAACAGAACAACAAAACTAAGGGAAAAATATTTTTTTTTTCAAATTTGATTAGAATTTTTTATGTAATGAGAATTTATTTATTTATATTTTTTTTTTTTTGTGAATTTAACGCTGCTAATGAGTTAACGTTAAGCGTGAAAATTGCGACTTTATTTTACTTTCTAAAGATATTGTTGCGTGGGCTGAGCTTTCGGCCCTCGAACCACATTGAAATAGTTTCTGGGCCCATGATGCTGTCTTGCAGAGTTCTGCGACTCGAAGTGATGTAGACCCAAATGTCCTATTTTTTATCTGATGGGCCCACATCTATTAAAATTTAATTTTACCGATAAGTTGATTAACCTGACTGTATATTTAAAGCAGCACCCACAGCTATTTAAGCTAAGGTCTATTTGCCTATCCATAAATAGTTTTCAAGTCGGTGCAATGCATAAATTTTTTTTAATTTATATCATAATATAAAAAATTTAACATTAAAATAAATATAAAATTTTGATATTAAAATTAAAAATTATTCAATCACTTAAGATAAGAATTAAAAAAATAATAATAAACAACAAAAAATATTTTCAAAAGAAAAAAAAAATGTCAACATTATTGATATAAAAGAGTATACAATAACCATGGATCAACCCACTATCAAGAAAACATCACCAATTGAGTCTTGCTTATTTCTGTTTTGAATTTCTTTATTGGATCAACATCTACTTTATTAATTTTTTTTTTGTTTTTTAAAATCTGATGCAATCAAAAGGATTTCAATAAACAATACAAAAAAAAAAAAAAGAAAAAAAAGTCAAATTAAAGAGACTGCAATGGCAAGGGACAATAATATATGGTAATCTGCAACAACCATGTACCGATCCACCTACCTAGAAAACATCACCTATGAAGTCTTATTTATAATTCTTGTGAAATTTTTTCTTAGATCAACGGCTATTTTACTACTCTTTTCTTTTCTTTTCTTTCAATTTCCTGCAGCCAAAGAAAATTTCACTAGATGATAAAAGAGATGAAGCGTCAAATTAGAGAAATTACAGAGGTAACAGGTAATAACTTAATCTATATTCCGTATCCATTAGAAAAATTTTGCATTTGTGCGAGATAAAAGAAATTGTGTCAATATTTTACAATCACAATTGAATGCTTGTAGTATTTTGGTTTTTCAAATTTTTCGTATCCTTATTTGGATAGTAGGCATTAAATATTATAATAAAAAGAGATGTAATTTATAGAGTAAAGTGAATTTAAAGATATATTTAGATAATTAA
Organism: Rhizophora mangle; assembly: GCA_037832345.1. NCBI lineage: Eukaryota > Viridiplantae > Streptophyta > Magnoliopsida > Malpighiales > Rhizophoraceae > Rhizophora > Rhizophora mangle. The sequence goes on from JBAPLJ010001226.1 coordinate 1,376,444, forward strand.
ATAATAACTTATTAAAAAATCTCTGGTATTATCACAACTAAAATAATGGGGATTAAGTTTAAAGAGTAGAGATGGGATTAAAATTGAAATTAAGTGATAATTTATTTAAAAAATATTATTAAAATAAAATAATTATTAAATACTTAAAAATACCTCAAATCTTATATTATAAGAAAATTTGTCACAAAACTTTTTGTGACTTAATAAGGAAGGCAGAATAAAATTTTTTTATTAAAAAAATAAAATTATTATTATTTTAAAAATTTTAGTAATTCTATGTTGTACATAGATGTAAATAAATTTCTAAACTCTTACTTCACGATTTGGATACTGAGAAGGTGTCAGACCATTTTGTTCGACATTTTTTCCTTCTATTATTGAACCGGCAACTATTTTTGCCTCTTATTTTTTTTATATTATTATTAAATAAAATAAAATATTATTTTGTGATGTAAACTTTTATTTTATTCATCTCATTAAAATAACCAAAATATTTTGTCTTTTCTTGTATAATCTGGTAGAATAATTATTATATAGATTTAATTTATTGACATATAATAATTTTAATTTATTTAATTTATCTCACACAATATATACAAGAGGGAATAAAATCCATTATCGTTAGCTAAAATTAAAACTCTCAAATATATTATTATACAAAACATAATTATTATTTTGTTTTCTCGGTTTAATTGGCGTGGATTAGGATTTTGAATTCAAGATTTTTAATTTTGGAAACGACTCATTAATTGACAAAATAAAGAATCTGCTTTGCCCATGTGCGACATGTTGCCTACTATTTGTTTCACAACTGGAAACCGCACAGATACTGTTGGCATCTGGATTTTCAACTGGGCTGAGTGCCTTCATTATATTGACTAATTAAAAACAAGTGTAATTACAAAAGGGTAAAACATTAGTAATCCAACGCCAGCCAACATAGGTTGACCTAGAGAAGCGATATATAAAATCGTTTTGAAAACCCTATCTTGGATTCCAGATTGAGAAACGTTACGCAGCCTACATTGTTCCGAAAATTCTTGTCGACAATTTCAATGTGTATTCCCTAGTTGGAAGAATGAAATAGAAGAGCAGTTGACCATGGCGACAATGACCTAGATACGATCGAAACATGAATGGTCTTCTTAAGAGGTATTCTCATAATAAGGCCTCCTTGTTCTTAATTTATTTCCCCAAGGGCCAAAACCAAAGTGTTCTACCGTTGTTGTGCTACAAGAGTAAGACCGTATTTTATTTTTATTATTGCTTTTGATGTAATCGGCCCCAAGTTAGTGAGTTTCTTTTGGAGTATGCAAAGACTAGTAATCCCATGCACTGGCGTGAGTGTGCAAAAACCACTAAATATGTAGAAAGATAAATATGCCAACTTCCAAATATTTTAATATTTTATTATGTTTGTATTTGTGTGTGGATGTGGGTGTGCTTGTGTGTTCCGTCTCTTTATTTATTTATTTTTTTTCCGATTAGCATCGGAACTTCTGGAGAAGTGGCCGCTCGCTGACATCTGTAACTCGCAGTCAAAACAAGCTGGCTAAAAGCGAGTAAGCAACAAAGAGCACTGGAACGGGCTTTCCGTCTTATCCGTGACAGTATTTGCCTATTTTGGAATCCTTGTAATTGATTAGATATCATAAACTATACCTTTGATATTGGACAGTGAGTCACTTCACAATTTTTGCGCAATTTTTTTATTTTTTTGTTTTTTTTTGGAATGGCTAAATTTATTGAAAATGGGCATTAACACAAAGTTCATAAGCATATAAACAAATCATACTAATTGTTTCTCTCAACAACATAATATCCCCCCCCCCCGATTACGATAAAAAAAAAAAAAAAAAGACAAGCAGTCAGTACAGTCATAAGAATAAGATAATCGTCACAAAGCAAAACTTAGAAAATCATCACAATTGGACGCAACACAAATGTCTTCTCAGCACAATCATAACATAATTGCAATTAAAAATTGGGAAACACAATTTAAGAATAATCCTTTATGTTTTTTTATATTTTTAAAGCCTAATTGTTAGAGATTGTAGGTTTCAAACCATTATAGGTAGAAGATGAGGCACCTTAAGTGATATAGGAGGACTATAATTTATTGTCTAATAGACTTCATAACGATAAAAATGAATTCATGCTTGGAAATATACAATTTAAGACCATGCTACTTAGAAAATACGCAATTGAATGTAAATTATATATATATATATATATATATATATATATATATGATATAGAGAGAGAGAGAGAGAGAGAGAGAGAGCATGATCGTCAACCCCAACAACACATACTCTGCACGACAAGAATTCTATGCGCACAGCCCATGGCGTGTGAACTGGGCAAATGATCACGATTCCAGACTGTAACTTTACTAATGAAAATAAAGTAGTAGTTGACAAATTGTTATGGAAATACCTTTATTAGTGAGTTCTGTCCATTCTAAGTAGAAAAAAAAAAAAAATAAAAATAGAAAATAAAAATAATGAAACATATATAATATATAATGTCTAATTTTTTTATATTTATTTTTTATAAATATTATTTATTTATAATTTTATTTTATTATTTTTATTTTAAATTAATTTTATTTATTATATAATATCAAATTAATAATAAATTATTATAATAAAAAATAGAATTAAAATAAATTTTTTTATAATTTTTTAGTTAAAAAATGTTTATTTTAATATAATTGAATAAAAAAAAATTTCTAATGTGTTTTCTAGATAATAATAGTAAAGTCTAATATAATTAATAAAATTTTCTTTAGTGTATGTTTCATGAAAATTTGAAATTGGATGAAGATATTATTCTTTTTTATGCAAGACCCATTAAGTTTCTAAAATTTTTATATTTATATCACAAAATTTTATTTTATTTTTTTATTTTAAATAATTTTTTTATTTAATATAAAATTATAAATAAATTATAATAAATAAAAATTATACATTTTTTTTTCTTTTCAAAAAAAAAAGGCCAATCCTCGATCGACTAACGATACGTGTCGGTGATTTATAAGACAGACAACGCCATGGCTGCTGATGCGATTACCACTCCAATCCGAGGAAGCTTTGAAGGTACGAGGATAGGTTTTGTCTTACTTGTGCGCGTATAATGTCTTTATACTCGCCTCTTCATTCTGACATCTGTATTTAGCAATATTCATTTTGAACTTTTGATGTTCTTTGATTCCTACCAACGGCGAACATCGCCTAGTTTGATTCGCCCAGAGATTTGTCTCTCTCAAGGAGCGAGTAGCAGACTATACGTACTCCCAGCAAGTTGGCTCCAATTTCATTGAAGGGTTTCCTTGAACAGGGAAGGTATTTTTTTTTTTTTTTTTTTTTTTTGTTTGTTTGGCTCAAAGGAAAATCACAAACAGCTTTCCATATAAAGTATTTGTGCGATTTTGGTTTGTATGCCTTTCCTCTCCACTACAGGATCAATTCCATAGCCCAAAACAAGTAAGCTATACTTTGCTCTAATTCTTATGCTTTTTGAGCTTTTTTGTCTTTGAGTTGACTTTATAGTTTGGCCTAGCATGTCTTCATTTTTGTTTCTAAATTTGTCAGTTAGCGTACTTTTTGTCAATATTTTCCTTTTCTGTTTATTTCTTAATGTTGTCATTCTTCTGGTTGGTCATATGTTTACAGCAAGATATGTTTAAGATTTTTTTTTTTTTTTTTCATTATTGACGTAGTCGCTGACCCATTTGTGAATCGAAATCTTGGATCTGGTAGCAAAGGGTCTGATCAGGATTGCCAAAGGGGGTTGAAGATGGGGAGAGGAAAGATTGTGGTCCATAGAATCGACAATGCGACGAGCAGGCAAGTGACTTTCTGGAAAAGAAGAAATGGGTTGCTGAAGAAAGCTAGGGAGCTTTCAATCCTTTGTGATGCAGAAGTTGGGGTAATCATCTTCTCCAGCACCGGCAAGCTCTATGACTATGCAAGCACAAGGTCAGCCCTCTCTCTTCCTCCACTTCCTCAGGCCATAACCGATACAGTGCCAAACCATAGTCCAGTTAGCACGATCCCCATGTACACACAGTGCAAATTTCTTTGTTAATATCATCTATTAGCACGTGAATCAAGGTTTCGGCAGGGCATATAGCTAGAGTGCTTGTTATATTGGCTATTCCTTTCATCGTTATCTTGTCTCTTTTCTTCCTTTGTCCTTTTCCTCTACTACATCTTGACAATGGTCTCGTTTTTTTCCTTCTTTTTTGAAAAAAAAAGAAGGCTTCCCACGTTGGCCATGGAATTAAGGGTAGCATTTGCATATGCACACACAGTTATATACACAAACACACATACATACATCCATGAATGTAGTCATGTACAGGTGATTGTGTGAATGTAGATCTGTGTCTCTGCGTGTCTAGTACGCCAGTTCACACAATTCAACGACCACAAGCAGTAAACTTTAGTTGAAGCAATAAGATAATTTGTTCTGCTCAAACTTCATCATTCATGTGGATTATAGATAAAAATGTTGAAAATCCAATTTAGAACCTAATGGCTAAGGACTCAGAATTCGGATTGAAGTTTTCAAGTTCAAATATATCCATTGCCTGGAAAATTAGAGAATAGTTGATGATTGTCCTCTACAGATAGCTTATAGGAGAAAGATGTTCTCAAAATGCCTTTTGTTTCCTGATTTCTTTGATATGCATATTTTATGATCTCACAGTTTTACTTGAATACAATGGCATCATATCAATTCAACGCCGCACAAAACCTATCACAGTAATCCTGGAGTGAGACTATATGTCGCTATCGCTACATGATTATGGGCTCGTAGCACGTTAGGTTTATATCTGGCAAAGATAATCTCATAATTCAAATGAAAAAAAATTCATTAACATCCATAAAGAATCATTAGAATCAAACAAACCTCCCTTCAATTTTCGATATATTGCACAATGCTTGTTGCTTAATTGGTTTAAAATGTGGCCACCATAATAACAACTAGTATAAGCAACATAAAAAAAAAAAAAAAAAAAGGAGTAATATCTACTGTTTCTTATGAAATTTTTTGAAATAGTCAATTTCTTGACAACGTAATGCAATTGTAATGTAATTTTAATTGAGTTACTACATTTGTTGTGTCCTCATCTCATTTTATGCCTAATAAAAATTGTCTATTCTAAACTACTTGTTTACGTTATATCTACATTTCGCTTGTATAAGTAATCTATGTCATGGCATCTTACAGCCTAAAAGTTTAACTTTGAAGTATAGGTATAAACTCTTTTCTTTTTTCCTACTAAGTTTAGAGGTGACAAAAACAAAACCCCAAAAAATAAAAAATAAAAAAGCAAGTTGTTTTCGTTGGTTGTTGAAGTAAAATAAAAGTATTTATATAATTTAGGTATACTCGAGTCGGGGCACTTAGCATAATCTTATTACATTCCTAGTCAAGTTGAATTAACACACGTTTTGATTTTTTTTAATTTGCACTTGCATGCATATATTTTCAGCATGAAAAGTATCCTTGACCGCTACAACAAACTGAAGGAGGAGAATCACCACCAATTGCTAAATCCTGCTTCTGAAGTTAAGGTACGTAATTGTTCTGAATCACTCCTCCAATTTTCGTGGCTAGTTTTAATATCTTACGAAATGGATGCGTCGTGTTATGATTATTATTATTATTATTTGATTACCATCTAGACAGTCCTCCATAAACATGTTTAGCAAAGAGTTGCAAAAAGCAGACGGAAGTCGATCTATCTTCCTTGCCGATTGTTTTAGTAGTAGAAGTTGTTTTCGAATTAGGCCACAGAAGAAGTGAGTTGATCCTTTTGTTATATGAATTTTTTAAGTCAAGCACTCAGGCTAGGCTCAGCCACGAATAACGTTGCTGCTCGTTTGTAGCTAAACCTAAACCTCCTTCATCTTTCGGGACCAACAAGAGGGATGGTGGAATAAAACTTGAAAGAAAAAACAACATTTGAACACCAACAATCCTGAGGCTTCTGTAAATCTGCCATGAGAGGCTGGATGTGGCCTGCCCAGATCGAAGGCCATGATCAGATGTTTATAGCCCGATAGTTTCTCAGCTTGCCTGTAAGCAAGCAGTCCCAAATTCAAACCAAACCGTCTGGGCATGTGCTCCTCCCTTTAGCAAGTGCCTTGTGTTGTGCAGTTGTCAGTTTAAGTGCAAACGCTGGCCTTTATTCTCAATTACGTAGGCCTACGGCAAAGAGTTGTTTGATCTTTGTCGCCCCAGTATGTCTTAACGTCTGTAAACATGGTTTTACTTCTCCAACTAGGATCCAAGTAATAGATGGTCAAGATCCAACGAATGCATGGATGAACCTATAATAAGCAAAGACTTAAAAGAACCTCTACCACAAGTCTTTTGCTTAGACCAGTCTAGAAAGTAGTACGTCCCGGTATCCAAAGACAGTTTGATGACTGGAAATCGGGAGCTTAGCAAAGCTCTGTATGTGGAACGAAGAGTAAAAAGCGAGCTTTTACTCTCCAGGGTTGAGCTAATTAGCATGTGTCACTTGATGAATGCTGATAATAATAATTTTCAGATTAACTATACACAACATTGTAGTGAGAAGGAACCGAGAACTTGGACATTGTCTAATCATAAAAGATTATAGAAGCCACACTGGCGCGATTTAGCATGCATGTTGGTCACACACAACAACTATTTTCCCTTGTAATCAACAAATCAGGGTACAAGAAGTTTTATTGGCATAAAGCCTACATGAATTCCATCACTCCCCAGAGAACCTTCATACAAAAACAAACTCTAGGCACTACTGTACAACTGATCAAACAGATAGCAGTGTAGTCATGGAAATGTCTTCAGCCATGGTTATTAACTCTATCTTGCATTACGAGAATTCAACCGAAGAGTGATGATTTAGATATGTTAAGCCAGATCTAGGCTACCGTCCACCACCCTCCAGCCAAATGTCATCACTTGTTTTATCCAAAGGTAAAACTTTTAGCACTTCAAAGCCCGCCAAGCTCAATAGTTTCTAACCATCTAGTCATATAGCATTATAGAACATCCTTGACTAAATGGACTGCAAGTTCATTGATTCAAGCCCACACATTCTATCCTTCAGGTTCGAAAATTAGCAAACAAAATAGCCCTTGCTGCATAACAACCTTAAAGATCTGGACATGCAATCCTGAGTACGTGACTTGACAAGACAACTGTCTCTGATATTAATGCTCTGCAGCTTCTACTTGGTTCGGTACAAGGAAACTCGGCAGCACAATTTTCTTCCAGTCATTCAGGATTTTAGAGTCCACTGGAATTCTCCACAATCCTGTCAGACATCCAAACTTACCAGTCAATAACACATTAAGCTCAGCTTTCCAATACTTTTGAGTCAAGTCAATTATGGCTTCCCTGCTTACCTATTCACAAGACTTGTCAAGTATGTTCATAGTAAGATATATGTTACAAACATAAAGGAATTGTACTAGAAATTACACTTATTGATTCAATCCAATAAAAAACCTCTCTCAAAGCATCTGTGTAGCCTTTTTGATAAGCAAGTTTGCGTGACAATACTCTAGTTTTGTCCAATAAAGGTTTTAGGGAAACATTCCTGCAAATGACTCAATTTCAAATCATCACTCTTTCAGAATTAGATGCACACTAGAACATTAAGTTCCGTACTGTTAAATTCAAAGAAATTATGTCCTTTTTGTACATGCATTTCTATGTCAATCAATTTGTATTTTGAATCTCTTGAATTTTATTCTATGATATGTTTTGTTCTCTTATTACCAATTTTGTTTTGTTTACAATAGTTTTGGCAAAGGGAGATAGCAAGCTTGAGGAAGGAACTGAAGTACCTGCAAGAATGCCATAGGTAGTGTGAAAGTTTGCTAAACAATGAAGGTTTGACTAAGCTTTCAAAAAACAAAGAATGATATGCATGTTCCCCACCAGCGATGCGAACCATATTGTTTATTAAAATCAAATAACAATGCGCAACTCTAACCATTATATGCAACATATGGGTAAAAGAACTAAATGGTACTATAAAAATAGATGATAGAGATGCATAGCATCAAAATATGGTTACTTGGATGGGATTATGGGAAAATAAATGGCACACTTCCAATATGTTTTGTCTTAGGAATTTGAAATTACAAGACTAAAGGTGGGGTTTGAATGGGTTCAGATTTACAAGTAGATGACTCTTGGTCATAGCAAAAATCAATAACTTTCTGTGCACCATCATTTAATATTTAAAAAAAAAAAAAAAAACAGTGCATACAGTCAAGCTAAAATTAGCAAGTTTGGGCAAAGCTAAAATTAGCCTCTTGTGTCAAGAAAAAGCAGCAAGGAGTTGCTTAAGATTAAGCCATGCATAGAATGAAAGAGAGTTGCAGACCTTGGCATTTGCTAACTCATGCCAAGGAATTAACTTCTGATAAAAGTGAGATTTTGGGGATGGTAAGGTAAGAACATCATCATAAGAAATTGGCATAAAAAAAATGGCACTGAGAAGAACCATTGCTCAGATGTCCTTGACTCATGATTCCTCAACTGTCTACCGATTAGTGTAATCTAAAGTGGACAGTGCATGAAAGGCACTTCCCATAACTCAAAAGATACGAAGGCTCGCCCTTCTGTTCAGCATGTATATTCTGCTTACACTTTTCCCTTTATGTAACATTGTACTACATAGAACTTGTGAATGTGTAACATAACCTTAATGAGAGAACAAAGTAACAGGAGAACAAAGTGGATGAAAACTATTGTATCTTCCCCAATTAAAATGTCTGCCTCAGGTCAAATTTTACACACAAATATATTATAGATGCACAACTAAATTCTATTGTGATACCTGCAGGCAATTGATGGGAGAAGAACTTTCTGGTTTGAGCATCAAAGATCTGCAGAATTTGGAAAGAAAACTGGAGATGAGTTTGAAAGGTATCCAAAGCAGGAAGGTATGAAACCCAAGCAGGCACTACAGCAAACTTTATCCTATATCATTATGCTTGTGTTCATTAATTCAGGATTCTTCCCTTTCGCAGGAACAAATTTTAACAGAGGAAATTAAAGAACTAAACCAAAAGGTTTCCTGAAATATTGACCTCAATATTTCCAAAACTGTCATAGACATATAGTCATCTTGACTTACTTTCATGGACTGTATTGCAGGGAAATATGATTTACCAGGAAAACCTTGAACTGCACAAAATGGTAGACCTCATCCATCAAGAAAACACAGAATTGCGAAAGAAGGTATTGATCTAGAGAGAATACATATCAATATAGAATTCCTTTCATCTCCTACGCAGCTTCAATTCATTTTCACAAATGCAGAATTCTAGGATTAAGAACCTACCTAGAACTATAAACCTACTAAATCCCAGTCTCCAGCCAATAAGACTCAGAGATATGAAATCACCCTCCAGATGTGAAAAAGGAAATTATTCTGTAGCTAGAAGCCTAAACAGAAGTTTTCAAAAATCAGGTCTACGGAAAAAAAGGATTGACCGAAGCAACTGCTAGCTCCAATCTACCCTACCTTTGGATTGACAAGAATGACTCGCAACCTCCAATTCACCTTGAATTAAGCCAGCCACACCTTCATGACAATGAGCAACCAGAAGGAGCAATGAAATTGGAGTAAGCTGCTTCCACACTGTCAATAAATGTACTTATCATGGCAACTTTCAATTTGGATAAAGTTTTGTTCAACATTTATGACAGCCTACAACTGCAATAGAGCAAATAACCAGAGTGTATCAGTTACAAAGCCAGTAACCCAATCCACAGTTGAAAAGCCCAAGATTTCATGGGATGGTGTCTGATTGCAGCTACTAGAAGTACATTCAATAACAGACAATCATATTTGGTATGACATGTTCCATAAAACAGACTTTAGAATTCTTGCAAAATAACTGCCAGATAATATCTCCCTGAATTATGCAAATAATGAGGATGCTCAATATCAGCTAAATGTTTTCTTGCTCTGCAACAAAAGGATGACTGGAAGGGGAGGCTAGGTGTTACTACAACAGTATCTTAATTTGGAAAACTGAACTGCTTGTGGAATTTATGGTATCTATTTGTGTTTGGTGAAAATTCATTGGCTTTTTAAATAAGAAATGTCTCAGTTTGAATTTTTTTTCTTTAGCTCCAGAATAATGCATTACTCGACTGTACCCACTTTGATAAGCTTATGAAAACAAAAATGTAAATACAAGTATGACCCAAAATACTGCAGAAATAAAATTACACAGACCTGCATTTTTAGGATCATGTCAATCACTCCGAACATAGTCACTTGAGTCAATGTGGTAAGTTCAACAGCATGCGTCTTCACTCATCCATGTCATGAACACAAAGAAGCATATTGCATCTTCATAGGTATACAACGATGCCTTGTGTGACAGAAAAACATAAAGTAACTAGAATGTTTTGAATTGCTAAGCAAAATACTATCACGGACAAACTTAATGTTATGCCAGCTAATCTATCATATATAGTCTTGGACTGGAGATAAGCACCATAAGAATAGACCCAGTTCTGTATTTAACTAAACATGTGCACGTAAACCGAATGCTGAAACAGGTAAAATCATACATTATGCAGCAAAATTGCACCATCAGAAAAATGAACGTCTTAAGAATATGAGATCAAAAACGTCTAAAGGAATCTGAAATTGACTGATGCAGGACAGGTAACCAAAATGAAAATGATAAAATTCTAAATAATTAATATTCTTCTTCAAGATTCTTCATTCCCGACTAAGCAATGATTTATAGAGTTTTCATGTGATTGTCATACCCAGTTGCCTTTTGCCAGGTCTAATCATGAACTCAGTGATCGTAGCTATGCAGACAAGGAACTTTGGTATATGCAGGGGACAAAGGCTGATAATTGAGCTTCAGCACCACTTTGACATTCCAAGAGGTAAAGACACTCGTAAGGCATTGCAGTTGCTCATACTAGGAAGCCAGTACCACAAACGAACAATGAATGGAACATCTACCTTCAATAATATTTTGCAAGACCTACATTATGCTGTTGTTTTCCAAATCAATAATGATTAGTCAAACAGATTGCTTTCAAGTGCTAACTTGGGCCACAGAACAAACAGACAACTACTGAGCTGAAAGTGTACTTTCAAATAAACAGACAATTACTTGATTCTAACAGAAACTGCTAACCGCAAATTTTGGGTTACTTGTAATATTTCACAGGTATGCTGTGGCAGAGCGACAATGAATTTTAGATTTCCAGTTCAAATTCCAATTTATAAATTGTTTCTGAAATCAAGACAATGAGAAATGCACAAACAAGCAAAACTGCAATGACGGCAAAAGTTAATGGAAGCACTTACGGCAATTCTCAATTACTATTCAAGGGTTCAGCTGATGAAGTCCAAGAGCTTTAATAAGCACAGCCACAGTTTGATGTTTGCATTCACACATGAGACACAATGTCCAAACCAACATTCACACCCGGTCATTTCTACCAGAAGCAAATGGTGGAGACTGGTGAAATCATTCTACTAGAATGTTCCATTCTGAATTGGTTCATCAAGATCGTTCCAGTTTTTCAACAAAGCATATGGGACACCAAGCGTCATACCCGCGACCAAATACACCATTTACAGACACACCAACTTTAATCGAACGAAAGAACTCAAAAATCAAATTCAGATAAAGCTAAGACCATGACCCAAACATTTATGTGATCAAAGATCGATCAACAAGAACAACAGCACCCTCTTGCTTTTAATGTACAGATACAGCAAATATACATGTCTGCGTAATTGTGAACATATGTTTCTAGTTCTTGGTTTCACCTGTTTGTAGGGCGTGAAAGCAAATCAAGTCCGGGACTTAAAAGATTCCTTCATCGCAAAAGACTTGAACCCATGAAGCCTGACAACACAAGAATACCTGCAAAACAAAACTAGACTTGAAATGGGAAAGAAAAGAAATAGAATAAAAAGAAGATAAAGCATTGCACTCGTTGAAGATCTTTCTCGATGGCATCAACCACCTAGGAAGCTTAACCAATCAAGATAAGAAAAAAAAGAAAAGGCACAAAGACCCTGAAAACAAAAGGAAAATAAAAGAAACAGTGAAACGTACTCGAGCACGCGAATGCAGTGAAAGAGGAAGAAGAAAGAGATCTGATTGCTCAAGGAGACTAGAGAATTAAGAGATCAAACACAATTTGTGTCACACAATCTGACCATCAAATCCAAAAGTTCTTTTCTTTTCTTTTCTTTTCTTTACTTTTTAAATCCTGAAGAACAAAGGTTCCATTTTTGAACATGTAAACGAAGATAATTGCATGTAAAAATAAGCTTCTAGTTCTTGATTTTCACCTGGTGCAAGGAGACAATACAAAAACAATTTCCCAGATTCAAAAGCATCTTCAACACACAAAAGGCTGACAAACCGAGAAAACCCAAGAAACCAAACAAAACAAGAAGTGGCAAAATAAAAGAAAGAAAGGGTAAAGTTGGTTTGCAATGGCCCAGATAAAAGAAGATGCAAAACTGCACTAGTTCGAGGTCCTTTCTTTAGAGCTCTCAAATCGCCCGGAAATTCACCGAAGAACGACAAGACAGAAACAAAAACATACACATATATACCGAGAAAACGAAACAGCTAACCGCCCCTAAGAATTGTAAAACACCACAACGAAAAGAATAAGTACAGGACACAGAGAGAGAGAGAGACTGGCGCAATGAGTCATGAGAGATACGAAAACATGCGAAGCAACTTTAAGCTCTCGGGAGCCTTTAAATATGGGAGAGCAGGGCCGTGGGCCCTACTATTACGCTGGCAACTTGGAATTTTCGTAGCCCGTGGAGATGGACACGTGCACGTAAGTTGATAGAATAAACTTGTTTAATAACTTAAATAATAACACTAAGGAGAAATATAATATTAATAAAAAAAATATAAATAAACCACACATTACCTAAAGTTGACGTTGTAAAATTACTGTTTTACCCCCTTATTATTGTCACGTTGCTACTTACATATTGTTACTAAATTGTCGATTTGGCCAACAACAAGCAAAGCAAACCCATTTATTTTAACCAGAAGCATTTTGTTATAGTTAAAAAATAAATAAATGTATTAAAGTGATTGATTAGGGCATATTCATATACACTCTAATATGTGAGTTACATCATAAAAAATATTTTTTTAAAAAGTCTTTTATCGTTAACCTCTACGAAACCCTTAATATCATTGGTGCAACCTTAAGCCCACAAAGGGTCCGCCGCTATGCCCTTGGCGAGATGATTCAGGTTTGACCGTGGTCCGAACCAGATTCAGGCAGGTCTGCCCATTCTGATTATTAATTCTGAACCTTAGTATATTATTTATTCGACAATCTTTATCTTTTAAATAAAATAATTTTTTAAATTATAGTTAAATAATGTTCACATTATTTTGATATTTAATTATATATCTTTGTAAATATAATAAATTTATTTTTTTATATTTTCAATTTAACAGACTTTTATGTCCTATTTTTATCAACAAGAAAAATTATGGTAGTAATTAAAGACCTTCAATTGCCATCTACCTTGACATATCGCATTTTCCTTACGTCCTAACTTCCAATTTGTGTGCGGTAAACTTAGAAAAGAGAAACGTCTAAGAAAATAAGAGAAAAGAACACTAATTCGCGGGACAACCATCAACTGCTATGCCTCTGGCTGTTGGACAGGATGCTAAATCACAGTGCTCCCCATCTGTGCCCCACCAGGTCAAACTTCTGTTTTCCATCCCCACAGTGAAGTACAGTAGCACTGCCATGAAAGCCACTCCAGCATCCAATGCTGCTGATAGAACATAGTTGTACCTCTGCCACCATTGCTTTCTGTAGCGGAAGACGAAGAAATTGAAAATGGTTCCAACAATTACCCAGGCGTTGTAGTTTAAAGGTGTTGCTGGTGGCATCATTCCAGTTGCTCCTAGAAGGACTGGGAGGTTAATCAAAGGAATCCAAGATTGCTTGGGGAATGCCTTGTGCAGCAGCCAAACTATAACTGGTCCTATTGCACCTCCGAGGAAGAACCAATTCATTGCTTGATAGTTTCCAAGGGATCCAAATATCCGTCTAGGCCCCGCCAAACCCCAAATGACGGATGCATCGAAAAAGACTCGGTCACTTGGGCATGTCCATGGACTGTCAGAAGGAAGTAAATCATCTCGGCAAATGTTATGTATGGAGCTCAGTAACCACCATGCCACTGCAAGATTGATGGTCCCAGCAAGCATTGTTCCTATGAACTAGCAAACCAGAAAAACATTAAAAAAAAAAAAAAGCAACACGAGTTGAAAAATAAATAATATATAAAAATTGGCAAACATAACAAAATCCACATTATAGTTCAATAACAAAGGCTTTAATCACAAATTTAAGTGGGGAATATGGTGCAAAACTGAAATTTGAAAATTTACCTGAACCAAGAACATTGATCTTGGAGGGATCTTCATGTAATGTCCTAGCTTGAAATCATTGAGAAAGGAGACAGCCTGAGCCATGCTCATGTAACCATAGGTTTTGAAGCATACATTGGCTATTGGTTTTCCCGGTAAGATGATACCCATTACATACTCTGTAATTATATTTAGTCCTGGTGTCTGTATAGGAAGCATCAGATCATTATGACTAAAGTTAGAAAATTTGCCTGATGATGAGAAGGGAAATCTTTACTGAAGCACAATATTTTTCAAAGTTTTATGCCTTTTGTCCTCTGGTGCTAGCATAACTTTTACCAGAATAGACGAGAACTATTATGGTAGGCCTTACGGCTGAGGACTCTACTGCCTCAGGTAACTTTATGTGGAGGTGGAAAAGTATTGTCAGATTACCTGGTTGGTTGTGGCAGTTATGATGCTGACTGGAAGGGTGAAAAAGAAAGCCATGCCACAGGCAAACAGGAGTCCCCACCATGGCATCTGAACCTGATCATTCAACAAGATACAGAGGACAAGGGAAACTACTAATGTCACAAGAAGCAACAAGTAGAACCACCAAGAGGGTATGTCCTTGTATCTTTTCATCAATCTTGTATGGATGTCCTCCTTCTCCTTATAAGAAGCACGATACCGATCACAAATCTCCCTGTTGACCATGATTCATACATCAGCACAGAATGTTGTGAATTTGTGATGTTAACAGTATTAACAAAGATAAAGATGGTTCTGAGTGATGACTCTGTTAAAAATGGTTCTCAATGCAATTTGTCTTGCTTCTACATTTTATGTCTAGCATCATCCCACCCGGTGTGGAGCAGAACATGATAATAATGTACATTACAAAAAAAATGTAGTAGATGAACTCAATTGAGGTATAGTGAAATCTGTGTCTAAACCAATGCACTTTCCAGGGGAAAATAGAAAATAGCATCTCTAACATGGGAGATCCTGAAATGTGAGAGCTGTGCACAACCTGTACAATGAAAACCTAACCTCGTGTTGGTAAACATCTCACAACAGATGAGTAGAAGATTACCTTCCATAAAATAAAGCCACATGCGTAAGGGTGGAAGCAATGGTTGCAAAGCCAAAGCCATAAGTCAGAGCAAAAAACATGCTCAAATGTATACGTCCTTGCTCCTCATACTTCGTTATATCCAGCTCAAACTTATCATTAACAATAGCCGTTATATTATATGCCTGACCTTGGGACGTAAACAAGTGAGAGGAGAATATGGGAAACTTCTTTGCACCATACAAATCTAGGCCCCAGTAAGCTAGAGGAATTGCAAGGTAAATTATCAATATATAGCCCACAAAAACATTGACAATGGCAAAGAAAGGGCTAATGAGTGGGCTGAACAGGAAGGAAGCCACGGCAGACCAGTCCAGTGTCAGAGCTCCAAGTCCCAGGCCTTTCATGCCAGAGCCAAGTTGCTGTGCTGTTACTGACTTTGAAAATACCCAGCAGACCCACGAAATGCTTGTAAGTGTTGAAAACAGGTACCCTGGTACCACATACCAGGTGAAACTGCAAATTAGAGCAATTACGAAAAACTTGGCCCTTGTCATCTTTTGATCATCTTTCTCATGCAAGGCCCTGCAAAATTGGTAACAGACAAACACATGGAAATTTGACGTCGTCAAAGACATAGTTGCCGTAGTTTCTAATCAATATTCAGAGAGGTCAGGAGTGATGCCATCAATAATAAAAAAAAAAAAATGCTATCATTTGAGTATAGAGTATCATGAGACCAAGTGAGTTAATGCAAGGGTTGAGATAGCAGCAGTAAAAGGTGAGCAGAAGCAAAATATTTATTGCTTGGTAAACACGAGTAGTGTGCTACTGGGCCATTTCATTGATCATGATGTAATTGTCGTGTGTCCTATACCCATTCATGGTCGGATTTTGGAATGCTTGTTGACCAGTTTAAAACAATCTGATTGGTTCCATGCTATGACTACAAGCAACCGATGTTTTCCACAAAATTCTAATATTTCTACTTCTATAAACATGATTAAATCCGACAATGACCTCTCCAACACAGAAACAAATCACCACTATTGTCAACCTTTGAATCATCTGAAATATAGACCTAAGTGACTGAAAGCAATGTTAAGCCAAAAAAAACAAAAAGTAAACTGTTGACGAAACAGTTTGAGCAACTTATTTCATTTACATCATTATCAACCGAAGAAATGGGAAATGAATTTTACTTTTTTTAAGGTGTTGGCTTGGATTGGTTGTCATAAGCTGTCAAGTTGTCCCACAGTTCTTTGAACAATTTTTTTCTCGTGAATTAGGCGAGCAAGCTTTTCGAAAGGGTTGGCTGCTTTTTCATTTTATGCCTTTGAATCTCTCACCGCCACACATCCCGTGACTTAATGTCTTTAAGCAGGGGGGAGTGCATTGATTATTTATAGATTCCATGATCCCATTTATGACTGCGCTTTGCAGGCAGGTGTCCACTTGTCTTGGAGACGAAGAAAAGGAAGGTTTGAGATAGACTTTAAAAAATAATAATAAAAAAAAGAAATAGTTTGATTTATAAAAAAAAATTAAGAGATCAAAACAAAAATAAAAAGGATATTTATTATTTTTTTTAAAAAAAAAAAAAAAAAAGGATCTTTATTGATTCCTCCTCCTTATTCTCATCCTGACCAAATCCCGAGTAGCTTTTATACATTCAAGACTTGGACTCTTGACCATCGACTAGCCGGAGAATCCGGCGGATGCGGATAATTAGTTACACGTAAAGATTCTCTTTTCTACGTATCCAACAAAACTAGTGTTCTACTTATCCGACAAATCGTGAAAAGGTTTCCTCCAAACTAGAAAACGTCGTAGCCAAAAAATAATTTAAGAGGAGCTCTGCAATAGACCAATAGTGAAAGAGATGAATGAAGCACGGAGTGAGGATCAGAGAGAGATATGAAATTGAACCTGAAAAGGGAGACCTGAACCAGGGTACTGGGCCACCACATGTGTGCGGGCTCCACCACGTATTTCCTCAAAAGCCCAGCCCAACCGTATCCTAGAACCTATCACCATGACACGTATAATGTAATCATCAAACCCACCCTCCGATAGCGAACTTCATTTAGCACATAATTCAATATTAGTTGTCCCTCTTACCTCTAATTCATTCTTAATTCAGTGAGTTAAAAGTCAGACCCAGTTAGAGTCAATTAATAATATTATTATTAAAAAAAAAAAAAAGCTGTAATCGAAGTATGTCATAAAATTGTTCAATTTTTACTTTCTTTCTCTGCAAGAAGAAAACTTTTAGAAAAAAAAAAACAGGGAGAGTACTTCCCAAAGCAGAAGTAGGCATGCTTTCCTTCTCACAGATACCAAACTGGTTTTTATTAAAAAAATAAAAAAATAAAAAGAAAGAAAAAAGTAAAGGGAGAAGATCTCAATGAATAATAATTAAATAGAGGTTTGATACCTGAGTAGTGACTATGAGTAGCCAACTGGCCAAGAAGGAGATTTTCCTTCTGTAAAAAGCCTTAATTATGTTGACGATACCAACAGCGTAAGCAGATCCATTCCCAAATGCGCTCCCAGCATTGGCAAATATAGAGATGAGGACGTGCTCCTTCATGTTGAACGGACCCGGGTTGAGAGAGAAGGATTTGGACCCGAACCCGGGAATCCTGAACTGGGTCTTTGGCAGCACCCCAGCCAAGAAGTGACCCAAAGGCAGGGTGGCAACCTGGACGGTGATCTGGGTTATGATCAGAGGCTCAGTTCTGTAAGAGAAGAACTGGTTGAGAAAAGAGAGGAGCCCGCAAGAGAGCAGGCCAAGAAACCACATCCTGAAGGTCCATACTGGGAGGGTCGGGTCGTCGGTGTTGGTCACTGTCAGGCGGACCTGCTCAATGGGAAACGTCGTCTTCATCGCCATCTGTGGCGATGATGGGTGTTTCTTGGTCAGCGAGTTTAGTGGCGGAGAACGGCGCTTGTATCTCTAGACTGCCCATGGTTAGCGGGGCTGACCGGCCCTTTGCCTCTGTGGGGTTGTTTTTTTTTTTTGGGTTTTTGCACTCGTTGGCTCCCTTTTATTATCTTAAAATTCTACGTTGTGAGGGCAAGTGGGAAAGGATTCTTCGGTGGGGTGGCTGACAAAGGATCAGGGAGAATTTTTCTGCTGATTCTTTTTTTTTTTAATTATTATTTTTTTTTTTTCATTTGATCAAATTTCTGTTTCTTTGTAGTCGAGAGGGATTTTAAATTCATACGAACGATTAGGATTTTTTTTTTTTTTAAGTTTTAGAATGAGGCGTGCCCGCGGTTTTGGGAGAGTAGGTACCGGTGGTAATCGAAAAATACGTGCCATGGGCCCCCTTGAATATTATTATTTTAGCATTTTTATTTTTATTTATAGTTATTCGTGTCGAATATTATTACTCAATTAAAGAAAAAAAAAAACAACAGATTAATACAACTCGAGTTCATGACTGCTCAAGACTATTTGGGACTTGATGTGTGAATATGCTTTAGTTTCCGTGACAACTCATGCCAACTAAAAGCTAGGCTATGGCTACAGGTGGGGGGTCTAGGGTAATTGAAACAGGCCATCTTAATACTTTAACAAATCTAATTCAAATACCACGTTGTGGCCTTTAGTTAGTACTATTTTGTCGGCTAATCCGTAATTGTTTAAACAACTTAACAAAAAACTCCCTATCATTGAGCAATTTACTATAAGCTTCCTTTGAAACCATGCCATGCCATGCCATGCCATGCCACTGTGTTCTTAGCATCAAAAGCGCCTAAGAATCAGCCAAGATTGCAGTAGCAGTTGACCTGGGGTCTGCAGCTTCATCAAACATAAACGTTTATTTATTTACTGACCCAGTAAAAGAGAGTATATATATCTAGAAAACTTTAATGTAATGCAGTCAAACTTAATTAGTTAAAGTCTCCACAGGCGATTAAATAAAAAGGGTTAGCAGCTAAAAAAAACAAAAGGGGTTCACTCGTCAGTGTCTCCCTCCGTTGGCTCTGCACTGGCAAGCACAAAAAAACACGTCAAGGCAACCGTTCAGATTAGTCCCCGAAGAATTTTTGCAATTACCGACATCACCATCACGAAGGCCCAACAGGTAATTCTTGGTTCAAGAGTGGTTTTGTTTTCTATTTCTTTTATTGTTTTTATTAATTTTCCACATAAATGCTACCCATCGTGTATGCTGGGTTCCTTCTGATAAATATCTTCTCTTTTTTAAAAAAAAAAAAAAATTATAATAGTATTTAGTGAAATCAATAAATAATTTATTTATTTATTAAAAAAGGAATCAAAATTAGAGACTATTTCGAGATCCGGACCACTTGTGGGACATTTAGAGGAATCGGACGACTTTTCTTTTTTTTTTTGTTGCCACTCGAAAAGTCTGAAACCCATGCGATGACTTGAAGCATTTCTTTTATAGCAACTTAGAATTGAATTTTTGCCAAAATATCCGGCGAGATTTCTCTTTTGTGGAATAGTCTTACTTATTTTACATTATATATTTAACGTAATTCTCTTTGATTGATCTATTAAATACCATTCATAATCTTTTTCTTTTATTTCAAAAAATATACAAATTATTTGTAAAATTCATATCATAACAGATTTTTTTCCTTTAATAATGCATTTTTTTATATCATAAAAAATTTTTATATTCTTATATTATGAAATTTGTGAGATATCTTTTTTTTATTTAATTTTTTATAATTTATATTATTTTTGCTTGCTTTATATCATATTCCTCTCTTTTTATGTATCATCAACAAGATATAAATAATATCATTTAAAATAATAGTTTAGTAATATTTTTGACACCTACTTAGTAATGTATTCTAGATAATGTCAAAGATAAGTTTTAAGTCATGAATTTTTTATATAAAATAATTAAACAGAGCACCTGCAATAAGACATAAATATGATAATTAATACCCTTAATTTTTGTTTCTTTAGAACAGATTCCGTGTTTCTTTAGAACTCGGAATCTGAAAATAATAATAAAATAAAAAAAATTACGTTTCCGCTCTGTCACGTGATCGTTGGGCTGTTTCTCGCTAGTTGACTTTCAATTTGACAAGGTTAATAATATAATATAAATCATCACTGCAGAAACATAATAAAAAATTAATAAAATTTTGATTAATTATTTTATTTTTATAATTTTTGTGATTCTTTAAAGTTAAATTAATTAAGAAAATGAAAAAAATTTTAAAAATAATAAATATTTTGACTTAACACTATATTTTAATTTAAAATATTTTTAATATAAAAATTTAAAATAAAGAATTGTAATGTCATACTCACAAAAAGAACAGAACGACAGAAAAATTTAAAAAGAGAATAAAAATGAATAAAGATGAGATGCATAGGCTTTTTTTCCTTCTCTCAATCTTACCAGGATTCCTAATTACATAAGAAATTATTTATTTCTTTTCTCCAAATCTGACGACGATTTCTGATGTAATAAGATTTTATTTATTTATTTATTTATATTTTTTTAAAAGAAGAGTGAGTTAAACGCTGCTAATGAGTTAAATTTACTTTCTAAAGATATTGTTGCGTGGGCTGAGCTTTCGGCCCTCGAACCACATTGAAATAGTTTCTGGGCCCATGATGCTGTCTTGCAGAGTAAGGCGACTCGAAGTGATGTAGGCCCACATGTACCTAGAAAACATCACCTATGAAGCCTTGTTTATATTTCTCGCGATTTAAATAAAAAAAAAATTCAACATCTATTTCACTAGTCTTTTTTTTTTTTTTAATTTCTTGCAATAAAAAAAAATTTACTAAATAATAAAAAAAATAAAACATTAAATTAAATTTAGAGATATATTTAAATAATTAAATAATAATTTATTAAAAAATTATATTATTAAAATTAAAATAATAATAATTAAATATAAAAATACATATTAATTAAAATTAAAATTAATTTATAAAAAATAATTATTATATATTTAAAATATCTAAAATTTTATATTTATAAAAAAATTTGTCACAAAATTTTTTATAATTTTATAAAAAAATTAGAGTAAAAAAATTTTTTATTAAAAAAATAAAATAATTTTTTTTAATAATTTTTATAATTTTATATTATATGCAGATATAAATAAATTTTTAAACTCTTACTCGCGACTTGGACACTTAGAAGTTGTCTGATCATTTGGTGCTTTAATAATTGATTAAAGATTTAATTGTCTATTAGGAGCTAAATAAATCCTTCTTATAGACAATGATCACTAACACACTTCATTAAATAAATTATATCTACACATTATCCGGGTAATAAACTTAAATTTAAAATAAGTTTAAAAAATGCTAATAAAATTAAACTAATACTTCTTAGGCACATTGCAACCGGAAGTTTCAAGGAAACTGCATCTGCAAAAATTGTCGGACCCCATGTTTTTGTCTTTGAACAATTCAAGGCTGCATGGGGGAGTTGTTAACGACCTTTTGAATGCTAAAGGCTAAAGCTTTTGTGGGGTTTCTTCATCTAGTCTCAAATTTTATTTTATTTTAATATATATTTTTTTTTTTGGTGATTTTGGCCATTCTTGAACCGGGTTTCATTGTCCAGGCCTTGAGGCTTGCAGCATTCGCGTCTTTGTCTCTCATTGTGTGTTTATTTTTTTTTTTTTTTTTTTGGGTTTCTGCTCTGGCAGTTTGTTTACATTGGGATTGCATGTTGAGCGGAAGCCAAAAGATTGAGCATCGTAGTTGCAGTCTCGTCCAAGGGTGGTTAATGAATGTTGTGAATTTGGATTCTTGGTCACATTGGGGTTGTTGTCGATTTGGTGAAAGATTCTGATTTGCGTTTTTTTTTTTTCTTTTTTTGGGCTAGATAGTGTTGGTTCTGGTTGTTGTTGTGTGGCATCTTTAGTTTGATTTGATCTGACTGGATATTTGATGATTCATACGTAGTTTGGATTAAACAAGGAGCCATTTTCATACCGTGTTTCACAATTTCATTGTTGAGGGACGCTGGGGATGATCAGAAAGTTGATTTATTGCTGAAGTTTAATAAAAGCTTCAGGGATTGGATTGAGTATAGGAATCTATATGCGGAAACCATGGAGCTAGATGGGCAAGAGCAGGTAAGCAATGGAGAGGTAGAGGAGACGTTGATGGAGCCATATGGGAATAGGCCTTTCCAGGATAACTCTATAAACAGGTCCCGGATTCCAGGTATAGTGAGACAGAAAGCTTATATATTTGATGGTCAGGGAAACTATCACAACAAAGAATGGGATCTTGCAGAAGGAAAAGGCAGTGAGTTCTGCTGGTACCATGTGGAAATTCCTAAAAGTAATCATAAGCTTTCATCATCTGCACAATGCCTCATTGATGTTCTTTGCCCTCCTTTGAAACTCCAAGACATTCTATCACTTGTTAGCAATGGACCCTTTTGTGGTCATGTAGATGGGGCGCTTGTATTTAGAGTTAATTCTCCTGGTCCTCCCTCCAGCACTTTTACATTTAGATTAGCTGCTAGAGTTACAGAGAATTCTGTGATTACAATATCGCTGGGCCGTGTTCCAAGACTGGGTTTCTCGCCTGTGGGTCAATCCCTTCTCTCAGAGGTCCCTAGTGTGGAGACTCCCAATCATCGGAATGGGGAACAAGCAGAAGGAGGTGCTATTGTGATTAAAGAACATGTACTTGAATTCTTATTGACAAGAAACCACTCTGAGGAAGCTGATAATCCTGTTCCAAGATCTCTCTCAAATCTTGCTGTTCACATCATTGACACACACATTGATCACCTCCAAGATGTTGTGACTGAACTTGAGATAGAGCTGGACTCTGTTGAAATTGAATTGGACAAAGGTCAAATTCCATCAACTGACAATTTAGGCTTCTTGCCTACAATTAAAAATTTTCTTAGATATTTTGCTGATTTGCTTTTCCTTTTGAAAAAACATTTAAAGTTTTTTTGATATGGTAAAACTTTCAGGTTCAGGCTTCTTTATGCCGTAGTGTTTGTTCCAAATGATTTTAAGCCTGGTAGGCTATGCTAGCTAGTCTAATCGTCATCAAAATATCAGGATCATGCATTCAAAAACTTCCAATGAAGGCATCATGACAAGTGAATTCAGGCCATAGTCACCAGTTATCATGGAATTCTACCTGTGATTTTGTGTTCTGAAATTTATCACTGAGGTGTGATGCAAAGTGGAGATATTAAGTGTTTGCATATCAAATATGATTCATTTTGATCCCTTCCATAGGTTTAACATGTCAAGAGAACACTTTTAGCTGCATATTGACAGCAAAAGGGGAAAACAATGAAATAGAATATTAATTCCCAAGAGTATTTCAAACTTTGCTTGTGTTCTTTTATTCATCTTGGTTGTATGAAAGTAGATTAATTGCATTTTTTAAAATTTTTATGTGAAAGAAAATCCTTTTTCCCACATAATGAAATCTGTTGTTTCCCATTATATGGGATCAAGAAGTTATTCTGGATCGTGTCCCATCTGGCATAATTATTCCAAACAGGGCTTGCTGCCTGCCATTTCAATGTGGCATTTGATTGCATGTTTGTTTTTTTCTGGTTGTTAATCTAGCATGCAAAATTTGTGTTAAGTGCTAGAGTCAAAATCAACTATGACTCATTTTCTCATGCACGAGATTTTCAGCATCAAAAGGTTTTGCTGTGTTGCTATTCTTTTCTATAAATCATTCAGCATTGCATCTATGGTTACGAAAAATCAATGTATATCTGTTGTGTTAATGCCAAGAAAGCTTGCACGGGACCCCTTTTATGCTCTTTTTCTGAGCAGAGGATCCTGATTTGTAATTTGCCATTCCTCAAATTCATCTATTTCTTTAAACTTCGTGCATCAGTTGGTTTCCTTCTCAGGTCATGTTGCTATATGATTTAACTTTCATAATTTATTCCGACTTTTTAATGAAATGAACCTCTGTTATGTGAATTTGGCAGGTGGTTTTGCTTTGAAGAAGCAAATGTTAGATGATAGAAGATTCCCCAGGATGCACCTTAATTTGCAAAGACTGCTACAGGTAGTTCGTCTGCCCCTTATTTGTTTTTCCTTTGAGAATCATAAAAAACATGTCCAAACTGGTGCCAGACATTGAATTATTTGGTGGAGAAAAGTTAACATGTATGCAAATGCGAGAATAAGATGGAAAGCATTATACCCTTCAGAACCCCCCAAAAGAAAAGCAAGTACTAAACCCAGAAGCATTTTATTGGTTGAATTAAATTATTGGTGGTTTTCAGTTCCCTATCATGGATCTTAGAGGTACTTCAAGTATTTCCATTGGTCATTCAGGTTTTAGTTTTCTTCCACACTAAGTTTTCGCCATTGACATTGATGCTTAAAACCCTTGTGAAACTTAGGTCATTGCGCATGGGGAGCAGGTATTCCCAAGGGTAAAAGAAAAATGTTCCTCGAAAAGTTGGTTTGCAAGTAAAGACATTAGTTCCCTGGAAGAGTTAATTGGAAGGCTAAGGAGGTTAAAAGAGAATGTGGGGTTCTTAGTAAATCGTGTCACTGCAATTCAGGCTGGTCTGGATAGCTGGCAGGCTGAGCAAATAAACAGGAAGCTATACTATCTCTCATTCCTATCAATCATCTTTCTACCCTTGTCTGTCATTACTGGAGGTAAATGTTTCTCTTTTTGCTTAATCTTTGTCTTTGTAAGTCCAAATCTTTGAAGCCTGGTTCTAAGAAGCATTCGATTTTGATCATATACATTTGGATACTCTTTCATCAGTGTTTGGCATGAACGTTGGAGGAGTTCCATGGACAAAGCAAAATGACCCAATGCTGAAAGATGGTTTTCGCAATGTAATGTTGCTCTGTATGGTGATGCTAGTTGCTCTACTCCTCTGCTTTCTCTTCCCAGCTCTTTATACCCATTTAGCCACTTGGCAGAGGAGCAAAACCATCAAGAGGAGTTGGTCTTTCGACCAGAAGTCGTCGTCATTTCTCAGAAGAACCTTTGGAATTCAAGAAAGAGGAGACTACCTTAGCATTTGAAGGAATTTACAAAAAAAAAAAAAATTCCGGTTATCCTTAAACCGTGTCATGATACTTGAATCCTGCATAAAACTTCTGATATAGAAGGCCCTGAAACGAGTTTGGATGTTCCTTCAACATACATTGTTGCAGACAAAAAAATTGGGCACCATGGTATTGACCCTGCCCCGGAATCCGTGATTCTTTAGTTGAGCACATAGACTTCCTTTCAGTTCAGATAACAGCTGGAGTTATCAGGTTAGCCTGTTCCATCATTATGTTATCTTCTGTTAATCAGGTTGTAATTTAGTCTTTTTTTTTTTTTTAATTCTTTTTACTACAGTGTACAGTTTACCAATTGTATTTTATGGGATAATTTACATTCCACATCTTCATACCATTGTTGTTTTCATTATTACCCTATAAATTGCAAAATAAACAAACAAATAAACAATAGAGAAGCTAATGCTTCTCTGTCTATTTTGTGTAATGGGAAGTCAAAAAAGCTCATCCCTTTTCAACTTCAAGCACAATAGCCATGGGAGACGGGAGATGGGAGATGGGAGATGTAGATGGGGTACGAGGATTAAGGTTTAAACCAGTAAAACATCTACATTTGCCTCTGAGGTTGAGCAGCCATGTTGCTCAGCAAAACGACACCGTCTAAATTCAGGCACCCTATCCTCTTCAGAGGCGCGCAGCTTCATGAAATAAAATCCGAAGGAAAAGTGAAAAAAAGAAAGAAAGACGGTCCAGAACAACGTCGTATTGGGGCAAGAATATGTGCAAACCATGCAGGTATTCTGGAACCTTCTGCCTGCGTTTTGGCAAGAAAAATCCTCAAGAGAAGCTTCCCGTTGCAGCCCCACAAAATGCATCTCCGCATCCCACAAAAACCCTAAACCCTACTAGGGCTCCCTTCCTTTATAACAATCAAAAGCCTTCCATTTTCTCTCTATCTCTCTCTATCTCTTGCTGTCTGCTTCCACTCTGCGGCCCCATTGATCAATGGCCACCGCGGCTCTGCTCCGCTCTATCCGACGCCGCGACGTCGCTTCCGCCCCAGCAACCGCTTTCAGATGTGTACGTTTCTTTTTTTCCAATTTTTTGGATTATTTTTATTTAAATTATTGTATGCGCTTCCCGCCGCCGGCAGGGGGGGTGTGGGGAGTAGGGGGTTGTTGCTTTGCTTGTTTAAATTCGTCTTATGATTTCTCTTATGATCGGTGTTGTAATTGAAATTGTTGTGGGGTTATTTTTTTCGTGTGTCTTCTAATGTCTGCGTACTCTTCCTTGGTCAAAAGCTTCTCTTTACTGGACGACATGCTTCTTAATGTTCTCGTTCTGTTTTTTCTCTGTCTTATGAATTTGTCGTGTTTTTTTGGCTGATTTACCATTTGGTAATGTAATAAGGATATGAAAAGTAGTTTTGAATCGTTGGACCTTGTAACGGATTGGACAATATGTTTTGAAGGTTTCATTTGGTGGAGCTCTAGCTTTAGGTTGGGTTTGCTCAATTGTCCTTGGAAACTGTTAAAGATAGCCGTTTGTATTGTTTTTTTTTTTTTGGGTGGGTGTCGAGTGCTTAAAATTCAATAGGTCTGTCACGTATCTTAATTTTCTATTTATGTTCTCAGTTGAGTGGTAATGTGAAGCCATCATGGGTGACCTCTAATGTGAGTCTAAATTGGGCAACTTGGTCGAGAGCTTTCAGGTAACATTGTTTTGTTTGTATTTTGTGCTGCATTCTTTGTTGTATTCTGATCTTTGAATTGTTCTGTTTTGTGCCCAGTTCAAAACCTGCTGGCAGTGAGGTTATTGGTATTGACTTGGGTACTACAAATTCTTGTGTTTCTCTTATGGAGGGAAAGGTAACAGTCTTTGTCATTATGGTAAAATTGGTGCATTAGTTGTGGTCAGCAAACTGTGTGTTAATCTTGAGTGTCTCTTTCTTTTATGTGCAGAATCCCAAAGTTATTGAGAATTCTGAAGGATCTAGGACAACACCATCAGTGGTTGCCTTCAACCAGAAGGGAGAGCTACTTGTGGGTACTCCAGCAAAGCGTCAGGCTGTGACCAATCCAACTAACACCCTCTTTGGAACTAAACGGCTTATTGGTAGGAAGTTTGATGATGCTCAGGTTCAGAAAGAAATGAAAATGGTACCATACAAGATAGTTAGGGCACCAAATGGTGATGCTTGGGTAGAGGCAAATGGACAGCAATACTCTGCAAGCCAGATTGGGGCATTTGTTCTAACAAAGATGAAAGAAACCGCAGAGGCTTACCTTGGAAAGACCGTCCAGAAAGCTGTGATCACTGTGCCAGCCTATTTCAATGATGCTCAAAGACAGGCAACTAAGGATGCTGGGAGAATTGCTGGCCTTGATGTGCAGAGAATCATCAACGAGCCAACTGCTGCTGCACTTTCCTATGGGATGAACAACAAGGAGGGTCTAATAGCAGTTTTTGACCTTGGTGGTGGAACTTTTGATATCTCAATTCTAGAGATTTCAAATGGTGTCTTTGAGGTAATCATGTTTATGCTCTTTAGTTTAGTTATTACGTACATTTGTTTGGCAGATCAAATTATAACTGTCCCTTGTTTAGGTCAAAGCAACAAATGGTGATACATTCTTAGGAGGAGAGGACTTTGATAATACCCTTTTGGAGTTCTTAGTGAACGAATTCAAGAGAACCGAGGGTATTGATCTGACAAAGGACAGGCTGGCTCTGCAAAGGCTACGTGAAGCAGCAGAGAAAGCTAAAATTGAGCTCTCATCAACAACCCAGACAGAAATCAATTTGCCATTTATTACAGCTGATGCTTCGGGTGCTAAGCATCTGCAAATCACTTTGACTAGATCCAAGTTTGAGAGTCTGGTCAATCATTTGATTGAGAGGACAAGGAATCCATGCAAAAACTGTTTGAAGGATGCTGGTGTATCCATGAAAGATGTTGATGAGGTACTTCTTGTTGGAGGAATGACTCGTGTTCCCAAAGTTCAAGGGGTGGTAAGTGAGATTTTTGGAAAGAGTCCAAGCAAAGGAGTAAACCCTGATGAAGCAGTAGCCATGGGAGCTGCAATTCAGGGTGGAATACTCCGTGGAGACGTCAAAGAGTTGCTTCTCCTTGATGTCACCCCTCTGTCACTGGGTATTGAGACACTTGGTGGTATATTCACCAGGTTGATAAGTAGAAACACAACAATTCCTACAAAGAAGAGTCAGGTGAGTTTTGGCTACTAAGTTTGTTGATGCTTAATTAATTTTTTTTGCTAATTGATTGCAAAGATATTTTCTTTCTCTTGGGGTATTATTTTGTCATTAATTATTGGGGTTATAAGCGGGAGACTAGCATAAATTTGCCCTGACCCCACAAAATGGAAAAAATGAAGGGGGAAAATTCATGTTATTTTCGGCAAAAGCTCAAAATAGATTTTGGTCAGTAGACATGCAACTTGGTGCTGGCATTGGCTATATTAGATTCTGCATGTTATTGCAAAGTGTATGCCAAGAGTTATCCACAGATTGTTTTTATTTAATCAAATCTGTTCCATGACATAAATAGTTGTGCTTTGTCAACTTCAGGTCTTCTCTACAGCAGCTGATAACCAGACCCAGGTTGGTATTAAAGTGTTGCAAGGTGAGCGTGAAATGGCATCAGACAACAAGCTCTTGGGAGAATTTGAGCTTATGGGCATTCCACCAGCCCCAAGAGGCATGCCTCAGATTGAGGTGACGTTTGACATTGATGCTAATGGTATTGTGACTGTTTCAGCCAAGGACAAGGCCACTGGGAAAGAACAGCAAATCACCATTCGCTCATCTGGTGGTCTCTCCGAAGATGAGATTGAGAAGATGGTAAAAGAGGCCGAGATGTTCTCTCAGAAGGATCAAGAGAGAAAGTCTCTGATTGATATTAGGAATAGTGCAGACACCACTACCTACAGCATTGAGAAGAGCCTGGGCGAGTACAGGGACAAGATTCCTGCTGAAACAGCAAAGGAGATTGAGGATGCTGTTGCGGATTTGAGGAAGGCAATGGGAGGAGAAGATATTGACGAGATCAAGTCCAAACTTGA
Organism: Rhizophora mangle; assembly: GCA_037832345.1. Classification (NCBI taxonomy): domain Eukaryota; kingdom Viridiplantae; phylum Streptophyta; class Magnoliopsida; order Malpighiales; family Rhizophoraceae; genus Rhizophora; species Rhizophora mangle. The sequence goes on from JBAPLJ010001226.1 coordinate 1,406,020, forward strand.
TGCTGCAAACAAAGCAGTGTCAAAGATTGGAGAGCACATGTCTAAAGGCAGCAGCAGTGGTCCTTCTGGAGGTTCTCAGGGTGGGGATCAAGCACCAGAGGCAGAGTACGAGGAGGTGAAGAAGTGAGCACGTCAACGTCATTTATTTTGAGTGGTTTTGTACCGCATCTCAGAAACGGATGTTTTTGACTATATTTCTCCTAGCATAAAAGGTTTTCTTTAGCGGTATCTGTATCTAAACCCTGGAGATTACTCTTTTTATTCATTTGAAAATTGCTTATGGGTGTTGAGTCCCCTTTTAGTCAATCAATAACCAAAATTTTCTGGAGGAGTCATCTCATGCTTGTGAAAATTGCTGTATTAATTCTTTACTTTTGCTGGTATAAGAGCAGAAGCTCTCTTGTGGCCTCAATCCCAGCAAGCGTCTGTCTGCTGTCTGTTGAGACAAAACTTGTTGGAATTGTTTGAATGATCACATCTCAGAGAATAATTAGTGCTTCGTAAGAAGTATCGGGGATGAGGTGCCCGGCCTGTGCCACCAATTATTGCCTGAGGAATGTATAGCAATTGGAGAATATATGTTGCAAGAACTGGTTGTTTAATGGCCTGGTTGGAATTCAGGACTTTCGATTTTCAGAAAATTTATAAAAGTTATAAAAAGAAATCGGCATGTTTTCATTCATGAATAGTTTGATCACTCAAAGAAGGTCGAACAGGGTTCATTTACTTTTGGGCTGCCTTGCTTCTTTCCAATTTATTTTTTGTCACGCAGACTTCTTTTTTTTTTTTCTTTAAATATTGTTTAGGAATCGGAATCTCTAATCAAGCGTGCTGTCCAGATACGTGGCTCTCTGCTTTTTCTAGCTGACTCATTGGGTTTATACGGTACCTTGGCTTTTTTGGTTACCCGTGAATAAGGGGACCACGAATCGCAGATGCCATGGTGATCATCTGTACGCAGCTTTTATGATCTTTTATGTAATGGAATGGCATTTGGGTTAATAGGCTTACTTGATAGTGAAGGTCATTTTCAACTGCGTGTTATTGTTACCTATGAAAATATCACACGGCGACGATAAGTTCTTGAAAGCGACACGTTTGTAGTCGTAGAATCCAACTGCTGGAACGCAGAAACTTTCCTGAAATTACCGGCGCGCAACTAGCATGAAACACTTCTTTGAATATGTATGATATCATCAAAACTCCTTTGCATAATTAACAAAGAATAAGCTTTGTTAACATCACAGCCAAACCAACCACATGATTCGCATAGGATTATTAACATTTATAAAGTTGAACATTTCAACGCAGCACTCAACTTGGATTCGGACCTCATTCGGTGTTTTGGGAAAGTCCATAGAGAGACCTAAACATTGTTGGCTTCACTTTGGTGAAGAGTTCAGACCACACTTGTTGTGCCATCAGTTTACCACACTTGTTGTGCCATCAGTTTGAGCAATCCCGTACACTTCTCTGCTATCATGTGACAAAGTGGTAATTGGATTTTTGTAAGCAGACTTACTTCTATTCCCCATTACACTAGCAGTCCGACTCCAATGTCCCGTCCTTGTCGAGCAGAAGGCATTCGAGCCGGCAACTCCTTGTGTTTAACGTGGCACGGCTGCACGGTTTGACACGGCAGAATTCCGGATGTACCAAGCTCACGTTCGGGCAGCCACTAGTCATTTTTCTATACAGTCAATCACATGGGTGGATGGAAACTTTTTTTTTCTTTCCAATAGGATGCTGCATGATCAAAGCACTTCCTGAGCTTTTCCCCTCCACTCAAATCAACCATGGCAGAACCCAATTTTCCCATGCTTCCTCTCGCTATTCCTTCGGGGTAAAAGAATTACGAGACTACTAGAAAATGCGCTTGCTGACAGTTACGGATCCTCTCGGCAAATTGATTGATATTGGACTTGAGCAGCTTCTCTTATGCTTGGGGCATTAATGTTTATCAATACCCAAGTAACAGCAGAATCCAATGTAGCTGAAAATCATGTATTAAGTGTTGCAATGTGTACTGCGTAGTTCAACCACCTTAACTTCTTCTAGCATCTAACCACTAACCATCCATTAACCATTTCATCTACCTCCTCTACTCTCTCTCTAAACTAGAACTTGATTCCACTTTTTCTCTCGGGTATATTTTCACAAATACAACACTTCCCGCAATCACCCACTTTCGTGAATCCAACATCAAGTCTTTCCAACAACAACCAACAAAACAACACAATTGAGAACCCACCCTGTACAGAGAGAAAAAACGGTTGAAAGGTTGTTTAGTTACTGCAGCACTGATCAGGCTATTGCTGGTATCCAACTTGTTCCATACCCAACAAGAAGACTATTATCATACCTCTAAAATAAATCGAGATCCATACCCAAAGCAATTGAAGACCCTCATCTCAGCAAAAGGCTTAAAGCAGTTCCTCATCGTCCAATTCCAGGTCCTACGAATGTGCATCCTCAGAATCACTCCCTGATGAACTCCCTGAGTCAGACTCTGCAATTCAATGGGGAATTAGTATCTCTGTATGCAACATTGGAGCATTACTGTCAGGACAAAGATAGAGACTGTTAATACCGCTAGATGAAGAAGAATCATCGCTTGAACTACTAGAGCTGCTAGAACTGCTACTTCGATGGCCAGTGTCTTTCTCAATCTCAACAGGTGGAAAACTACTCATAGGCAGGTCATCAACGATGTCCACATCTTCATCCCCAGTTTCTCCTTTCTTTGGTCTCTTTGCCTCTGTCCCGGCTTCATCTGGAGGAGCATCCTATCACGCAAAAAGAACCCATCAGCAAATCAGCACATCCGAAGAACCCGACACAATTTAACAAATTAGAACAATGCCAGTAAAGCGCACACAGACATACCTTGTCGCCTTCATTTGCAGCACTAGCCATAATGTTTTTAGTACCCATCAATGCCTGACGCTTTAACTTGCTAACCATTTTCTTGTAATTAGTCACAAATCGATCAAGCTCCCAAAGTGTCTCCGTGTCAAGGGCTTCAATGTCGAGCTCAATCTCATCCCCCTCCTGCCTGATATCCCTATTCCTCTTCTTTATAATCTGCACGACTTGGTCCATTTTCTCTGAAGGCAAACTCTGCAATCCAAGCCCTAACTTGTGCTTCTCCTCAAGACTCATTTCCCTCTTATTTGGATCCTTGGCTTTAGGCTTCGGCTGCTTCAATGGCTTCACAGGCGGAGCACGAACTGCTGGAGATGGAGTGCGGACAGGTAATTGCGCCATTGATTGAGGGTTGGGGTTCTGATTCACAACAACACTCAACGGAGCTTGCTCAGATTTAGATATCACAGCTTGCAAGGAATTCTCATGATCTTTTTTCTTATTGTGATGATCCCAAGAACTTGCTTGTGCCTCTTGCACCTGACCTCCTTGCTCCTCGTTTTCATCCTCATCAAACCCAATTTTCTCCTTGATCGGCTGGTACCATTCCTCAAATCTCGAAAGCAATTGCTCGGCTAGGACATAGACTTCGTGGCCCTTGGGATTATACTTCATGGCATTGTTGAAAGTCAATCTCACATCCGAAGCAAAATCTCCAGCAGAATCGTACAAATTCTTTCCCAATTTCGACTTCACAGAACCCAAATCCATCGGATTCTTGATTATATCATAATAATCGTGAAGCTGCAAGCCAACAACATCTACCGGCGTATTGAAAATATACCCGTGCTTGTGCTTCATCAATTTCGCCAATATCTGCCCACATTTCTTCAGCAATTGCGCGTTCTCCGGATTATCCCGCTTCACTACTTTGGCGGAAGCCTCCAAGTTTGTTGCCTGGAACGGCCGCTTGTTGCCTAGCACTTTGTTATTGTTGTTGTTGCTAGTTGTTGCCGCTGTGATAGGTTTCTTCTTGTTGTGTAAATTGACACCGGATCGGATCTGGAAATCACAGGAGGATTCAATACGATTTTTCAATTTCCGAATCTGCTCCAGCTCGGCGACCAACCGGTATTTGAGCTCCACCAGCTCCTTCTTGGAATAGGTCGCGATGTTGAAAGACATGTACTTTCCGGGGCAGAAATCGGCGGCTCTCCGGTGATTTATGGACGACGCACCGTCCGATGCGGTAGATTGCACGACAGCCGGAGATTCATCCACGTCGATCAGCCGTTGCGGTTGGAATTGTTTCTTTTTCGACAATTTAGGGTTAGGGTTAGAGAAAGGGACCTTGCCCATGAAATTAGGGCCACCTCTCGGCTGTGGCTGCGTCCAGTTCGGCTCGTTCCGATTCGCTAGCACCGCGGACGCCATAAGACGGGCAGTGCTCCGGTCAATCTCCGGCCAGGAATCTCCAATTCGAGCGACCAAGCGAACATGAATCAAACGGATAGCTTGCACCCCCACGAGCCTCACAAGTCAACACGAGAGACGCCCAGAAATTGACCGACGACAAAGACAACACACGCCCAGCAAATAAACGATTGAAGTTGGGAGATTTCCCTGATCAAGAGCGAAGAAGAAAGGAGGCCAGGGGCCTGCTCTTAAAGGCCGCGAGATCTGCCCGTGGAATACCCGGGCACGATCTGCGCCGTAGATTTGAGTTCATTTCTTGATCTGCTGCCCAGGAAGCTGACCGGGTTACCTGGAACGGACGGTATGGATGCGAGGGCGTGGGAACGCGTGGAAGTTTTCCTCGCCGTCCGATTGGGGAAGAGGGCGGGATCGCGCCTGTGGGGTTGTAGATTTGAGATTGGGGTTGAAAATTTGGCGTGAATTTAGGGTTTTATGTGGAAGGTGGAAGCGGGGCCCACTTAATGACGTGGAATGAAGCCAGCTGAGTGGTCCGGGTTCGTGACGAGAACGTACGTGTCTACGCATATATGATTGGTGATTAGGATAGCGCGTGTGGAGAAATTTACCGCGTCAATTGCTAAGGGTATTTTTTGTATTCTCACTCCCAAACAATAAATAATTTATTTTTGTTGGGTTGATTGCGGCGATTTATCGTATAAAAATTAAATTACGATATTACCCTTTGCGTTGCCCTTGCTTTTAATAATATTCCGTAAGTAATACGTGGTAGCGGAAATATTTGGTTGGTAATTATTCCATTTATGGTGCATATAACTACAATACTTTTGTTTCTTTGATCGAATTACCAAATCAAAGTATACGTTTATTTATTGCATTCTGATTCGTTTGTAAAAAAAAAAAAAAAAAAAAAAAGAAAAAAAGTATGGTAGAAATTATGAGTTAAAAAATGGTTTCATATCCAAATCCAAAATTTGTAAAATTCTGAAACAAGTTCCAACTTGCTTTAATCTTTTTTAAAAAAAAAAAAAAAGAGTTACGTAAGTTTTTTTCCAATATTTTCAAGTGCTGGCAAGGGGAATTGGTGTGTGGGCGAGGGTCGTACTTGAAAAACAGTTGGAAGTAAATTGTAAAGAGAGTGACTCAAGTACAGCCTAGTTGAGTTGGGATCTCATTTGTACTTGAGCGAATAAGCGAGTAATTAAATTATTAAGATGATTGTGATCCGAACTTCATTAAAACTAAACTCAGGAGACACCACTCCTCCCGTTATTCGCCAATTGATTCTAATCTCAAATTGAATAATCGCAGTGGTTTAATGAAACAAGGGTCAATTTCTTTTTTTAAAAAAAAAAAATAAAAAAAAACTTCAGAATACTGCAATTCCAGCCAACCCTAATTTTGTCACTTTATTCATATTGTTGCCGATTCACTTGCCTCACGTATTAGCTAATATCAGATTATTATTATTATTATTATTATTATTATTATTATTCCACAACTAAAACATGTAGATCCCATGCCTCGGACTTTGCCTTTTTCCCGGAGCCAGGGCTGAGCTATTTTTACTCCTCTCTTATCCCTTGGAAAGGGGACAGTTAACAACTAACAAATTCCCCGTGCATGAATCCCACAACGCCTACCATAAACGACATATATTTCTCTCAACTCCTCGCACAATTTGTTTTCAGTACACAGAGGATTACCCTTTTATTTATTTATTTTTTAATTTTTATATGGGAATTAAAATTCATATATTATGAGAATTTAATGACGAGGTGTTTTATAACAGCCTTGCTACGACCCTGACCAAGGAAGAAGGGGATAATTAAAAGGGGGATTTTCTTTGTCAATTAAGATCGTTATAATTAACAATTGTTATATTGCGGTCAACGTCCTCGATACCCTAGACTACGGTCCGTAGCATTCTATGTCTAGCTCTACATAGGCAACAAAAATTTACATAATGGTATAACATTGAATCCTTCTCGAAACCTTGGACTTTCTTTTTTTTTTTTAAAAAAAAAAAAAGAAAATGAGAAAAAGAAAAAAATGAGGAAAGCTCTTGCCATCGACTGTATTTTAATCGGTAGGTTTTTCTACGTCGACGATCACTTGCAAACGATTTTAATCATAATTAATTAAATAATCACCCTAATTTGACCGATCGACTTCAATGGTTTAGCAATTAATCATCAACATAGTGCATATTCGAAAGTTAAATTATTTTTCCTAATCCGTCAACATCCAAAGCAATCTAATCCGAGAAACCCCACATAGATAATCTAGAACCGTCTTTTTAGTTAAACAGGATTCGAAGTTTAGGAACAAGAATTTTTTATTTTTTCCTTGCAACGATTAGGAACAAGGCTGATACTCGTACAATAAGCATCCTAGATATTTGCTTTTAAGAATCACGTAGACGTGTGAGGACTCTCGGTAATGAAAACGACAACGTTGTCGGCTTTCGCGTATTTCAAATCTCATAAATCCACCCTGTTCGACAAGTTGCGCACAGCCGCTATGTGACGTTTCCATGTCTTTTTTGTTCCCATTAATTTTTTTTAATGGTATTTGATTTCTGGAGGTAATTTGGGCGTGCGTCAAGCACAAGTTTTTGCAACCTTCGTCAGCCCAAGTTTTGATGTGGGCCTTTGGGTTACTGTTTCTCGAATTGGAAGGGTCGGCTGTGAAGCTTTGACACCGAGGATTCAAGTGTTTCTCAATTGGCCCATTTCTGGGACCGAAAGAAAGAAACTGTTACGGGGTATTGCGGCCTTTATTCCTTCCGCTTTCATTTCAAAGGTCTTTTGTTCCCAACTTCTTTTTCCTTTTTCCGAGTTGTCTAAGCCATTGTGGTGGTTGAATCTCGTTTCACATCACGAAGTGGCCGTCCACAAGTTAGTATTTTTGAAGTTCTGCCTCCACCCAAACCAAATCTTTCGTCTACTTGGACTGCCCTTTTCCGATACGTTTGGGTCTATGGGTAACTTTAACATTCTTGAAAGGCTGTCTTAAAGATATCTTCCCCCCCCCCCCCCACCCCAGAAAAAAAAACAAAAAAAGAAAGTCTTCTGCTTTAAATTTTTTCCGCTTGGTTGTTTGACTTTTGAGAGTTGACCCACAATTTTATTCTTTCACTTTGGGCTCCCATTACAAGTGGGATTGAGGCGCTCAATGGTGATGATGCCATTATCTGGAATCTCATAATTGGAGTTCATTGTATTTGCTCATGCCACTATTTGCTTCATGTATACTTTGATATTGACATTCATGGAGTCATTCACTTCTCATAGGATCTCTCTGAACTGGAGCTTCATTCCTCCGAGAGACCTCCTCTTTTCTTCTCAGTGTTCCTCTCATGCACAACATTATGAATGGTCTTTTGTACTAGGCCAAGTGCAAAGATAGAGAGGTATGCGTTGAATTTTGGGTGCACTACAGATCACACCTATCCCTTCCCTAAACAGTCTCTCCTTATTCTCAGCAAGATGCTGGGTACTTTCTGGCACTAAAATAAGCAGCAACATTCATTCTGATGTGGGGTTCAATGATTCCGTTTCTTTTACACCTGCTCTCCCTCCCTAAAATCTGACAAATGCCTAAATTCACGTTCACGTTCCTTTTGTAAGTGCAACTGTAGATGAAGGCTTAAAAATGAACATATCCTTGGAATTTCTTGATGCTGATATTCGTTCCAAATTGAGCAAAAGCTAGTTCAGACCACTCTCATGAGAATAAACAATAGCTAAAGGTCCACACGTCCTCTATAAGCCTAGTTTTCATCGAGTAGACATTTTCTCTCGGCTGGTTTCTTTAACTAGATAAACCATGGTCTTTGCTTCCATCAAGAATTTAATGTAATTAGCTTCTGAAAGACTATGCACACAAAAAGGGTCAAGAATATTTCACGGTTGATTTCCAAAGAGGAAAAGAATGAGAGAAGACATCCCTTTATCCATCTGTGACCCCGTATACTCTTGGCGGAGCATATTGTATCTCTTGAATTGCACTCTACTCTTTTTCCCATTCTCACTTTTATTCTGCAAAAAGCATGCTTTGGCAACCATGTTACATAGTTATCTTGTACTAACCAAATGGAAAAAGTCCATCTTAGAAAATCAGCATCCAGATCCTTTATTTCTTATTTGTGAAGCGAATTGAAATAGTTCTTAATTACTTGTATAGGGCAATATGTACATAAACTAATTCTTCATTCAATGCAACTATTAAGAAGGCTAACTTAATCCAATAGACAGCAAGAGGAACAGAAGACGACAATCGAATTATATTACACGGTGATGATATTCCTTATACATATTTGTCTTGGTGCTTATTGAAAGCACCTTTGAATGTTTCATGTAACCTAAAATACATACGCAAAGCTACTGATTCTCTGCACGGCATATCGCGGAATCAAGTCATGAACACAACAGAGGGGTCGCAGCAGCACTCATCTAAGAGACAACAGCAACATAAAGCTGCAAGGCTGCAAATTGCACGAAACCAAGCAGGAAAATCAATTAATCTTTACATAAGGCTTTGGGGACCATGCATGGAAAACGTTGCAGAGAGCATACCATCCCTCGAGAAAGCCAGTTTCCCTCCGCGGTGGTGGTGGTGGTGGTGGAGCCGGGTAATATGTTGGAGGTGGCACTACCGGCGGAGGCCCTTGAGTTTTGAGTGTTTCAAACAGAGACCAATTGTATAAAGGAAAGAATGTTAAAAATCCAATAACATCAAAAATCCTGCTCTATGCACTTCAATCAAACTCATTGAAATTAAGAAAATCAATAAAAAAGAAAAACCCAAAATGCACGCAAACAGAGACCAAGATTCAGGAAAGCTAGTCCAGGCAAGAAATTGATCACTAAGTTTATGATGCTATAGTCCTTACAATGCTTCCTTAAACTGAAATAGGAATTAGATATTGACAGAGACATCTCCATGCACGAACCAACATGACTCAAATGATAGCATCAAATAACATGACAAAATTTATAGGATGACAAACAAATACTAATCGAAAAGACTTATGATTTTAGGAGTAATTTGGGACAAGAATAATAAGCACCTTGGGGGTACCCATAGCCGTACTTGGGGTCATTCATATTTGCAAGACGGAACCAAAAATACTGAGTTTGTGGAAGATAGAATGTGGGGTTCAGGCATATATATACACACGCGCACACGCGACAAAAAAAACTGAGGTTATATTTGTCTGGAATGAAAAAGAATGCTCCAGAGACATATATTCGGCACTAATGTGCAAGCTTTTTCTGTAGATGGGGTTGGAATATATCCCTTCTACACGGTTAGCCAATTTGTTAGGTTTTCTCCTCCGTTGTTAATTCGATGGAATCAAAGAATAATGATCTGTATGCGTTGGAAAGCATTAGTATTAGTTAAAGAAATTAAAGGTTCAAAGTTTCCTAAATAAACATATGTAAAGGCATTCCCATGTATGCCAGTTTTGACGTAAAATGACCACACAATGGACTTGCATCTTCAAATTCACCAACAAAGTCGGTTCTACTGTTAGAGAAACCCGAAGGGAAAAATAAACAGGAATAAAAAAAAAAAAAAGGAAAGGGAAGAAATAAACACGTGAGAAAGAAGCAATGGAACGTGTTTGTTTGGACGTCTAGGAAAATTTAGAGGAGGAGGGAGTAATTTTCTGTGCGTGTGAATGAGATCTATTTCTACAAATAAAGTTAACCCAGATTTTCCATGTCATATCACCTGTCTTTTGCTTTTCGCGTCAATCCAACTAGGTCAAATTCAATTAAAAAAATAAAAATAAAAAAAGGGGTTTTTACTGAAATGTAGTTAGTTGAGTGACGAGGTTGTCTGGTTAAAATGACTGATTTTCTACTTCTTTCTTCTTCTCTTTTTGTGGGATAAAGAATTCAACATTTTCAGAGCATCTTAATAGTTGGTGGACTACATGACAAGAAATATGCCGTCTGCCCACGTTTCTATTCCAGGAAAGTATTGCCTAACAATTTAGCGTGGCTCTTCGAGTGCCTTAAATTTGGTTGTTGTGGGTGAACCCAAATGATCCTTTTAGTTATTGTTCTCGTCACCTCGCGAGTAATTCCATCCCCACTTCATCCCTTTTTCCTTGTACTTTCTCTCTTTTTCTTTTCTTTTGTACTCACAACTCACTCATGCTTCCTTTTTATCTTTGTGCTGTTTGTGTGGGCTTAGACTTGTACCAAAACTATGGTCCCTATGATAGTTCCTCGGATGGTGTCAATTTTTCACTCTGCTCGTTTTCAGAAAAAAAAAAACTGTGTGAATTGAATTTGTCCGCTGGAGCTTTGAATAATCCCCTTTTGTTCTGTGCACCAAAAGGATTCGATTCCTGGCTCCAAGTGGTCGAGAGGTTATTTTTGAACTAGGTAGAGTAAACTTAATACATGTACACAAATTGGACTTTGATACCAGTTAACCACAAGTTAAAAAACAAAAGGGAAGGGGAAAAAAAACAAAAAAGTCAAGGTAGCAAAGATGAAATTGTCTTCTAAGTATGAGATTTGATTCCAGATTATTTCAAACACGTTGGAAGACAATGACAAGGGAAAAACCAACAGTGTTGCGAGGTAAATCAGTCATCAAAATAGAAGGGCCGATTGAGTTCCCAGCCAATTCAAACACCAAAAGCACCACCGACAAGAGCTTCCCACGCGATTCCAAAATAATGTCACCAAAATAGTGACTTGGAGCCACTACCAGAGTTCCCTGGAAATTATGATCATGATAACAATTGACAAGATAAGGCAAGTGACCTTTCTCCTGTTATTATTATTACTTCTTGAATTCAAAGAAAAAATTTAGCATCGCGGTGGGGGGCACATGATTGATTGGACGAGTTTTAGTCATTGGAAAAGTCAGATTTAAATTTTTTTTAAAATTTACAATATTTATATTTATGTGTTGCTGCCTTTTTAACACGTAAAATGGAAGTAGCCACTCGCACCACTGATACAGAATTTCAAGCTACATTAAATGAGATTACACGAAACATTTTTTTAGTCTTTTTAGCAGTAAAACAGTCTATCGTGTGTGACGTATTTTTATGTTGTTATCATGCACCAGTAACCCTCTTAAACTGACGAAAACAACTTCGACCCCACCTGAGAGACTTTAGAGGTTGTAGCTCGACTCAAGTCCCGCCGTATACGGCCCTTGACTTGGGGCAAATGAATTGCCGAAAGAAGCGTAATGGGAACTCTGCACTACGCTTGCATTTGCTATGAGCTCATCACCATTTATATCACGACCTTGTCACTGCGTTGCTCACAGGGCACTCGCGGGATCAATTTTGAGCCAGAAACGTTAGCCCCCACAAGGGACGCCTTTTTTGAGCGCTTTCCCTCCCGTCAAAGGAGCTAGCCGGCTGTCAGAGCCTCTCTTAGCGCTCTTCTTCTACTTTCTAGTGAATGACTTAATCCAAATTTATAACCCAAATGAAAGAAATATTGGTTAGCCACTTCCAAAATAACACACAGCCTCTATGTATCATCTTGGACTTTCAGTGCCCAGAAGTTTAATGGAGAATCAAAGACTAAAAAAGATCGGCGAGAACCCCAATAACTGGAGTAGGATTTGTCGTGCCTAGTGAAAGTTCAACAATAAAGACACCAACCGAAATCAGCACCGAACAGCTAGACAGGTCAAAACATAACTATTAATGGTAGCAACTAATCGAGTCTTCGCCAACGGTATACAAAAAACAGCGGACAAAAGAAAACAAAAAAAAACAAAAAGGCAAGAATTCACATAACATCAAAACACATTAACCTTAAATTAGAAACATATATCTTGATATAGCCTATACCCATAATTCCGTTTAACATAAACAACATATGATCACACTGAACCTTGCGAGACCTTTGTAACCACCTTGCCATCGTGACCCAAATGCCCAACACCACCAGGAACTGGTCTCATTTCGCCGCTAACTGCCATTCCTGCGACCCCTTGGTACGGAGGAGGTTGTTGCTGCATTACACCACCAACCGCCGCCGCCGCCGTCGTATAGTACACCTGCCTCCCCGCGCTATCATAAGCCACCTGCGTGTAGCCCGTATCTGTCATTCCAACCCCAGGTCCACTCGGCCTCACCATCCCCATTGGCACCCCCGCCGCCGGAGCCTGCATCTGTGTCGCCGGCATCTGTGGTGGCTGCATCTGTGTCGCCGGCATCTGTGGTGGCTGCATCTGTGGCGCCTGCATCTGTGGCGCCTGCATCTGTGGCGCCTGCATCTGTGTCGCCGGCATCTGTGGCGCCTGCATCTGTGGCGCCTGCATCTGTGGCGCCTGCATCTGTGGTGCCGGCGGATGTTGTTGCGGCGGTGGGACAACATTGTACACTTGTGGCTCCCGGTAAACTTCAGGACCCCCCATCCTCGGGATGTAGTACCCTTGACCAGCTTGGCCAGTAACCTGTCGCATTGCTGGGGTATGATAAACGGCGGCCGGGGCTGGGGCTGGGGCCGGAGCCTGAGCCGGAGCCGGGATCATGTACACCTGTTGCTCCGTTTGAACCGGTGTAGCCGTTACAGTCACAGCAGCGGGGTATTCGGCGCCGGGGATCTGCCTGTCCTGCCAGTATCCCGCCGGAGCAGTGACAGCCGGCGGCATGCTCACAGGCATAGTAGCGGGACAAAACTTTTCCGGCAACTTCTGAGCGTAGTAATCGCCGGGGGCATAACCACCCCCCAAATTCTCATCACTCTTATTCCCGTACATAGCTTGCTGCTCCTGTTCTCTGACCTGCAACCTCTGCAACTGTGCCTGCAAACTAATCTGATCTGACCCGATAACCCGATCATTACGGGCTGAACCAGCAGGCAGATCGGGCAAATCAGGCACCTTGACCGGCGGATGAGCCACCGGTGGATCAGCCTTTTCCAAGCCAAACAAGCAATTAACAAGATTCGGCGCCATTTTAGCCCCTTCAACGACTGGACTCGGGCCCGAATTCAACGCCTCGACGAACCTATCCCGGTCCGACTTCCCGCCGTCGGAGCTAAAACTCGCCGGAGAAGGACTAACAGGAAACAAGAACAACCGCATGCGGACGGGCTTAGCAGAGGCACGATAGAGCCGGTCGTGCTCGAGCATCATGTGCTCAAGATCGTCATCATTAGTGACAGAGATCAAGGCATCAAGATCTTCCCCCGGAAGCTGGTACTTAAAGGAGACATCGGTGTCGCCGCAGAGGGCGGCGAGCTTGGCCATCATGACGGAGAACTTGGTGGCGCGGTCAACGGCGAGGATCTTGGTCTCGCCGCCGATGTAAGAAAGTTGGTTATCATGAGGTCTCGGGTGGATCTTGCCGCCGTAGCTGCACATAAACTTGACCTTGTGGGCTTGTTGCTGGTCCTCCCATGGGTTTGGGTTCTCGAAATCAATCTCACGGGACCGCGGGGAAGACTCGCCTGAATCTGGGTACGAGCCATACGAGTAATTCTCCATGCTTTTAGAGACGAAAAGTTAAAAAAGGAGGGAGCTTTAGAGAGAGAAATAGAGAAAGTCGGAGACTTTGATTAAGAGTCTTGAGCTTTAATTACTAGGCCATATGGGTGTCGAGAGAGAATTGGGAAGGCTTCAAAATAGATCTTTTATATAGATTTTTTGAGTTTTAGCTAGGCTTCTCCATTTTTCTTTCTTTTTTTTTTTTTGGGGGGCGGGGGGTGGGGGTCCAGCGAGACCATTGATGGTTTGAGAAGGTGCATAACGAGGAGATAAGAGAGTGATGTGTTGACTTACGGGAAGAGAGAGAGAGAGAGAGAGGGGGGGGGGGAGATGACATTAACAACTTAACAAGTATGAAAGCGGCCAACTCGAGGGAGGAAGAAGGTTAAAACGACGTTGAATTTGGGGACTGCCATTATTTGATTTGTTGTCATTCACATTCACTTACTCCTCTCATCGGTCACCCCCAGTTTTTGATTAATCTCCACAAAGCGAAAGCCTGTCTCGTCTTTGTTTTTGGTTAATCGGTGTCGTTTGGTCTTTTTTCAACCACCGTTCGGACGATAAACAGCAATCAATTTCCCTAGTCCCAAAAAAAAAAAAAAAAAAAAAAACAGAGAGAGAGAGAGAGAGAGTCTTCTGGGTGCGATTCTTACAAGTATGTGCACCAAATCAAAATCCAAGAAAATTAGTGTGAATTCCCCGTCTAATAAGTCAGATAAGATAGCGTGATTTCAGGGTTTTGTCAAGTGGCATCCTCGTACATGGCGTGGCCAAACCGGAAAAAGGGTTGTGTAAGAAAGATGTTGATGTGGTGGCAGCCCAGCACTTGGATATTAATAAGCAGTAAAACCTCTCTCTTTTCTTTTTTGTTTTGTTTTTGGCATTTGTGCGCGTTTGCGTTAATTGATATTTTAATCTTTTATTAATGGTGTGGCCCCCCATTATTGGGGTGGATTATCATCCGTTCATGTTACTTGCACTCATTGTTCTTCTTCGTTTGGTCCACTTCAATTATTGCTCGTGAGAGTCCATTTTTGTGCATATTTTGTGCCTCGTAGTTTAAGGCTCCACACCGAATCCGCTCCGCTCCGAACCAACAAGTCTCCCCCCCCCCCCCTCAATAGTAACCTGTAGTGGGTGTCAGATATTTTATTTCAATCTCTCTCCTACACTTACATTTTTAATTTTTAATTTATTTATTTTTATTAGGGTATTTATAACGGCAAAATAAATATAAATAGTCGTAATATGTGCCCCCATTGAAGCCAATCAGGCTCTCTTTTTTTATTTATTGGTTGAAGGGCGTGGGTGGAAGGGGCTTGGTCTCTTGACATCTGCAGGTAAGAAGAGCAAAAGCGATTGCCGCTTGCAAATAAAATAGCTTTGACCGCTAGTGAAACCCATCTCGTGATCGTGCACCGAAAAAAGAAAAAAGAAAAAGAGAGAGAGAGAGAGGAGAACTGCATTTTAATAGTTAGGATCAACAAGCCGGAGATCTGAAATTCTCCCATGGCTCCATTTTTTAATAATCCGACTTCGGAGAGGATTTTCTAATAAGGTTTGCCCGCGGTGACATAGATTCATGTAGACTGTGGAGACATGTTAGCATAAATCGGAACAGTTGTGGTATTAACTGTATCTGGCAGAGGGACAACTTGATCACTTTCCTGCAACGTCTACTTTTTAACTGTCATTCCAATTCCCCCCACTTTATAAAAATAATAAAAATATTATATACATATAAAAATTAAATCTTATTTTATATTTTGTTACTATTAATTATTAATTATAATTCATTATTAAAATTAAAATTTACCAACAAATATTTAATTTTTATATTTAATTCTTAAATCTCTAATAAAATTTACTTAAAAATAAAGAACATTGGACCACGTACGATTATCTGGAATTCAGCGATTATAAACGTAAAAAATAATTATTTGACTTTCAATCATTTTGTAGCCGTAGCCGTAGGGGTCTGGAAATGAATGCAGACTACGCATATGTAGTCTCACAGCCTAACGTGGAACCGATTCGACTTAATAATAAAAATTGTGATCGCGTGATCTTTGAGTTGCGTAGTTTTAGTTTTACTTTGGTAACAGAGATTCTAATCACTGTTAGATAAATAAATTTTGTCTTCTAGCCCTTAAATAAAGGTGAACTTAAATATAAATAAAATAAAAAATTAAAAAAATTTAAAACATTAATTAACAAAATTATAAATTAAAAATTTATAAAATTTTAATTTTTTAAATAATTTTTAATATAATAAATTATATTATAAAAAAAATAAAATTAATTAACTCTACCTAGATGTAAAAGTTTAACTATCAACTTACTAATTATTTTTTTTTTCTCGATTACTCTGTGTATATATATAATTCTATTATGTGATATAACGTAGGAAAAGGGAAAAAAAGATATTATATTGCATTGTATGAGAATTCAATTTCCATTAATAAAGGTGAAGAGAGATACGGAAGCCTTGTTGACTTACTGTTCCTGGACGCTTCAAAATAAGTGCATATCGGGCCACATGCATCTCTTTCATGCCTGACTTTGAGGCCTCTCTGCCCAATACGAAGCCGGGTGGTTGCCCGTGGCGGTTGAAACTCGTGGGCGGCCATGACCGGTGCACCGTGGACTTGGAATTTTCTTTTGCTCTGACGGTCCTTTTTATTTAATCTTCGGGGCATCTTCACAATCTTACGTACCCCACATTTGAATAATATCTTCTTCCTTTTTATCTTTTTTGCATTGTCTTGTAATCTTAGATTACTGAAACATCACGTTACCGTACGGAGCAAGTAACATGAGATTGCCCCTGAGATTAGGGATAACATCGGGAGAGTCCACTCGCTCAATTATATATAAATTATTAAAGGATTAATTCGTCTTTTCAGTAAGATATATTCCAAGCTTTAATTCGATCACTTTTAATCATGTGCAAGCCCCGTAAAATACAGGTGAGGTCTCATCTAAAATCGCCAATAAAGGGGTTTTTTCTTTTTTTTTTTTTGTTGTTGGATCCAACAAAGATTTATGTAGGAAAAACATACTTACTGCTAGAGCGGTAGAACCTAGAGGACAAGTACATGTTTGACCTAGCCCACTCGGCAATTTCAATATGAAAATTCGACGGCTCTGCTGATTTGGAATTCTTAAAATTTTATAATATGGGATTTTAAGAATTTTCCACATTTATGGAAATTCAAATCGCAAAGAGGCTATTAAACCTTGAACGTTGATCCAAAAATGGACTTTTTTTTTTTAAATTATTTTTTTCTGGATAGAAAGGGAAAAGCAACGTAAAGAAGCTTTCTTGTCAGAGAGTGGCAGGGCACTGCTGACAATAAGAGATTATAAACTCTGTACATGAAACTTAAAGCCAAGAGGGCATGGGCTCTGCCTCTGTGGATTTGAACTGAAGGCCCAATTTAGAAACTTGGATTGTGGGGGCCTAATCCAGTCCAGGATCCTTGCACTGGGCCTTCCTCGAACCCACTTGGTCTTGGGAATATTGGGCAAAAGAAAGCCCAGGAAATAAATTGTATTGCACATGCGTTCGCCATCACCGTCAGCATTTCGTTTTCTCATCCTTTATTCGCTCCGACAAATCCAAGGAAAATAATAATAATTTTTTATCTTGTTGATAATTAAATTATTTATAAAATTAAATATTTTGGATTTAAATTTCTGTCAAAAAGTCAATTATTTATTTATAAAAGCCAATTGCTAACCGACGATACGCAAAAGACTCCTTAAAATTCAACCATCTCTGGCCACATTGGATCCAATTACTAAGACCCATCGATAGATATTGCCTTCAGTTCTTCGATTTTTATTTTTATTTTTTCAATTCTTTTTTAATAAAAAACCAACCTCCTGTGCTCCAGCTGCCCGTCCATCGTAGGTGGGGATGATAACTTCACCGGTTGACAGGTCCGCTCTTGAATAAAGGAGTCGTTCTGATTGGTTTGAATAATATAAATTCACATTAATGGCTTTTCAAGTTAGATGAACCAACCGTACCCACAAGGATTACAGCATTGAATGCGTTTGTTGAACACCCAGCTGGGTAACCTAAGATGCAAACCAAGAATTCATCATTCCTCGTCGACTACAAATTATAAAACATTACGGTATTATTGAGACCCACGTAAGTAAGATACATTACACATAAAATGCAACGTTATACGATTCAAAATTATTGGGAAACACAATTATCATTTTAAGTAATCATTTGATTAATATTTTAATTATATATATATATATATATTAAATTAATTTGAATTTAAAATTTTTTATTATATTTTATTTCTTAATAAATAAGAATTCACAATAGTAAATTTTAAATTAGAGTTATTAATATAAAAATTAAATACTGAAAATTATTTAAATTTAATAATAAATAAATTCTGTGAATGTATAAAAATTGTTTAAATTTTAATATTTTTAATTAAAAATGTTTTTATTTTTATTAAAGGGTGATATAAAACATTAATTCATATAATTGTAATACATAATTAAGAATTATTATGTGGTTTTATATTAAAAAATAGTTAAAAACAAAACATTTGTTAATTTAATTCGTTCCACGCACGCAAACGAAACAACAAATCTCGAGGCCCACGATTGGATCGGCAGGAACAGCCTTGGACGTCGGTGCCATCCGTCCGAAGTTTTTTCAAAAGACAGACTTGGTGAAGGTCTTGCTTTCCTTAGTCTATACAAGGTCACTACTAGGTTACTATTTTCTTTCCCATTTCTTTCGCGGGCGGAAACATCTGTGAGTGACAGAGTCTTTTGGGTGGGCTGAAATCTTTTTATTCATGGGTTCCTTTTTAACTTCAAGAATGAAAATAAATACTGATTAAAACAAGTGAAAAAATCAACAAGATTCAATCTTGACGATCATTTTCTCGATGCTTTCTCTTTCTTTCCGGCTTCAGACATAATGTGCGAATCTTGGGACATACCCAGTTGTTTTCTTGTTTCCTAAGGAAGCCGTGTGATCGTTTGCTTGTCTGTTTGTCGTTGAATTTGCTTGGTGTCTTGATTTGCTGTTGTTTTAGCAACATGGTGTTCTCTTCTCATTTTTGTTTTTGTTTTCTTGATTCTATATCTTTCTGTCAGCTTCCAAAGCATCTGTGTGTCCTCAGGTGAGCGAAAACTTTCTTTCTTTTTAAATTCAAGATTTAAAAGGAAAAAAAATTGCTCATGAGTCAAGAAAAAAGTAAACAAGATTCAATCTTTGGGCATTTTCCTGGTTCTTTGTATTAGTTTATTGTAATAGAATCAGACCCCAATTGTGTTATTGGCGAATTAGCTTTTTTTCTTTTTTTTATTCCTTTTTATTTTCTGTGGGTACAACTTCCAGATGAAGTGTTTGATAATTTGCATGTTTGTTTACTGTTGAATTTGCTTAGTATCTTAGATTGCAGTTGTTTTAGCAACGTGGCATTCCTTTTCTTTTTCTTTTCATTTTCCTCAATTGAAAGGGTAATGTCTGTTTTCTGAAGAATGGGAAAGAATAAAGTAATGGTGCCAGCTAAGGAGCTCGACTTATCCACTGTCAAGTATGAGCCCGAAGTTGTCCAAGGTCCTTTCTCATAAGTTCTGTGTGTGTGTGTGCGCGCGTGTGTACTGATGGAAAAAAACGAACATATACCCAGTTTTATTTATAGATGGAATTGATTTTTGTTTGAACTGTACAGCTCCGCACTTGACCGGGTGGATGTTTAAGCTGTCTGTAAAGATTGTTGAGATGCCGATAATAGGTTCTTTGATCATCTGGAGCTTGAAGAAGCAAAATAAGATGATTGAGGTCTGCCTCAAAGTCCCTTCTTTCTTTAAGTATTTGTGACTTTTGTCATCTGCCATGACAGAGTCAAATTGGTTGAGGTGGCTTTTCATATTTGTTATTGCCAGATGCTACGGAACACAGTTATTCCTGAACCTCCCATGTTTAAGCCTGAATTTCCTCCTCAAGGTTTGTTGTTATTTGTCCTTTCTTTTATTATGTATTTCATAAATACACATGCATGCACCTACCTGCACTCACACACTATTTTAGTCTGAGAGATGGAGCTACATGCTGATGCATTAAGTTAGAAGAAGGTCAGAAAGTGGCCTTTGACTAAAGGGATGTGCTGCAGTCGTATGATTGGAAACCTGTTCAGTATTTGCAAAGTATGGATATTGTCCATTCCACATTGTAGAAGTCTCGTGAGAACTATGTTGGTTCATGTTAATGGATGCTCATGATTGCATTATTGCAGGAAGCATAGGCTTCCTGATTACCATTATGTGCTTCCTTGTCTGTATCTGTCTCCCTAGTTATTTCCTCTCTTTTTGGGTTAAAGATGTGTACTTTTCATCTTCTTATTTCTGCATGTCATTTTTGGGGATGAGTTCATGAGCAAATGTTGGGAGTAGATGTATCCTGTTCTTTCTTCTTTAATTGTCTTTCCCTCCTTTGATACTAAGTAGGAAAAACAAAATGCTGTCTATTTATTGAAGTTCTTCAAGGTTGATGGTACCTTGGAATGAAAGTAATTGCGTATACCCGGAGAATAGGATTGCAATGGTAAAACTGTTTATCGTGTGAGTGTGTGGAAAATCTACTGCATGCCTAGCAAATTATAGATATTGAGACGTGGAATTACCTAAGTGGATGTTAAATGATTGCAGAACCAGAACCAGGTGTTGCCATTGTCGATGAGGATGGAAAACCAGAAGACCGAGTTGAATTGGCCTTGAAGTGTCTTCCTCATCATGATCCTGCTACTTTATGGAATGAGGACTCAGCTACTTCATTTCGGTACTGGAAGATACGTGATTATGCTCATGCATATCGAGCAAAGCTTGTAACGCCATCTGCGGTGAGTCATTGTAACTATATGGGGGCTCAAATTGTTTTTAAACAAATTATACAGGCAAGAAACTTGCTTTTATCTTGAAGGTTGCAGAACATGTAATCTCAGTTATAAAGGAGTTCCAAGAGAAGAAGCCACCAATGCCATTATTGATTTCTTTTGACGAGAATGAAGTCAGGAAGCAAGCTGCAGCTTCTACAAGAAGGTTTGAGGAAGGTACTGCTGAATTAAATTCAATGTTCTTTTGCCATATGGGTGAGTGTGGCAGATTGAACTGTAACTATATCTTAGGTGATATGAGGGTTGTTATTGTGCAGGATGTCCAATATCAATATTGGATGGCATTTTTGTTGCAATCAAGGATGACATAGATTTGCATCCCTATCCATCTAAGGGTAAACAGTGATTGCTAGATTCCTGTTTTATTGAAACTTCTTGAAAGACTTCTTAGAAAGGCATAGTAAAACCAGAACTTAATGATGACAGGAGGAACAACATGGCTTCATGAGGTCCGGCCTGTGAGAAAAGATGCAGTCAGTGTTTCTCGATTGCGTAGCTGTGGTGTGGTATTTGTGGGAAAGGCAAATATGCATGAGTTAGGCATGGGCACAACTGGAAACAGTCCAAATTATGGGTCAGTTCATTGTTTAGAACCAATTAAACTACTGACTATACATTTTTGTAGTTAAGGCCTCTTAATGGTTTCTTTATTTCCCCTAATTGATTTAACGTCATTGCTTGGCTATTCTTTAGTCTTTAAACAACCTTATTGGTTTGCAGAACAACAAGGAACCCACATGCACTGGATAGGTACACTGGGGGATCTTCATCAGGTCCAGCAGCACTTGTTGCTTCTGGAATATGCTCTGCTGCCTTGGGAACAGACGGTGGAGGTCGTGCAAACATTTTGCATTTTTTGAACTCTTACTGGAAGTTTTCATCTCTTTATACTTAATTTGATGTAAAAAGGGCAGGTTCTGTCCGTATTCCTTCTTCCCTTTGTGGCGTAGTGGGCTTGAAGACAACATATGGGCGGACAGATATTGGAGGGTACACTTTCATCATTGCCTTCTGTCATGTGTTAGCATGGGTCTTCTGTCGTGTTTTCTTAGCCTTATTAATCTTTTTTGGCTTGGTATCCTGAAGTGATAAAAAAATGAACTTTCTTGAGTGACTTGAACAAGTCTTTGGTTCTGAGCTTCGTCCTTGTGTTATTTAGCTAAAGCTAATGCTATCATGGTGTAGTGCACTATGTGATGCTGGGACTGTGGAAATCATTGGACCAATTACATCTTCAGTGGAAGATTCCATGCTAGTGTAAGTATTTCCATATTTTGCTCAAATTCCGTGAGAATTGACAAAAAATCCCTAACCAACAAGATCATTAATTGCTGCAGAACAAGCTAGAAACTTTTAGATTCTGCGTCATGCAGGCAGTGTAGTATTCTTATGTTACAGGTCAAAAAGTTTGCTCCTGGTTGTTATTTGCAGATTTTCACACTTTTAAATTATAATCTACCACTACCCTAAAAAAAGTGGTAATCTACCACATAATTGATGTTTAAATGTTGTGAACTACCATCCTCCAACCTACATTGCAGTAAACTTTTGAGTGTAAATTTTGATTATCGACTATGTTGGTCATCTTCAATTTGCTGGTTATCAGGTATGCAGCAGTCCTGGGCTCCTCTCCTGAGGTTAGAATCAGCATGAGGCCGGTAATTTTGTGAACTTTATCATCTACAATAGGAATTAAAAGCTTTTCTAGCTTATCCTTTTAGTCTATTTAAGACTTAATTGATCACAATGTTGACTATAATATACCAATTTCATTAAGGTTACATGCATCGTTGTATCCATAAGTTTTTTTCTTTAGACCTGTAAAATTGGTGTGTGACTGGAGTTTTGTGGGACCTCAAAATTCCCATAACATTGAAGGGTAAATTCTATTAGACAACAATTAGGTCTGCATTATTGTATGGTAGTGAGTGTTGGCCTACCAAACATAAGTGTAGCAGGGATCAGAATGCTTAGATAGATCCATGACCACTCTAGGAAGGACCAAATAAGAAATGAGGATATTTGTAACAACAGTAGGTGTAGCACTGATTATGCATAAGTTGAGAAAGTGGTGTTTGTGATGGTTTGGACACGTTCAATGTAGACTTACAAATGCTACAATTAAGAGAGGTGACAAAATTGTGGTGGATGGAGAGAAGAGAGGAGAGAACGACCTAATTTGATTTGGGAATCTCTGATTAGGAAAGATTTAGAACAATTAGATCCCACACCAAACTTAGTTTATAATAGAATGCAATGATGAGAAATGATTCATGTAACCAATCAAAACTAAATTTGGGATTCAGTCTTTATTGCTGTTGTTGTTATGATCTCTAAAGTTGGTCATTTTTTACATCTAGTTATGGTCATCCGTTAGTGTGGACTGCTAATATTCTATTGTTCTTTGCTCTACTCTTTAAAGTGCTTGCATGGCACTGCTTTTCAGTGTGCATAATTTTTGGAATCAATGTAAGTTTATCATATCTGGTTGTTGTACACTGTATTGGTTCATTTTAAACAGCTTAAGGTGGCTAAGCAATGTCCTCTGACTTATTATTATACATGGAATTCATTCCCTTAATTATCCTTATGCAATGTTCTGCATGTTTTCTTGTAGTCCCTGCCTTGCTTACCGTATTTGTCATCACATGAAAGTATGGATGTTTTGGGATCATTGCGACTTGGGAAGTATACAGAGGTGATCAAACCGTTATATTTTCTAGGAGTCGATATTTTCAATTTTCTCAGCAGCAAGTGATATTTGTTAGCTGATGATGATTAACTTGCAGTGGTTTAATGATGTACATTCAACTGATGTCTCCCATAAGTGTGAGGATATCCTTAGTCTTCTATCAAAGGCACATGGTTGTGAAGTGAGCCCTTTATGACCATTCTTTTCCCATTAATTTGGATTCATTTCTTACTATCTCAATTGCTTCAATTTCATGCATGCAATTTTTTGGTATATGAAACATGAATTTCACTAAACATTGTTCAAGGTCATGGAGATTGTTATACCTGAGCTTCATGAAATGAGTGTTGCTCATATAGTTTCAATTGGATGTGAAGCGCAATGTGGATTAAATCCTTATGTGAATGATGGGTATGCTTCTTTGCCTTTTCTTGAGTATACATGGCACCATGCAAGCATTGTTCATGTGAAAAAAGAATAAAAGCCTGAGATGACTGTCCACATTGCTGACTTTGTAGGATAGAATGAGATTTTGATTGGATGTTTCCTCCTGTTCTTTCTTGTTTTCTGGCAGGAAAGGTGAGAGGTCATCATATGATCTCCGTACTAATCTTGCCCTGTTTGGGTCATTCAGCGGATCAGACTATGTTGCTGCCCAGTGTCTTAGGTGAGGCCAGAATCCAGATAACAAAAATACAATTTAGAATTCTCTTTTTTCAATAGGAAAGTAATTTCATATTTACATTTATCTCAATAATATATTTACCAAAGAAAGTGATGTGCATGTGAAGATGTTAATGATGCAAAATTAAGTTGTCCTTTTTGTTCTTGTAGAATATTAAATTCTGAAGATTTTCAAAGCAGATTACATTGCAATTCTAATTAACAACTTGTGAAGTCTTGGATACTGATAATTGAATAGGCCTCCATTGAATTTGATTTTGCAAACTGAATCCTTACATAATATTGTATGGTTCCTTATAAGATCAACAATGGTAGATGCTGGTCCAAGAATGTCCAGTGGGATGCCTGTTATATAATAATAATGTCTTTGGCATTGATAAATAATCAAATTACCTATCACTAATTTACCCAGATGGCTTTATTTCCCCTGGAACTATAAACACAAAGTGATCTCATTTCTTGGCTGTTCTGTTGCTTGCAAATATTTGAGATGCAAGTTTTATATTCAATCCTTGATTAATGGGACTGCCAGTTGTAGTTTGCAGGCTGATCTGTTAATTTTTTCCTACATTTTTTCGAAATAACAATGCACCATCAGATGGAGAAAATGTTTTGAAGATAATTCTTTGCTCCACTTATTATTCTAAAGGTTGGGACTGACCTTAATTTGCTGATCCTATATTTCAGGCAAAGAATAATGCACCATCACATGGAGATATTCAAAAAGGTTGATGTCATAGTGACTCCAACAACTGGGTACGTAAGCTTTTTAAGTTCACAGGGTTAATTGTGCTCCTGTATATGGAGTCTTGATTTGCAATGAACTTAATAATGATCATTGAACTGAACCTGGTAGAGGTTGCTTCTCTTTGTTAAGATACTGAGCATGACATCATCACTGATAATATGACGTGTAACTGTCATAAAAGATTCTTTCGCGCATGCCATCAGATAGCTATGTTGATTTACTTGTGCAGATTTAAGCAGGAATTTTCATCTCAATTGGCATTCTGATATTTTATGAAATGTTGCTGTCAATTTTTAGTTAAAAAGTTCAAGTTGCATTGCATACTGGAATCTCTGCATAAAATTGAATTTATATTTTGCCTCCTTTTTACCCTTTTTTTTTTTCTCCTTTTGCAAAAAACAGCATGACAGCACCTAAAATACCTCCTAGCGCTCTTAAACATGGGGAGTCCAACTTGCAGGTTTCAGGTTTGTCCATTGACACTTATCTTTCATCGTTTCTTGACAATAATTTGCAAATAGATTAGCTGTTGACAATCAGAAAGCCTGAACTCCAAAACAAGTTTTACACAGATGCATGCAACTCAGTAATTGTTTTGCTGCTTCATCTGACTTGCCTCTAGATTTTGGTTTTACTTGGTTCTTCTGTCATTTACTGTTAGAGTGATTCCCCACTAAATTGGAATCTGCACTTCAAGTATTGCATCTTTTGTCATCTTATTCATTATTGGTGCACATTCCTTGTTTTACAGGTTACCTCATGCGATTTGTTATTGCACCAAACCTTCTTGGTCTGCCAGCCATTTCTGTCCCTGTGAGTTGTATCCTCTATTTTTCTTATTTTGAGGAATTATCTTGTTGTTATGTGGATCCCATACCAAACTGAAGAAAGAAAAAGACAATTCCCTTAGTTCTTTCCGTTTAACTAGTCTTGATTTCACAAGAGAGGAAAACACGAAGTTGCTAACCTCTTAAGAGAACTGCCTACTTTATTCACCATTTGTCAACACATCTAGTTGGTTAATAATAAACTGGAAAACCAAGAGTTCTGTGGATGTGCTAGGTCTTCCAACTTTTGATATGTTAAAGAAATAGTGAATTGTTTTGTACTTCTAGCACAATTAGTTGGGACACTCTTATTGGAACTTCTTGGTTCTGTGTTCGAGTCCTAGTGACTCACCTTTCCTAACCTTTCGGCCTCCCGTGTAACCGGAAAAAAAAGGTGCTGTCTTTTTTTCAAATTGTTAAGATGCTGTCCTTTGTTCAAATTGTTCCTTGGCAGTCAAATGACTTCTGAAACTGATTAATGATGCTATCTTCATTCTCTACTAAAGCTTCACATTGTACGTTATTAACAATAGCCAGATGCCAATCCCATCCAAATGTATTTCCTCAGGCGCTTAGCAAAATGGTAACATACATCAACCCAAAGGTTTCCTTAAGGGCCACCTTTTTGTTTGCCCTTTGGAAAGCCTAATGAAGTGTATCAGTGACACTTGGGGGCACATAACCGAGAATGTTGACCCCATGTTTTGTGATTGTGTTGGATTTCTGTCTTGTTGGAGGTCTTTTTCCAGTACACTTATGGTTCAACATGCTCAATCGTTCAGGTTGGTTATGACAAGCAAGGACTTCCAATAGGGCTGCAGATAATAGGCCGCCCTTGGGCTGAGGCAACAATCTTTGCGTTTAGCCTCTGCAATAGAGGTACAATTTTCTTATGAGCTGAAATACATTAGCTATTTATTTTTTTATCAATGGTTTATTATTTTCACTTCATTTTTCTGGGTTCTTAGGAGCTATGCGTTAAGTCGAAGAAGCAGCCTGCATCCTTCTATAATGTTTTGAGAGCAAAGTGAAACATTACAAAATCTTTTGGTTGTGGGCTTCGCTGGGATCCCTCTCTCAAGGAACTGGTTTCTTCCTTCTAGCTTGGAGAAAGAAAAAAAGATTTGATTTCACATTTTACTATAGATGATGTTCATCATCTCTTCTTCCATCTGCCGTGCCTTAAGTCTGCTCTCTTAAGTCTGCTATTATAATGATCATTTTCAACAGCAATGACTACCAACCATTGGAGTTTTCTTTTCAAAGAGTTTGTTCTTTATGCACATAACTCAAAGTGATGCATCATACATTGAGAGGAAACCAACTCGTGATACGTAGTATCCACATCTCGATAATATGGGAGATGACTTGCGACTCCAATATAACATCCCATTGCAGAGGTTGTATATTTTCAGATAAATGTAAAACATAAAATGGCGGACATGTACAAGCTCAAGATGGTGCTTGACTCCGCAGACATTTTCTTTTAAGAAAAGAAAATACAACTTCAGTAGTTGACAGTTTCCAATCCATCAACCAGCAGGTGCAAAACATCTATTTAGAAATCTTAACAAGCTTTATCTCTATTATATATAGTTGTCAGAGAGTATATTGGTTTCATGCCGAAGAGGACTTGTTTCAATTATGGCACTAGTTCACAGGAAATGCATCCCAGTAAACATTAACATTGAAAAGCATGGAAGCCATAGTTTTGTGAGAACGACCATGTTAAAACGCAAATACTCAATTTGTTGTGGTTCCATCCTCCTCAAGGGCATCACTAGGGCGATCTAGTCCTGGGGGAATTTTTCCAGGATAGTTTGTTGTTGAAGGATCTGATCCAGCCATGCTGATGAAGGTAAACAAGGACATAAGAATAACAAAATACCATGATGGATTCTTATTCATAATACTAAAGAAGATCGCAAAACTCACCTCCTGTCAACAATGACCATAGATCGAAGCTCACAGTTTGCAAAGCTGCATGCACACATACAAAGTCATTACTTGTAAACCAATTTCATTATCGAGTGGCATGCAAATTGGTAAGTGGGTGGACTGCTCCAATTTTAAAATGGAATGCTATTGTATTACAACAAAAGTACATGAACAAGAATTGGCAAGGTTCAAATTGAGTAACTTGGGGCCAAATTACGAGCACCATGACTACAGTTTCCAGTGTACAAATATAAGGTAAAGAGAGAAAAGAAAAGGTAAGGAAAAAAGGAAAGGGTGAAGCATATTATGTTACAAAATGCATAAATCACAAAAAAGGTGACTCTCTTCTTCAAATTTTCTTCATCACAAGATGAATTTAAAACATGAATTTTGCATTCGGAACTCAAATTCAAGCAAAAAATGATGACAGGTACCACACAACTTCCCTTAAATGTCAAAAAGAAACAAGAACAAAAAAAAAAAAAAAACAGCAAAACACCGCAGATATTTAGAAGCATGCATGCACAGCCTACTGGACTAACAATTCATACTTAATGAATGTCATTTAATATCATACGGCGAAGATAATTAGATATCAGGATACATACCGTTTGGATATTTCTTTTTTCAACAAAGGGTGACAGTCATTTCCAAATGCATTCAAGGTATGAGACAAAAACCCACTATGGGTAACTATAACTATCTCCTTCTCTTTCCTTGTCCATAACCTGCATTATTGAGACCTAGTTGCATCATGGCAAGTATTTTTTTTTTTTAATCTTATAAATCAAATTAAGACAGGAAGGTTATGCTGAAAACTGAAAGCATAAAGGAGATAAACCTAACTGTAGGAGTACAATTAAAGATGTTACAATTATAAATTTCTCACTTCAAAATGTAATAGCTTCATCTCACTGAAACAGATTGGACATCCCAAGAGTAATATCAGGTTCTTACAGGCTATTATTTTGTGTGTATCTGGGATTGTCTAAATGCCTAGATGGTGACCCAAGGCTCCATATTTCCAGTTGTGTTCCATAGACAATACAGTATGTCAGCTCATGATATAAAATATCAAAGTCCCATAAATCTGAACAAGTACTAACCAGTTCATGAACCTCAGACCCCTGGCAGTGAGTTCTTCTGCTGTCTCTCGCACATTGGCCTTCCACAATGTGTCCTCATCAGTTTCTATCTGAACGCAAATTCAAAAGAATTAAAAATCAAAGCATCCGTAAACACAACTCGAATTTAGAGGGGCATATACTCATCCCTTGCTCGACTTTGTTTGTGATGCATGACTTCTTACCAATGAAAAATCAACTGCAGGAAAAAGGAACTGATAGTCACTGATATTTCGCCTCTTATCACAGGGGTGAACACCCTGCAAAAAATAACAAATATCAGAGAACAATATCAGGATCCTTTTAAGGAATTTAAAGTCAAGAAACAAATGCATAACAATTCACTCTCTGGAAAAGTAAGAAAATAATCATAAAGTTTTGACTTTCACAGGAGCTTGAGGAGTTCCCATTAGCACACAAATTGAATGAGGTATCAAATGTCCATAGTTCCCCCCACTTAAAGTGTTAATAGTTTTGTCCAAAGAAGCAAAGTTCAACACCAAATTTTCTAGGCATCATCTGAAGGTTAGAACTTGATGAAAATTAAACATTATGGTACCCAACAACACATTAGACAGTCCATGTCTCCAGTTTTTACTGCAGGGAAACTTAGGTATCACAGAAGACATACAAAATGTTCTCTACAAAGTTCTACGGCAATAAATGGGGGGGAATTGAGACTTGAAATTGCTGCTCGACTGCTATTTCCAGCATTTGCTGCCATAAGTGGTACCATATCCATTCGATCTGTGTAGCCCTCACCACCAAAAGCTCCAACAGCTGTTTGCAATGTTCTGAAAGTCACAGTCATCATGATTTCAGCCCAAAAAATAAATGATCCTTGTAAAAGCATGTCTTTGCAGGGCACTGAAGTAGGCATTTAAGGTACAAAGAGGAATTGCAATTGGCAATTCCCTTTCATGAATTCAATATCATCACTTTTCAGATAAAAAGTGAATATTGAGAGCAAGAATAGAAAGGATTGGGCCTGGCTTTAATATTATTCAGTAAGGAATTCTGCCTAATCATAGTGGCCTGATGTTAATTTTCAGGGCAATTAATTAACATTAACACTCTCCCACAGAAACAGCACTCCTTAGTTTTAGGCTAAGAACAGGTGAGCCACAGAAGCACAATTGAAAACAACCAAAAGGGCCTGGAACACAAAAAACCAGTACCTTAGCAATGGAGATACAACAACCAAGTCAATCCTTTTAGAAAGCCCACATGCATGGACATGCTTACGCAAATTGTCAACCTATGCAATAAGAAAAAAAGCTTTCTATGAAATTTTTTGCTCTTAAGAGTGGAAGATTCTCTTCAAGACCATGCTAAGTACATGATCAGAATAAGCTTTCATTCCTTAAAGCATTTTCAATGTGGAGATGGGGATGGCTAGTGTCGTACCTGCTGCCAGCCTAGTGGAGTAAGATGTGCGTCAAAATATTCAGGAGACAAGTATGCTTTGTAGTTCTTATCTCCCTCTACGTTGTGTATCCCTTGTGCATGCCTCACCTGGATGCATGGTTTTATAAGACCACAATGCCTTGATTTGCGAGCAAAAGCCAATAAAGAAGGCCATCTTGGACGTCCTTCAGACCAAATATATAGCATCTTTATATCCACAATTGACTCAATACATTATTTGGAAAACAAATTTGATACCAACCAGGTGAAGAGTTTTGCAGTGATGCAATGGAAACAAATTTGGACCTGGACCAATATCCATATCTGCAACTGAAACCCAATAAAAGTTATAAGAAGTTAATTCATGCAAGATGGCAATAAAAAATGTCAGCATACCTCAAAGAGTTCAAATAAAACAAGGGAACCAAGAAAGTATTTATTCAGATGCAAATTACAATATCATAAGTGCTCAGATCAAAATGATGTGAAAATTGAAATGCTTTTATGAGGCAGAATCAGGCAGTTTATAAAATGAGTACCATAGCAAAGAATCGTATCAAGACAACAAACATTCCTACTTTGCTCTCCTTAACTCGTGATAAGAGTATCCCACAATTTCAATTTTAAACTGGGCCAACAGATTACAAGCCAAAGTAGACATATAATCTAGAAAGAAAACTGAAGCTGTGGAGATGCTTCATTTCTATGCAAATGTTATTTATAGCAACCCTCACATGATTAGTCTGAACAAATCAACACACCATGCATCTTTATTATTTATACAAAAGGCAGAATCAGGGTGAGAAATGATGGAAATCAAATGATTCTTAGTTGCAAACTATGGCGATTTCTAAGGTTCTGAGCAATTCAATCTCCAAATACTTCCTAGTCCTTCAAAAGCTCATCAGCTTTCGACCAGCCATAATTTCAGTGGGCTGATAACACATTCTTTGAATGCACAGTTTCCGATCCAGTTCCTGAATCCTAAAAATACAAACTACAGCCGCAGCTTAGCCCAGGAATCACCACATGAATATCATCACCAACCCAAAAAAGAGAAACACAATGCCTTGCCCAGTACAAGTCTTTACACAACGACCATAAACAAGGGATGTCAGGCATCTAAAAAGACATCCCGTTTATAAATGAAATTGCATGTTTTGAATCTGCGAAGTTCATAAACTGGGCATGCCACGCATCTAAAAAAACATCACCTTTCTAAATGAAATTGCATGTTTTGAATCTACAAACTCCATAAACTGAGGATGCCATGCATCTAAAAACATCACCTTTGTAAATGAAACTGCATGCTTTTCACCAGATTCAAAACCCCAAAAAGTTCCAAAAAAAACAAAGACCATTTTTAACACACCGCGTCATTGCAGGGACTACAATACCAAATTTGTTACTCAAACAAGCCAACCACTAAAACCCAGAAATAAAAAGAAAAAACAAGAATAAGACAACCCAGCAAACACTAAAAAAGGCACAACTTTTACACATCCAGAAGAACGTGGCATTCTTACCAGGGAGAGATGAGTTGGAGTAAGAGAAAGAGAAGCAAAAGGAAGGAGAAGGAGGAGAGAAACGGGATAAAGGAATTCTTGACAGTGACAACGACCAATTGGATTCGGATATAGTGAAGGATTGGTGAACTATTAAAGAGATATTTGTTTGACGGGCAAACGTAGCAGTGTCAGTGATAATAAACCACTCGGAGTCCCAGACTTGGATGGGTAAGTAACAACAGCGACAGTCCCTTTTTTTTATTTTTTTGTGGTGGCGATGATGGTTCCTAGTTTAAGGAGATTTTTTATGTCTTTATATTAGCCCTTGTTTTTTTTTAGCAGTTGCGTCTTGTTCTAGGACAAAGATCAAAGAAAAACTGAAAAGGGATCTCTAGATTTTCATCAATCTGTGGGGTAATTTGGTCACTTGAGCGACCGTCCCGCGCTATGATAATCCCAAAGATAAGGACTTTGACTGCCGGGTTCCAACTGGGTGGGAATGAATGAACCAACGCATTGCGATTTGTATTAATAAAATGGACCAAATGAAAACAACCCCATCAAGAATGACTCGCAATAAAACGGTGTGGATAGCTTTGGACTGTGTCAATCCTTGGTAACCTAAGCTCGTCTACGTTGAGTTCACTTGTTCGCATAAATTGATGCTCAGATGGCTCCATGTGGGTGTCTAAACAAATGGGAATATTCGTGCATGCATTGGCATTGCGTCCTCGAAAGGCAATGTTCGCGGCACAAGGTAGGTAAGCATTTGAATAGGCAGAATCCGCGACCTCAACATTTCTATCAAGAACACTGAGGCCTGGATTGATGGTTTGATGACATTTTGTTTTTTTTTTTAATATTAATTTAAATTTAAGTTTTGTTATAGATTTTTGTTATTATTAAATGATGGAGATTCTAATTATAATTAAGGTATTAAATTTTAAATTTGTTAATAATAAAATTAAATATAAAAAATATTTAATTTTAATAATACTCGATTAATAGATTATCTTTATAAAACGGTTGGATACAATATGTGAAATATGTAAAAAAGTTTGGTATGATAATTGGCATAACTCAATACATCATTTTTCCTTATTTAAAAAAAAAAAAAAAGCTTTTCTCTCAATAAATGTAAGATGCGTATGTTTAAATAGAATCCCATTTTGCAGATGTTCTTGTTGATATCCGCCGTTAGTCCCTCCTATTCATCAGTCTTCTCTCTCTCTCTCTCCCTTGTTTTTTCTTGCTTTAAATTTTAAATACCACCCAACGACACTGAATGAGCATAAACACACGTTAATTCCTGAGAAATGAGTTATTAATGTATAATACAAGATTGTAAAATATACATTAAATATGAGATTTTTTTTAGTAATTATATTAAATATAAGGTTATTATACTATTAATGTATCATAGATTTCATGAAAATATAACACAAGCTTTAAAATGTTATAAAGTAATTCGCACATCACCTTAATGTTCGAATATGGTTTATTTTAATTTGTGCACTATAGCTTTTATCACTTTATATTAACTTTTATTCTTTGAAGAAGACGGTTGGCTTCTAATTAATAGAAACTATTTGAAGTACCCTATGTCTTATTTATTGAAGTTGTCGAATCTATTTGTACAAAAAATAAAAAAGTTCTTCTAATCTATATAAACTTTATTAATTGATTGGTTGAGTTACAATTCATAGCCTAGTGTAAATCGTACTTTTTTATTTTTTGAATAATGTTAAGTGACTTGAATTTTTTTTTTCTTGACTTTTGGCTCAATTTTACTAAAATAATGAGATAAAGGAATAATTTGTGATAATTTTTTTTACTTATTACTAATTTATCATTTTATTATCATCTATCTATCTGTGTTGCAAACGTTCGTCTCACTAACAATTAGAATCTGGTGGTGGTCCAGAATGCCACCAAAAATTCCTTCAGCTCTGCCTTAACCAAACCTTTCAATTTCTACAGACGTCCATTGGGTCATCGACCCCAATTCCCCCATATCATTTTACGATGAGACGTGGCCATTGCCAGATGGGTAGCATGAATTCCTAGAAATGGGTGCTCCAAGATTGCGACTTTTTTTTTTTTTTTTGGATCCAGATGTGCTTCTGGCGACGATGAGGAATAGGAATGTCGGAGTTTGTTGGAGACTCTTTTGAATGAGAATTTGTCGGTGTCGTTTTTGCGTGTACTCTGAGTAGTTGTCACGGGCACTAAAACCCCTTGTAATAAAAGCATCTAAATTTTTAATTTTAAGTTTAAAGGTAGAAACTTTACTCTCGGTAAACTAGTCGAAGGAGCGAAAAAAAGAAAGAGACTTGAAGAGAGGCGTACTTCCCTAAATTTTAATGTCAGGGTTGCCTTTCACCTCGCCGTTTCGTCTCGTGTCATGTGCCTGCAATTCTTCCTTTTCCCTTTTACCCTCTCTCCTGTATTCTTGTAATAAAACCAATTGAGCAAAAATAACAAATGGAAATCCGGAAAAAAGGACAAAACTAAAGAGACAAAATGGATGAAGCCACATGCCGTAAAATGTGCCCACGACTTGATTATAAAAGGCCCTCAAGCCTTGACCAGTTTTGTTTCCAGCAAAACCTACTGATCCAGACCAATCCATAGACAAAAACCTTAAAAAATGGCACTTAGAATTTCTCTTCTTCCACCAAGCAACCTTTGCCAACACCGAAAGCCGCAATCTTTTTCCTTCCCCACAACCACCTTTATCACCAACAGAGCCAGAACCCAAATCCCATGCGCCAAGGACAGCTTCGGTGATTCTGATCTGGCAGCAAATCTGGCCACAGAAGTGGCAAAGAAAAACACCCAGATGGCCCAAAGAGAAGAGGCCATGAAGAAAAGCAGAGAACTGCTGTTCACTGAGTTCTGCCACTACTTGGACTTGGAAAAAGGGGAAGTGAACTGTAAATGGAGCAAATTGGATCAACAGGAGAAGTGGGTTATAGTTAAAGGTTTTGTTAGTGAATGGGGTGTCAATTTCCATCCCTTGTCTGCAAGGTCTACTAAAGAGATGATTGAAGAATACTTGCATGAAGAGAAGCCACCGCCTCCAAATTCTTCTAATTCTGTCTTGTTTCGTGGGTTGAGAAGAATGATGGGGTTTTCTCAAGATAAATGACATGTGTACAATGGCATTTGGGTCTGTATTTTGTACTTGTTATGGGGAAAATTAATTGGATTGGCTGAGTTTTTTTTTTTTTTTTTTCGCTCTCTCTTATTATCAATTTATTGGACATGAAGTTGTGTTTTTTGACCTCCCCTCCAGTCCAGAAAAAATATGGTTTTGATTTTTGTGTTGAGGTTGTTGGAAACTCCCTGGTGGATTGGAACTGTGGGAGTTCATTCTTGTTGGTTAAATCTGACTCTTGCCTGTGCACTCCGCTCATTAAATCTAGTGGAAGTTAAAATTCTGGACACCGATTTATCTTTATGAAGCTGTGCCACAAGGATAAAGCTTGAGAGACTTTTCTTGTTCCGGATCCATGGCAGGCAACCTCTTCATGAACCTGTTAGTCAAATTGCAACAAAATCAAGTACAACAATACATTACTTCCAAAATGTCACATGTGGAGCCGGTAACTTACTCTACGGCTCTACGCAAAAGGAAAAAAAAAAAAAAAAGGGTCTGAACATTACCAGACTGATTTCATGTGTTAAATTGCCCCCACAAATAGGAGGCTATGCAATGAATCAAAACTCCAATTCAAAAGAGTACCTATATACAGTTCCTCATCAAAACATGAAAACTATATACCCCTGTCAACACAACGATTACCTCATGGTAGTGTTCGCGTCTTGTGCAAGTTCCGTCAGAAATATAGCTGTCTGCGCGGGGCAACTGAAGCTTCTGCTGGACAATATGGACACGGAAAAGCTTCATGATTGACTGATTGCAGAGAGAATGGAGACATGGCATCAGCATTGGTTGATTTTATTCATTGCCTTTCCCATAGGGCAAACAAAAATGGAATGGAATTCAAATTCCTTTCCCATTTTCACTGGTACAGGCAACTGTTTCATCGTTTCTTGTGCCTGCTTCTTTGCAGCCATGACATTAGCCAGCTTTAGGAGAGGAGGCAACCCTTCAATTCCAGCTGCTATTGACATAGCCAATAGGCTACCATAGGACTGCCCCAAGAGATTGCAAAATTCTTGAGGTAGCTCTTCAGCTAACTTCTCCGAATGATCTGGAGCCAGTAACCCAGAGGACATTTTTCAAGCTGGCCAAGGTAAGCAAAAGGAGCTAGGTGAGTTCTGGCATAGTCAAAGGGCATCTGCCTTACTTCCTCTCTTTAGAAACTCTGCAAATTGCAGGCTGTGAAGTTTCCGTTCAAGTTTCAAACAACCCTGCTTGAGTTATCCTTGGCTGGCAGAGACCCAAGTCAGTGCAGGCCTAAGGTTTTTGTCCTTCATAAGCCCCTAGTATTTGATGCATTTCTAATAAGTGAGACCTCATGGGATTTGTGTCTGGTTCTCCAGCCTCACTTATTAAGCAATCTCCAAGATCAAATAAGCCTTTCTGGCAGACATGAGTCACTATTATCTGGTTCACTATGCCGAAATTGAAGTCAACATTTCTGTATGTTAGAAATATAAGGAAAAAAAGATTTTTTAAGAAGCTTTGGGTGCTTGCTGAGATTTTGGTTTAGCTCGTTCTGTGAAACTTATAATTGGTTGAGCAGACCAATTGCATTCAGCTTATGTTTTAGCTCTGTGAGGATGGATTTCTGATCAACTGGAGACACAAGGTCATCAACTGACTTAACTTTTGCCAAGACTTGCTCTATTTCATGGCTCACTACGTTGATTACTTCTCAGGATTGGAACAATAATACTTTCTGTTTCTTAGCAACACATTCAAATGCATCTTTTATGGTGGCCAGCTCTATTCCTGTGAAAAAGGAAAGACAACAGTTACCTATCCCGGATATGACATGAGTAAAAATGGAAAATGATTTTCACAGCATCGGTGGACTCGACTGCAGATTGCTGGAAAGAAAATTATAAGTTGATCTTAGTTGACGTTTGTACCTGAAAAACAAATATCTAAATTCTATAATCCTTTTCTCGTCATAGAACTGTGATAATTTCAAATTTTACTCTGAGAGAGAAGCTTGGTAATATGGGGCAGTGATGCTTTGAAAGTTGGAACTGAAGTGACACAAAATGAGTAGAATTTTACTCTAAAAATGGAATAGGAACTGCATGTGCGCCATGTAGAACATATATTAGTGGACTGGATGTCATAATTTTAGCTAATAATTAGATTGCTTGAAAAAACAAAACATGCAGGAGTATAACTGCAGTCAGATGTCTTGTGAAACGACCATTGCAAAGTGTCAAAATGAAACATTCTTACACAAATGTTACAATTATGGACAAATACATGTCAGTACTGTCTCTGAATATGATGCAAGGATGAGTGCACCACAAACAATAGTATGTGTCTGCCCAGTTAAGTCTCCTGCAGCTAAAATGTAAATGTTAATGGTTATAAGTAGAAATATGAATATCCAACTTGCAAAATCATAGTTTTCTTCATAATTCATTCACATAAACAGTTAAACGCCACCAAAAATTTTCCCCTCAATGTAATAGACAGGAAATGCATATATGCTGGTTAGCAGTTACATAAATAAGACACTGTAATCATGGGGTAACAGATGCAGCACAATTGAAACACTACTAGCATTAAATATGAAAATTTGGTAATAGGTGTCTCCCAGCCTATCAAATATTAAAATGATAAATAAGCAAACTCTAACGAATGATGACCAACGTGAACTGCCATAAGACTATATTATATACTAAAAAGATAAGACTCTATAAATTACTTCTACTTCTTTTGGTATGTCATCTCCAAGCAACATGATGGCTAATAAATAAGCTATATTAATAACATGAGGAGAATTTTCATGTTCAAGACATCAAAGACAAGTCAGCTACATTAAAAAAAAAAGAAAAGAAGAAGGTAATATGGCTAATATATAAATACAAAGAATAGTCTTCTACCTCTTTGTATTGTCACTGGCATGGCCTTGGATGAGGAGCCTTTGATTCCATATCACATGGGGATTCCCTTTGTTTGGACAACAAATTAAGGGGTGAAAAAATAGGAGGAAGAAAAATGAGAGAAATGAAAAATAAAAGAAAGGAAAATTCTCTTCCTCTCTAATTTGGGGAAGGGTAGTGTGAGGAAGGAAAACTAAAAATTTTTTGTTTAGAAAAGAGTGGAAAGTTAAATTTCAGGTGAAGTCCTAAAAAAAAAAAAAAAAAAGCTATACATTGAACTATCAGAAAATTAATTTTGAATATCCACACAATAACAAAGCTAAAAGTTAACAAGTAGATTACACATATATAATTGATCACAAGAAGAATAAAAATTGCAGAGAAGGTTACTCACAGAGGGAATATAGTACCAAGGTTCATGATTCTCTAATCAATTTTTTTCTTCTCAATCTGAAGTAGTCCTACAGATTTTTTGTAGCTGTTACTGGTCAGAATGCAATCAGTGAGACTCTGAATGACTGGATCATGAAGAACAAATGCTCAGATACTTACCTGTTGCATTTCATGAAATGGTTTGTAAGCAAAACTATCCATTGCACATAGTCTCCCCAACTCCAACTGCAATTCTTTAACAACAAATGAAATATAAAAGCAACACAAAGATAAACCAGTTATTCATTGCATGTTAAAGACAAGAATTTCTTCATCAAAATCATAATTATCAGTATCATGAGCAATGAAGTTTATCTAGCTGAATATTGGTATGTATCAATTTTTCAAAAGAAAGCTAACAATTGACAAAGGGCCTAATGCACAAATTTGTTTGAATTCTTTGCTTTCCTTTTATCTGTGGTTGAACAGAGGGTTGTAAGACATGCTGAGCTTTGCTAGGAATAAGAATGGCTTTTTTAATATCTTCTTCCATTGCTTCACTAGTGACTGAATTAACTATATGGTTGTGTGCACAAAAGACCAACCAGCTACCATTTGCAATGGAGTGAGCTGGATAATATGAATAACATGGAATATTTGAAATATAAAAAGAAACAACAAGAAAAAAGTTCGGGAAATATAGAGCTGGAGAGAGTCACTTGACACATTTGACATGGTAATTTGTTAAAAAAAGTATAGCACATACCTTTAGCAAATTTTCCTACCTTCACAGGAACTTTGATGTCATTGACATCATGACAACTTCTCCTTTGACATGGTGATGAGTTCTGATTTTATGTACATTTTTCCTGGAAATAGATCAAATTTAAATGGCAATGACATTCTAAATGTTAAGTCATATATTTAGTTGGAAGAATAACTCACTTGACTTGGAAGCATCCTTATATCTTGGTTTTGCAAAAGCAGCATACTGAAAATTTCAATTATAAAATTCAGATGGTAAAAAGCACCATAAACAAGAAGTTAAAAGGACAAGAGATAGTAAGCATAGAAGGTGCATTTTTCATTAATGCTTGTTTCCCTTCTCCAACGAGTTCTATAACCTCTCAATCCAACTTACAAAATCCTATGCATTTTTAGTAAACATTATTGGCCAGAAAACAATCTCTGAAATTTTAAACAACAAAGTCATGAAGTACTAAGGCCTAGATATTTTTACCTCTGCCATTTCACATAACTGTTAGTAAGCAAAACCATCAACTGCACAAAGTCGCCCCACTCCATCTGCAATTAACAACAATGAAGAAGATAAGCAGCAAAACAACAAATAAAGTTATTAAATGTTTCATTAACTTACAAGGCAAACTATCCTGTTCAACAGTACCAGCATCAGAAGTAATGGCAGGAAAGTATCAAATCTTGTCCTTAAACAAAGAAAACAATTGAAAAAAAAATCAAGCTTGTTTCATCCCTTTTAACTGTGGATAGAAACAGTATTGGAAGACATACTGAGCTTCACCAGAAGTAAGAATGGCTCCTTTAATATCAACTTCCACAGCATCATAAGTAATGGCATCTGGGAGGGGTTATGGTTTGCAGAGATTAAACAGAACTTCTCTTGCAGAGAAGAAAGATAAGATTGCATTTTTTTTTTCGTAGGGGGGACTCTGGAATGGGGAATGATGGAAGAAGATTTTATAATGATGCTTTATTTGATGAAGAGCCTAATGCTCACAAATTTGTGTGAATTCTTTGCTTTCCTTTTATTTGTAGTTGAACAAAGGGTTGTAAGACATGCTGAGCTTCACCAGGAATAAGAATGGCTCCTAGAGTATCTACTTTCGTTGCTTCGCTAGTGACTGGATATTAATTATACGGCTGTGTGGACAGAAGATCAATTGTGCATCATTTTTTCAATGGAGTGAGCTGAATAATATGAACGACCTGGAATATTTGAGTTATAAAAAGAAAACAACAAGAAAAATGTTGAAATATAGAGTTGAAGGCAGGCCACTTGACACGTTTGACAGAATAGTTCGTATAACGTATAGAACATACCTTTAACAGATTTTACTGCTTTCACAACAAGTTGACAACTGCTCCTTTGAAGCAGTGGATGACTCTTGACTTTAAGCACATTTCCCCTGCAAAAAGATTAAATTTAAATGGCAATGACATTACATTAAGTAATATATTTATTTGAAAGAATAACTCACTTAAGTTGCAATCATCATGTCTCTGTGGTTCTCAAAGGCACAGCATACTGAATATTTCAATTATGAATTCAGATAGAATAAAGCACAGGAAACAAGAAGCAAAAGTAAGAGATATTAAGCATAAAAGGCGCACTTTCTGTCAATGCTTGTTTTCCCATGTACATGTGCAATATGTTTCCATGCAGCCAGAAAAAGCATACCAATCTGCTGTTTTTGTGACTGATAAAACACAGTGGCTGCTAATAAGCACAAAAATGTACATCTGCCTTCCAATACTGTCACTGACATGCCATTGAATGAGGAGACTCTGATTCTGTATCTAGTACAGCTTTGATTGCTACCAAGATTAGATTAATAAAAAGAATTCAGTACAAAAGCTCCCACTATGAGCAAAAATGTTGACAAAAATTTCAAATGATGCAAAAAGGATAAATTTTGGACAACCAGAAGATTAAATGGTATATGCATACAATAAAATAAGTTAAAATTTAACAAGGATATAGTAGAAAGGTAAATAAGAAAGACCAGAATAGAACTAGAAACAAGTTTGCTCACCAACAGAAGTGAAGCTGAACTTCAT
Organism: Rhizophora mangle; assembly: GCA_037832345.1. Taxonomy (NCBI): domain Eukaryota; kingdom Viridiplantae; phylum Streptophyta; class Magnoliopsida; order Malpighiales; family Rhizophoraceae; genus Rhizophora; species Rhizophora mangle. The sequence goes on from JBAPLJ010001226.1 coordinate 1,446,911, forward strand.
GCTTCTCTAACGAGTTTCTTCACCTCTCAATCCAACTTACAAAATCCTAAGCATTTTTAGTAAAAATTATTGGCCAAAAAAAAAAAAATCTCTGAAATTTTGAACAACATATTCATATAGTACGAAGACTTAGATATTTACTGTGTCATTTCCCACAAGTGTTTGTAAGCAATACCATCGTAACATCAAAAAAAGTTATAAAATGCTTCATTAACTTACAATGCAAGCTATCCTGCTCAATGTCCACGGTACCGGCATCACAAGAGTAATGACTTCTGTGCATCTGCATAACAGGAAAATATCAATCCTGTGATTAAGCACAGAAAACAATTGAAGAAAACATCAAATTTGTTTCAACTCTTCACTTCCCTTTTATCTGTAGATGGAAAATGGATTGGAAGACATAATGAGCTTCACTAGAAATAAGAATGGCTACTTTAATACTTCTACTTCCGTTGCTCTTCAGATGCGATAAACGGGTGACATTGCTACAGAATAGCTTTTGTAAGATCCTTTAACGACTCTTTACTTGTCAAGGTGCACCTCCAGTACCAATCTAACTTCAGTGGAATTAATCTAAAGGAGGAAAATAAAGGAAAATTTCTTTTTTTTTTTTTTTTTTAAATCTGATAATACTAGTCATGTAGGGATTAACGGTAAATGTTAACCGACCCTATTTCTTCAAACACAAGTATTCGACATTGTGAAAAAAGGATAAAAAGAACGACAACCCAGCTGATGATCAGAACAAAAATGCAAAGACAAAGCAAGAAAGATTGAAACTTTAGGAAAGAATCATGAAAGGGAATTGGAACCCGTTTGACGATCTTTTGGCAAAGACTGTCAGCAAGAAAATTCTTCTTGTTGTAGGGATTATTAGGCAATCCAGGATTTGGGTTAGATACCGAAAATGCAAAAGGGTCTTGGTCCCCAACAAAGAAGCACTCAGCGCCAAGATAATGAAAGCCAGGAGAGTAATAGGCGGAGATGGGGCATCTGGGTGGCATGCGATATTGGCACAAAACATTTCCGTAGAAAAATCCACTGCAACTCAAAATCGTTTTGGGAAGATAGGGTTTGCAGAGATCCAACGGTAAAACCTTCTTCTTACAGAGACGAGAAAGAAGAGAAGATTTCAAAGTGATTTTATATATGTAATGGTCATGTTCAGTTTTATTACCGTTACAGGCGCTGGACTCCCTGTTGGAAGAGGAGAAGTGAATTTACTTGAATACCATCCCTCCCAGTTTTTAGTTAAAGATTTGATTTTTTTTTTTAATCAAATGTTAAACCTAAAATTAAGAATTCAAAATAATTCTATCAATAGAGGTTCTAGCTTTAAAATTTTGAACGCATGTGGGCTTATGGAGTAGATTGCGCTGCATTCATGAAGGATGTTCTTAATGTATACATGTATAAAGGGGCTCATGAAGTCGTCTGCTTAATAGTATTAAGCAAACTTGTAATCACACTTTACAAGATTTCTTACAAACAATATATATATATATATGTATAAAATTAATCTTTGTTCTTTCAACCATAATATGTGTGCATGTGTGTGTTTATGTGTGTGTTCATCTATCGTAGACTACATGGTAAAGAAGTGATTTTTTTTTTTTTTTTGGTTTTTTGGTTTATTGGATGGTCTTTCATTTTGTTGTTGATATGTTTCTAACTGTTGAAGTTACATGGCAACATTGGCAATATATTTCAAATTATGAAAAACTGTCTTGGTCTGACCGGTGCTCTTTTGTTATTCACTTTAGGCCTTTTAAAAGAAATTCGTCTATCTGGAAATGAGAAAGCTGAGCTTTTTCCGGGGAAAAAGGAATAAATCTCTTCCATCTTGTTAGCTAATTTTATAATTTGATGGAGTATCTCACGTATATTCAACCGATGAACAATGTTCCGGATGGCTGATTGAGTGTACAAAGTGCAGGACCATGTCTAAGATGCATGGTCAACTCATCAATATTCATAACAATTAAATACACGTCTAAGGGTTCTCATCTCTAACGAAAGACTAAAAGCATGCACAACCTGTAAATGGTGCTTACAAAATGAATCAAATTAAATCTACTGTTTTCATTTTTGGGGATCTCGATGGGCCTGGCTTCCAAGACCAATGGTTAAAAGCGTGTCCATTTTACTACAGTTCGTGCTAGCCCGTTGCTTGTTGATCTGAAATTTCCACTCCTGTCCTGCCCATCAGCGTCAAACCTGTCCAAGCCCGACGATTTACTCAGGCATGCACCGTCCAGCCGTACCCCATTGTCCACACCCCATTGACCAATCGTCGTTGAAAACTAAGTAGACTACATGTTCATATCTGGAGAACGTCAGGTTGACTAGTGGGCCCACCCTACAAAATTATTTGAATATTTGGATCAAACTCCACTTCTATTTTTAAAATATATAATGATTACAATAAGACATTAAATTTATTTATAATTTTAATTTTATTTACTTGTGATAATAAAGAAATTGAGTGATTAAATTTATAATATTTATTAATAAATATAATGCGAAAAAACTGAAAATAAAAATTATTTAAATTTTATTTGTAATTAAAAAAATATATAGTATATATTATATTTAAAAAGTCATAATCAAGGATAAATAAAAAAAAAAAAAAGAAAAGCCAATCATTTCCCAACTGTTTCAACAACTCCAACACCCGAAAAGAAAACAGAACCCCCCCCCCCCTCCAAGAAAAAAAAAACAGAAAGCATAATTTTTTTTTTTGGGGGGATGTATTTGGGTTTATTTTATCATTTTTGTTTTCAAAATGTCGTTAAGATATTTTATCTTCAAAATTAATCCGTTAAGATATTCAAGATTCTACAGTTGGCTGTGATCCCATTGGCAGTATCCAGTTGTACTGTAATCAATGTCAAATCTGCTGACTGCGTCAAGATGACGCCGATCGCCCCAAAATAATTAAACAGGAAACCCAAAAAACAAAACACACCCACACACACACACACACGAAAAGAGGACAGAAACAGCAGATCCCAACTCAAACTCGTAAAAATCAAGGAATGATCATCCAAATCCAAGATCCAAGATTACGTATTTCCACCATAGCTATCTTTTAAGTTAAGCCAAGCAGAAAAGAAAAAGCTTGGAGCTTCATTAAGGAACCAGACAATTAATATCACAGAAAGAAAACAACATAAAAGACAAAAAAAAAGTCACAAGGTATTGAGAGAGAAGAAGCAGGCTAAGGAAAGAGCCCGGGGGGGGGGGGGAGGAAAGCTGTCAGTCTCTCACCTATCATTTTCATTATTTATCTGTCTGTTGATTTCTTTCAACCAACCAATCAAAGGCCAAGTCATATTTTCTATTTCTATGCAATATATGAAATTACTCTAATGGCCCAAGAGCCAGAAGGACTCAAAGAGGCAAAACCACCGTCTGGCCCATCGGGGGAAGGAGAGATGGCGACAGGTTCTCCTTCTCCTCCTACACCTTCGTGGTTCACTCCAAAAAGGTTTTCTTTTTACATGCATGGGTTTATTTTTCTGGGTCTGATTCTGCTTTGTTGCAAGTTTTGAACTTTTGGTTTCTGAGTAACCTTTTTCTTTCTTTTCTTTTTGTGGGGTTTTATTTTTTTTGGTCGTTTATGTTTCTGGGTGCGTATGTTTTTGGGAAATGAAAGAAAGAATGGAGTAGGATTCGTTGGGCGTGGATTTTTTGGGTGGCTGAATGAAAATGGGGTTTTTGAGATTGATTGAAGCTTTTGGTGTCCCAATTGGATGCGGTATTATATGGGTCAAGTTGTGGCCTAGAGGAATCGGATTAAGTACGCAAAGGAAATAGCCTGCTACATTGTATATTTGGTAAACTTCTTTGATGTCGTATGTGCAGGCTGCTAGTTATCTTTTGCGTGATCAACTTGATAAATTATGTGGATAGAGGTGCAATAGCAAGCAATGGTGTCAACGGAAGCCGCAGGACTTGCTCAAAAAGTGGTACATGCACTTCTGGTAGCGGAATACAGTAAGAGTTGCTTAGTGCCTTTTATTTGGATCCTTGCAGCTTTCTTATTTCTTTTCTTGTTGCTGGGGGAAAGTGTTTTCTTTTCCTCTGTCAAAACAAGTTTTACACTGCTGCCCTGAAGCCAGGGGGACACCACAAGGGATAAATTTAGTTGAATGTTAACTCTTAACAAAAACTTTATTGTAGCATTCATATAAGCTTCATTGTTTATGTTTATCCTTCGGATGGAAGTTGAAAAGTGAAAATAGAAAAAAAAAAAATAATAATAATGTGACCTCCCTCTGCCTCTACAACTCTGTATGGTTCTTAGGTGCAATATATCCGTTTTGTTTGGAAACACAAGCAACTTCTGTTCATCTCACATTTTATGCTCACTTATAGATGTCTTACATATAGATGTATTAGATCATCTAAACCGAGGGGGAATCACTTTTGTAGAATAATGATTTTCCATAGTCTTGTAACCACTTCTGCAATACTTGTTTTAAATCACTGAAACTTAGGGAACATCGACGACTCTTTTTTTTATGGTCTAGTTGGAGTGAGAGGGGGGATTTAATTATTAGGGAGGTCTAGGGTTCGAACCCAGATCTCACCCCAAGTTGTATACTTGGTGGCCACATTGGTGACTTATTTTTAGTTCTTTGTTTGTACAGGGGGGAATTTAACTTGTCCAACTTTGAAGATGGAGTTCTATCATCGGCTTTCATGGTTGGACTTCTATTGGCTTGTCCAATATTTGCATCTTTAGCAAAAAGGTAATGAGCTTTGTCTGATTCTTGCTGACTTATGAAAATCGTTTATTTGAGAAGTTTAGGCCATAGGAGCATTGTTTAAAGTCAATTCTTGTATTGCTTGATGCGATGAAGATGTGTAGAAAAGAAACCAGTGCATCTTTAATTCATCTATTCATTAATATAAGGCCACTTTCAATTCCAATGTTATCAAAGTTCAGTATGCTGTATAAATTTTGTGTTGGATTTGCAAATATTTGTGTAAGTATTTGTATGGTCTGCAACCTGCTTTTTGTCTCCAACGATTGACTCTGATAGAAAGAATTCTTGCCTAAATTCTATGTATCATAATTTGATGGAGAATTTTCCCAACTGGATTCCAGAAAAGTTACTTGATAAAGGCACCATAAAAACTTTAATTACACCTTGAATAATTTCAATTTTAGTAGCAAACTAGCACTTTGTGAACTTTATATTCTCAGACTTTAGATTCAAATTTCAAATGTTTAACTGGGTTTTCTTGTGCCTAGACATGGAATCACAATTGTAATTCTATTGACTATACAGGTTACTGTTAGTGATGCCAAGTCACATGACATTTAGAAAACAAAACATATTTTCTTCTCGTTTTTTATTTTTGGCATATGAAAGCCAATTTTTTTTTTATTCATACACATAACCATGCACACATGATCTCTAATGACTCCTTACATGTTGATGGTATTTGCAGCGTTAATCCATTTAGGCTTATTGGGGTTGGATTGTCAGTTTGGACTCTTGCCGTAATTGGTTGTGGCTTTGCATTTAACTTCTGGTTCATTGCTGTATGCCGCATGTAAGTTGTTCACTGCTTCTGTTCTTTGCTTGTATCTTCAACAAACAAACAAAAGTGAAATATTTGTTTATTTCTTTATTAACCTCTTATAATACTGAGATATTCTACAATGAAGATCACTTGATCTGTGTTTTGTTCTTCTTTCTAGGTTAGTTGGTGTTGGTGAGGCATCCTTCATAAGTCTTGCCGCCCCCTTCATTGATGACAATGCCCCTGTTTCTCAGGTTTGGTGGATTTTCTTGTTTTCTATACTTGAAGTTCAACTTTGTATGGTCAGCAATTGCAGGCTTAACTATTAATTCAGCATGAAACATGATAAGCGTAGATGGTTGGATGCTCGTATGAATTTTGGGAAATAGCCGCAGGCATTATGTTATGCTTTTGTGCTCTGTTATTAACTCTTGGTATTTGTTTTTCCAAATGAACATGCAGATTTGTTGCAGTTCAATTGTTATCAAAAATATCTTTTAGTAAACTTTCTTAGTGATGACAGTTCCAGGCATTGCAGAACCATGCCAATGATACTATTGTGTGAAAACTGACACATTTGGAGTATTGTTAGAATCTTGAAGTTTATGTATGCCAGGGGACTTATTCATTCAAGGATTATCTAAATGGTATTGTGGAAACATAGAATTTAACATAATAAAGGACCGTTTGTTTGAAAATGCATCAAAATAAGTAGAGAAATAACTGTGCAAGCATCTTTCATGCTCACCAACTATGACATATAACTTGCTCCCAATCCTCATAGGTTTTGGCTTGATAGGCATGCATGATTGGTTTTTGTCTGTGCTTTTGCTTATGTGGCATTGAGGTATTCATGTGCATATCAAAATGGCTGGATAGATGCCCTTCTTAATTGACTCTTGGACATAATCTGGTTTGAGAATTTGAAACTTTTTCTTCTGACATCATTGGCAAAAACATTGCAAATGTGGTATCTATTTATCTTTTCACCTCCCTCTTATCATATATTTCTGCAAGTGAACTTCATTATCCGCAAATTTGTGTCTCATATCCTCCTTTTGTATCAGAAAACAGCATGGCTTGGAATATTTTACATGTGTATACCAACTGGATATGCTGTTGGCTATATATATGGTGGATTGGTAAGTCCATCCTTTTGTTTATTACAGCTTTTAAGGCATCTCCTATCAAATCTTACTTCATGTATCCTTTGGTCCAATTAATACGATGTATATTTTCACGTTTCAAACACTTGTTATAAACAAACATTTTTATGTTATTTGATCTCCTCTGAAATTGTGTGTGCTTGAACTTGCAATATGCTACCAAATAATGAATATTTTCTTTTTCTTTAGGTTGGAAGTCATTTTACTTGGCGTATTGCATTTTGGGGAGAGGCAATTATGATGATTCCGTTTGCCATTTTAGGTTTTGTCATGAAGCCTTTGCAGTTGAAAGGTGCAAGTTTGTTGCAGCTTGTTTTTGTTACCTTTCCTTTTTTTTTATTTATTTCTTTTTAGCATCACCTCAAGATATCTGCTGCCATTTCTAAATTTTTAGTGATACAGGCTTTGCTCCTACTGAATCGAAAAAAGCATTGACATCTGTAGGGACTGCTGTCTCAGATGTTCAAGGTACTGTAAGGGTGCTTGGACTTTTAAAGAATGAAGTTTCTGTACTCAATTTAAGCCATAATGCTAGCCAGCTATCATTTATATTTTGATGGTTTTGAAGAGAGCAATGTGATGATTGAAACCTGCATTTTCCATTATTATGCTGTCATCTGGCACCAGCATACAGCACTTGTATTTTCATGTTAATGACACATGGCCAATTGCAATGACATGACTTGTTATGCTATTCTTTATCTCTAACATTCCTTGTTTGCAAGTTTGTCTGTAGGGATCTTTTATTTGTGTGCAACTTTGTCAATCTATTATTATGTTTTACCAGAAAAATAATAATCTGGGCTCCATAAATTACCTAATCATAATCAAAATGTTGCTGCCTTCTGAGATATATTGATTTGAGTTAATATGCTAAAACCAGTTGCAGAGATATCTGATGGCACATTGACTGCAAAGGAGGAGTTTGATACTAAAAGCTCAAAGGATTCTGCCAAGTGAGGCCACTCATCCTTGGTTCACTGAATGTATCTTTTATAATTGCAACACTGAATGTATTGACTGCATATGGTCCCAAATCCAATTATACTGCTTCTAACTGCGTGCAATAAGGTCATTGATTGCATTAAAGATACATGATATGGGGTGTTTAGATTTGAAATACAAGTGAAATCACTTAATGCATATTGATTTGAGAAGTGTCTAATTTGATTGAATTTTCCTATCCATTACAGGCCCAAAGATACATCGGTTAGCTCAAATCACTTCTCAATATTTATGAGAGACATGAAAGCGCTTTTGCTTGAGAAAGTTTTCATTGTTAATGTTCTTGGTATTGTTTCCCTCACTTTATGCTTGATCTAAAAGCTTTTCTTGCTTTTCATTCATTCGAAAATCAACTACATTGAAGCCCAAAATTAAATATGCTGTTCTTTTAAATCATTTATTCTCAGTTTGATGATGCCCTTGATGATTGTACTGCAGTCTTACAGTTTTTAAAAACCTAGTTTTCTGAGTTTCCTCAAAGTCTGCAGAATGCAATTATTGCTGGAATTATGTTGCTTTGTTATGTCTCCATAAACTAAGCTCCTCCTGAACTTCTTATTTCCTTGGTCTTAGGTTATGTGGCATACAATTTCGTCATTGGTGCATACTCATACTGGGGGCCTAAGGCTGGTTACAACATTTATAACATGGTAGGTTGTCTCTTTTATGTGAAAAAGTATAAACTGCTGCTTCTCAATCCATAAAAATTCATTATCTTTAAGAATTTACAGAGGGACTTGGTGGCTTAACCATCCAGGCTAAAGTGATGATTTTTTGGCAGAAAGATGCAGATATGATATTTGGAGGGATCACTATTATATGTGGAATATTGGGTACAATAGCAGGGGGTTTGGCTCTGGATTACATCAATTCCATTATCTCTAATGCTTTTAAGGTACATGTGCTTGCATTCAAAAGTAAATGTTCTAGGATCAGCTTTCCTTAATCCATTTTGTATTTGGATTGCCTCACACCAAAACTTTTTAACAATGTGAGCTGTTATGCATATAAGACCTACATGATCCATTCTCTCTCTCTCTCTCTCGGCTTTTTGCAGCTTCTCTCCACAGTCACATTTCTTGGAGCAATATTTTGTTTCAGTGCCTTCTGCTTTAAGAGCATGTATGTTTTCCTTGCTCTTTTTGCTGTTGGTGAACTGCTTGTCTTTGCAACTCAGGTATTTTCCATTCTTAAGCACAAACTGACCTCTTTTTAATTGTTTGATCTATTCAATTTGCTATAGCAGCTATAAAAATGATTAGTGTTTGTGATTTATTGAAATGATTGTTCACTCATAGAATATGGCCTTGTTACTCTTCCTTTGACAGGGTCCTGTCAATTACATATGTCTCCATTGTGTTAACCCAAGTCTGAGACCCTTATCTATGGCTATGTCTACTGTTGCAATACACATCTTTGGCGATGTACCCTCTTCACCACTTGTTGGGGTTCTCCAGGTTTGTCTTATCTGCTTCAATTTCCACAAATATTGAGGGAGGTTTTGATCTTTTGTTTGGGAATGACTAATATCAATTTGGCAATATGCATTCATGGAAAAGAGATGGCAAGCACAAACCTATTTCTATTTCATAAACACACTCTTAGAAATCTGAAATGCTAGCGAAAAGAATATTCTTTTGTTCAATGCGGTTGTTACACTGTTATCCAACAATTGTGATGTATGTCTTCCATCACATGGGTTCTTTAAGTCAAATTCCTTTCCTTATGCCCTTAAGTTCCTAATATTTCCTCATGCACATACAAAATAATGATGCTCAATATTTATTCAATGAATACAATCATTCTAGTTGCTTAGAATTCGGCATAACTCTGCAGGACAAAATCAACAACTGGAGGGAGACTGCTCTTATTCTGACATCCATATTTTTTCTAGCAGCTGCAATATGGTTTATAGGTAATTCCTGGTTATTTCGTATCTTTTCTTTAAGGGAACATTTGGTCAACAATTCATGGGCAGACCATATTGATATTATTAGCATTTCTGTCATCATGCATGAGACCAAGGTAGATATAGTTCCTACAAAAACGGCTGTCGAATGAAGACTTGCTTTGGTATCTGCATTCTGCCCTGTTCTTTCGATAAATGGGGTTTACTTGCTTATTCCCTGAATCTGAGTAATGGTAGCCATTCACAGTTTACCGATAACAGGTTAAATGGTGACCGCAATTCACAAACGAATTTTCTAGCATCAGTTTATCCACTTAATGAGTTTTGTACTTGTAAGAAATAGCTCTAAAGGGCCATGTCACTTGCAGAGATGTAGACCCGCAGACGCCTAAGAATTTTCTTATTTATTTGTACTACAACTATGGCAGGCATATTTCTGCACAGCGTGGATAGGTTTAATGAAGAGAGTAGAAATCAAGTGACCCCATCTGAGAGGGCAAGCACAGCACCTCTGCTGGAAGGGAGGACAGCCGGAACAACAACGGGAGCTCTTGCTGAACCATGACTCCTCTGTTAGATTTGTTAAAGTTCTCAAATTTTTCTCTAATCCTTTTGGGCACATTGTAGGCCTATTCAAGCTCGAGCATTGGTTTACTTCGATGTCTTTGTTTTTTTTTCCCTCTCTTTTGTAAATAATGTTGTTGGTCTTCCAGATAAGTGGTTTTTATGCATCATGCAAATGCAAAACCGATGGTCAATTGAATTTTTTTCTTGCGTTTTTCCAATTGAAATAAAATTGGTAGTCAAAAGGGTCTTGTAATTAATTATTTATTTATTGATTCTTACGTGTCACAAGCCCTCCATTTCATGTTCCTTCCTCTAACCTCCTTTTAGTTTCAGCAAGGGATCCAATGGACTCCAGCACACAGAAACGAAGAATAGTCCTTTTCCTTATTCCATGATTACTTTAGCATCTCGTTTTGTTAAATCTGAATACGAAAGTCTCTAATCTAGAATCTAATTTCTCGACATTGTTGTACCGATTGACCGATGCTCTTCTAACTGGGCTGTCCGCCTGCTAAAAGGAAATCAATTTATATAATTCAATCATCTAATTAAGAATTAATTATCCCATGATTGCTTAACTAGCCTATTAAGAATTAAGATGATCTTTTAAAATTGGGATATCTCCATTGTAGATAAGAAGGGATGATGTCGACGTCATTAAGACTGAACTCTTACGCATTAGTGGGAGGGGACCTTATCTCAATGGTTTAAACAAACGATGGGACTCTTACATTTGAGTAAAATGATCCGTACACCAGTCAACATGCCCACGTCATTAGTACTTTAAAGCAGCCAGCGGCCAGCAGCCAACAGCAACAGCAAATCAACGACGCTGGTTGGTTTTTAGGAACAGAAGCCTGCATAAATCCCTGAAACGACAAAACTAACGACTTAAGAGCCCACGGATTGTGTTCTGCTTGTTTCGACAAAACAACTAAATTAACTCGAAACTCAGAATTCTGTTCTTTTTCGGAAAAAAATAATCGAAAAAAGAAGAGAATGGATCTCTATATATACCAATAATATACTGCATTCAGAGTCATGTCCCTTGTGTTTTTCGCAAATTTGGTGAAAAAAAAAAAAACAAGAAATGGCTCCGACAGCAGCAATGCTTCTACTTTCCAGCCACATGAAATCTACTGCTCCACCGTCTCTTCCTCCCCCAACATCGGCTACAACTTCCTCTTTCGGGGTCAAGGTTTCTGCACTGAAATGGGTTTCAGAAGGCAACCTCATCTTCAAAGAGAGATTCTTGGGCAAAGAGTCGTTCAAGGTTGATCCTTGTTTGGCTGTTGGTGGTGATTCGGCTATGGAGAAGCGGTTTCAAGAATCCCTTCAGCATAGCTGCTGGTGCTAGCAACGGTTGCTGGCAGGGTTTTCGCGAAAAGTGCCGGTGTGGTGTTAGGGGTGGAGGGGGGGGGGGAGTGGGGTGGGGGGAGAGGGGTTTCTAGATTTCTTGGGGGGTGTTCTAGATTTCTAGACGACTTTGGAAGGGGTATGCCCTGAAATCTCGTTTCAGATGATGTAGTGCCGAGTACATGTATACATTTTTAACTTGAAAATAGATCTCCGGTTTCATACGAGTATTTCTTTGATAAATTCACGTCAATCCCCAAAATCCATTTTCACTGTCATTTGTCGAAGTTTAGTGAATATTATGTGGTTCCATTCTGTGATCAAACGAATTGCAACAAATTCCAGGATGCTATGATGATGACGTATCAGTTGAAAAAGGGGACATACTGTACTAAATAGACCCTGAACCAAAGTGAGAAATACTGCCAAATCAATGCTACGCACGAGAAAGAGTATAATTAAGCCATGTAAAGGGCAATGGATTTTATTCAAACTCAACACTCAGATGAAAAAATGTTGTCCATCAACAGTGTGAAGATTAGCAGGACTTGCTCGCCAGGAGGCAAAACTCTGGCAATACTACATCCAACGGCAAGACTCCCAACTCTACTGCTGGCATCTACTACACGAGAGAAAGCTCCCCAGCAGGAACGGATCCCTTGACAAGTCTAGCCCAAGATTCATTGGTCTCGGTGATGACCTTTAGAGCATAATCCTGTTCATCACCCGGAACCCATTGGATAGAGAAGAAAAGACAGTAATTACAAGTGCAATAGAATCCGTGGCACCAGACATCTGATTCTGTAGAGCGCAAAATAGTGCTTAGTGCCTAAGTCTATTTCCCCCCCCCCCACCCTTCCTCGTCTGATCAACTGATCATGTAACCCATTGAAACTTGCTATTTTCATAAATAAATAGCAATCTACTAGGCTATTACCATTGGAGTACGCAATCAATATGCCTTGACGTTAATTAATTGCTTGGATCTAACATGTACAAAATGAGATGAAAAAGAATTGAGTCTGTGCCTGCACGAACTAGCAATTTAGAGAATGGTCCTGCCATGTTAGACAGGATAACGAGCACAGAATTTTCGAGAAAACAAAAGGATAAAAGAAAGTTAAGACAATGAAAAGCAAGTTATGGCATCAAATTAGTAGCATGGAATTTGTGGGAAGAGAAAGTATTTACCTTGTTTGCTGGCTTGTTGCCAAGACCGAACTTGTTAGCGGGTTTACCATCAGGGATCTTGTAGTCCCTGAACCAATCCCTGATTGCAGTGAGCGTGCCCTGAACACAACCACAGGATCAGTCCAAGTAATTCCATTTGCACTGTGAAGATATGGTATCTATATTTAGAACAATTTTTTTAGTTGGAGAGAATTAACCCAAGCTCATGCCCATTTATCGTACAATGTCAACAATGACATGAATTACATGGACCAAGACTCTAACATTCCAGCTTTCTGCTTGCCAATCACCTGTCTATTTAATGTCATAACTTGCTACTGTAGTTCAATGGAACTATTGCAAAGCAGGAGAAAGAGGATACATTTCTTTAGCAAGTATAGTCTAAATAAGGTTCTATAGCAAAATATCAACCAAATTATGGGTTTGTGATTAAGCAGCATATACAGCCACAAAATGGTTGAATTACTCAATAAGCGGTCACTACAAAAGTATTGTGCTTCCAACAGAAAACCCGAAGATCTTTCAAACTTTTCTTCATGTTTTGATTGTGAAGAGTGCGAATTTAAGTGCTAGCAGCTAAGTGATAGTAGAGAAAGACTTACGGGGAAATGTTTTTCTACATCATCAACATCATGTACAAGAGAAGCTCGTGGATCATCCAATGAGATAGCCACAATTTTCCAGTCAAGTTCTCCTTCATCAATCATTGCTAAAGCAGCCAAGGGTTTGACCTTGAGAATTTCACCAATCTTTCTCCTTGTCTCACCAATTTCAACAACATCAACTGCAATTTGGGAATGCAATGACATTAGGAAAAAAATGACACTTGTTTCGATTAAAGATAAATGTGAATTTCATGAGAAAGGACAATGCTGTGACAAAGTATGTGGTGATAAACCTGGATCATTATCCCCAAATGCCCCTTCAACTTCATAGTTTGCAATAGATGGGTCTTCCCATGTTTGTGGAAGCAATCCATAGTTCCAGTTTATGCTGTAACTGCAGAACAAGGTGGGATCAACAGAATAATTATTGTGAAGTTCGATAAAACATGTTACAGTGCATAAGCAAGGAGACAGGTAATGAAGCAAGTGAGAAATATGCAACTGAAATTCTAAACGTAACAGGATTAAATAAAGATACAACGTGGTTTTTGCTAGAAAGAAAGCTAGAAAAGGATAACTTAAGTTCAATTTCAAACATGTTGATGTCAAAAAGCTAGAAAAGGATAACTGAAGTTCAATTTCAAACATGTTGATGTCACCATGCATGTGCATTATGAAGCCATCAACAATTATATTTTAAGCAAGGGCAAAGCTAATCACAGCAGGCTTAAATCAAAGAACTCAAAGAGAAACTGCCCTTTCAATTACCTTTTTTATCAATATGCAAACTCACAAAAAATCTAAAGGTGGATACATTTGCAATTGCATTTTATAGAGATGCAGCAGAGATTATGGAAATACAAAATTGCACTTCATAAAGATGCAGTGAGATCATGGAAATACACATCCCATGTTTGTTAATGTTATTCAGCTAAATGTTGTCCACTTCAACAGACAGATGGGAAGATCTAGCCTCTCATATGATAAATCTGATCATTTCCTGACTCTAACCATCTGCAAATAAAATTTCTTTTGAGAATGCAAGTGCTGAAAACAAATTTAAGGAACTGTTCTGAAGCAGATGATTATTCACAGAAAGAGAAGATAGCAAATCTTACGGATAGTATCTGAGTTTTCCCTTTTTAGTATCCTGCTTGATGGGAGTGAATTGCTCATCAGTAGCAACCTCCATCTTTTGACTTGATTCTCTGGGTATCTCAACAACAAAGTTGAATATTCCATCACCGAAGTGCAATGGTATGTCATGCCAAGGTGAAACCTGTACGACCAGCAAGATTCAGATTTCATTGGACAGAAGAAAAAGCAAAAATAAAAAGTCCAAATCATCAGTGGACCTCCAATAATCAGGTCCAGAATCCCAACAGCTTATTGTTGCACAGCATCTCTACTACACAAATGCTTGTAAGCCCTCAACCATGCAACAAAAAAGACTCAATGATTTGACCAAAGCCAACGAATTCTATATTCATTTGTCATTTTTCACCACATTCCGGGAAACCAAATAGAACTAACTGATATTACAAATTCAAATCAAAAGAAAGATTGAATCTTTTTTCTCTTTGTCCAACGCAATTACTAAACAGAAAATGGCCGCTGCAATCAACAGGTTTGAGCATCCAAATTCAGAAACTCTCATTTTCCCCACATCTCTATCCGTAACAAACAGAGGAAAAGGCAGTTAAAATAGAAAAAGAAGAGGGAATGAAAGCAGAGAAGAGAAGAGAGAAAAAGAGAGAGACCTTTTTCCCAGAATTTTCAAGGAAAAAGACCCGGTAATCGAGGGTCTCGGGCTGGCCTTCCTCTTTGATTCGGAGATCACCTGGGTTGTAAATAGCTTTACAAGAAAACAACCTCCTTGAACACGAAAGCACTTGTCTTTTGTTGCTGTTGTTGCCAAAGCAAAGGTTTTTGAGGTGGGAACTAATTGGTCTCTTGAGGAGGACGCAGGACGCGGTGGTCGCTGCCGCCATAGTTCTCGCGGTGGCCATCATGAAGGAGGAGCTGGTGGGGTTCGGAGCACTTTTGTGACTTTACAGTGACTTTTATTTATACATCAGGGTTAGCTCAGTTCAACGTTTAAACCACACAAGGGAACAAGGGATTGAATTTCTTGTCCTTTTCAAACGGGCCGCCACTTGGTCGTGGACTCGTACGGGTCATTCTTTCAGGTGAGTATCTCACCACAAAGATCGATTTTTTTTTTTTTTTTTTCCTTGAATCCATCCGCATGAATCACAAAATGGGGTATGCAAACACTCCAAGTTTGCCATCGAGTAAAATGACCACACGATTCATTTCTTGGTTACCAGTGGGAACTATGAAAAAATTTTGTTCTGGTGTTCAATAGCTAAGTGAGAACTGGACTTTTCGCAGTTTGGGAACTGATATAGACTTGATTATGGGTTGGCCCGAGTCCCAGTGTACAACAAACAAATGGAGTTACTACATTTCAATCCCAACATTGACTTTGTAAGTCATTTTTCTTTTTTTTTCTCTTCCTTTCAATGTAAAATTTCTTATCCACGCAGCTCACAAGAAATTTTACGGTGGAATAGTAGAGACACCAGATATTTTAAGTCATGCAGAATAGTGTGCATCACATTTCAAATTGTCAACAAACAGCAGCAACAAAGTCAACTCTGTTATATTCGGCTGGGCCAAGTCTGATCCTTCACAGGACTCAAAATTGCTTCAACTTCGTTTAAAGTTTCCCTATCCTGCCCGAATGTGGCAAGCTCTGTTGCAGCAGCAACATTCTCCTCCACCTGATCAACGACAAACTGTGTCACTAGAATCCATGCTTGACTGAGAGTGATCAATAACCCAATTGTCCACCTTCACGGTAACTAATTTCAAATAGTTTTCTTTTATACATAAAAGCACAGGGGAAGTGATGTTGCAGGCACCGGAGCATGTGATCGCTTGAAATGTAGCCACGAGTATGTTGTATATTTACGCTAATAACAACAACACACCTCAAGAACAATGACAATATGTGTCACCATCCCATACATTGCATGATCAAAATCTCAGGCTGATTAGCATGACATGACTAAGTCCAGTAATGAAATGAAATGAATAACATATGTGCACAAAAACAGTAAAAGTGCAGTCAGAATTTATTCATTGTTCAAGGAACTTTGCCTGAGGGACGCTCAATTAAAAATATTGTTAGTCATGCTCATTCCTAAGGAAAATGTAGCAACCGAAGCAAACTACAGTGTAGTACCTGTCTAACAGAGTTCATGCCAACCAGGACTGTTGAAATATCCTTGTTTGCCAAACTGTATTGCATTGCTAACTTAGAGATATTCTTCCCCTTTTCCTTACAATATGCTGCCGCAGCTTGACAAGCAGACTGAGGAACACAACATAAAAAATGAAAATGATCAATTGGAATCCATAAAACCATGAACTTTATAATGAAAAGGGCAAATAATGAAATGAATTTTTTGACATGTGGAGATTAAATATACTATGTAGTAATAAACCTGGCCTCCAGCATTGTCAGTTGTACACCTTGGGAGGGTTCAGTCCTGCCTAAGAGCGCCCTTGGAAATTCATTGCACATTTATATTGTCGTCATTTGACATTTTCAGAGAGAAAAGGGTGCCAGAATATTGAAAAATCTCTATTGACTCAGTTGCTTACAGTGCATTTATCTGAATGTCTTAAAGTGTATCACATGCAGTGGTTTCAAAGGAATTTCCTTAACTAATGTTCAATGGGACAGAAAGTACTTTTATTTGGTTATCACAGGCAGTGATTTCAAAAGGGATTTCTTTAACTGATGCCCCCTGATCTAAAGCACTCTTACATGTAAAGACGAATTCTTGTGATTGCTTGTTTCTGCAATGAAGTTTGTCTTGTTCTCCTATGAGCATCACTTCTTTTCTTATAAAAATTAACAGAAATATAATAAAGAATATGATGCAGTAAACTCCACATATTGGCCACAATTATCTTGCTCAAGTTATCAGAGTAGGATCTCATAATTATGCCCTAGCAATAAGTGGGAACGATATTCCTGCTGAATATCCACACAGACCTTGGCACTTCAATAAGTACCAATTGTGTGCTTGCAACAATGCATGTCTAAGCCAAACTCATCTCTTGTTAGATGAAAACAAACAGATCATCAGGTGTGCCGTCTAAATAAAGAAAATGAAAAGGGAACAAAGGGAAAAAAACAATATGATAAGCAAAACTCATAGACCATTTAACGAGAAAAAAAGAACACAGATGCACACCTTTAGCTCAGGTGAAGCTGGATGCCACTCTGGAGGGCCATTTTCAGTAAGCAGACCCATTGCAAGTGGAGAAGCACTAATGATGCCAATCCCTTTACTCTTAAAGTAGGGCAGTAAATCTAATAATGTTGAATCATTAATACCATAGTGGCAATATGACAGGATTACATCCACTGTGCCTGGTGACACCCGATCAAGCACGTACGTAAAAATTCCTAATGGAAGGCCAGTTATACCAATAAAACGGGTCTTCCCAGCTTCCTTTAGTTTCTGAAGTGCAGGAATTGTCTCATTCACAATCTGTCACAAGTTACAAAATAAGCCAACTCATGCTTTATTGTGAAATATTACAAGGAAGAACAAAACTTCATTGCATGTGAAAAGTTGCTAAACAAACTAAATCAATCAAGAGATTATGATGCAAAGTGGGAACCTTAGTATATGACCTGATCAAGAGACCCAAACTCTATATCATGGCAGTGAAGAATATCAACATAATCCAACTGCAATCTTTCCAAGCTCTCATCAATACTTCTGGTTACTCTTGCAGCACTAAAATCAAATCCCTCCTTGTAACGGCCACACTTTGTTGACACTACATATTCACTTCTAGGAACTTCTAGAGCTTTAAGAGCCTTGCCAAGCATCTTCTCTGACAATGTCCCTCCATAGAACCTGTAAAATACCAGTGATAGTTGTTCAAAGAGCCATGCCTGAGTAAACCATCAACCAGGTGAATCTGATTGAAATAAACACCAAAACCCGTTGAAGCTAGGTTGAACTAAGGTAAAAAATTATGGACATAATGAAAACAACAGAGTCTTAATCCCAGATTTTATAGGACGGCTACATGAATTTTTTCTTGACATTTAATTCTATTATGAACTAAGTTTGAATGTGATTGAATTGTTCTAAATCAATTAAACACTAAGATTTAAAAAAAAAATAAAACAAACAATTTTAAGGGAAAGAAATAAATCCAAAATCTACAGTTCAAGCCTTCGCCTTTCTTCACTAGCCTATAATTTCTCATGGAACCAAACAATAATTCCAGAAAGAAGAAAAAGAGAAACGTAGATGACAACACCCCACATAACAATGTCTTTTTGCTGACCCTTTTAACCGCATTAAAAGACACGTCATGGAAGTCAACATAACCAGTCGAATTCACTTCTCACATCCCATATTTTCCCAGAAACCAAACAAGAAAGACACAACTATTTCAGTGAAAGATCCAAACTTTATTATTATTATTTTTTTCAATTCAGTATCCACAGTTTTACTAACTGGCGCAGAGAATGTAGATAGGAAAAAGTTACGGAGAGGTATCGAAAAAATTGATGCCGAGGCGAAAGGCTTCGCGGACGGAGGAGACGGCGTCGTGTTCGGAGACGGGGCCGAAGACGCTGCCAAGAGGAGAAGCCCCAAAACCCACGCAGCTCAGCTTCAGGCCCGTGTTTCCAAGGAGTCGAAGCTCCAAGTTGGGCCGCGGAGTAGTCGCCGCCATCTTCGCTGCCGCGCTTCGCTTTTCGTCGGAGGAAAAATAAAAAGAAGTGCTTAGGAGTGAGAAACGGACCCGTGAGATCGGACTGGGTGGGCGCCCAGCAATTCACTGTTTCAAATGAAAAGATTCTCGCAAACAGCCTGTCATTTATCCGTCCAACTGTTCCCTGTCCAAACAGATCCTTTTTTTCGATTGCAAACTGCTTTGGAAAGAAAAAAGAAAGAAAAAAAAAGGGTCTAATTCTAAACCAAATCCCATCTGCATTTAATTAGTAAAATATTTTGTTCTCAAATTTTTATTTTAAAAATTTTAAATTTTAATAAAAAAAACATAAAATTCTGAGAAAAAAATTGATACATTATTTCATCATTTAGGATTCAATAAATTTTTTAATAAAAAAAATTATATTGAGAGAGCACAGGCTGACCAGAACTCATGAGCGGGCTACGCCCACTCAACAGCAAAAGTTTTCAGAAGTCTTTTTCTCCCGACTCTCACAAGTTGCCGTTAGGTCATTGGCTGAAAAATGGGAAAAGTCAAAGAATCATTTCAAATCAAACCAACCCAAGAATGATTACAAATTGTTGGTTTTTTTTTTTTTTAACACTTTAGGAACTATAATTATACTTTTTTCTATACTTATAAAAAAAAAAGTTAGGAGTTAGGTAAATACAATTAGGTAGATATATAAATTAATTATATTTATTTTATTAATATAAATAAATAAAAATAAAAATAAATTATTTTGATAATTATGTATGTCGTCATAATGCTACTCTACTTACAAATATTTTTTTTCTATGTAATCTTGAGGACAAGAGACGTCTCCATTTCATAGGCTAAACAAAGCTGTTATCACTTTTCTCATTTACTTGTTGGCGATGGCATCCGCTTTGATCAAGTCATGGAGAGGCCCACCTTCTAGCTTTACTTTTTGGATCATCAGTTTCTCACCCACAAAACTTGAAAAATTGACAGCGAGTTGGTGATCAAAAAACGAAAAAAACTGAATTTTTATTGGTATTTGTTTGTCAGCAAAAACAAAAAGATGGTCCATTTAGATAATGCTAATCAACTTTAAACCCCATAAAGATGATTGGAATTCCATGGCGTATTTCAAATGAGTGACCCCTTTAGAGAGAGGTTGATTATTGTATTGTATCTTTTTGTGTGTCACATCTTTTCTGCATATAAATAAAGGTTGAAGGGAGTGGGGGGGACTCTCCTGTTTTTGTGAAGATTACAAAGAAAGCTTTTTGGCTATTACTGAAGGGTGAGAATTCATGGTGCTTTGCCTTTTTCTTTTTATT
Source organism: Rhizophora mangle (assembly GCA_037832345.1). Lineage (NCBI taxonomy): Eukaryota > Viridiplantae > Streptophyta > Magnoliopsida > Malpighiales > Rhizophoraceae > Rhizophora > Rhizophora mangle. The sequence goes on from JBAPLJ010001226.1 coordinate 1,467,336, forward strand.
ATGTTCTGTTTTTCTGGAGTCTCCTTTCTTTTATCTAACGTTAACTTTCAGAATCTGGTTCGAAACCCCACCCACCCCTTATTTTTTTTTGGCTCTTTGTAATGGATTTGATCCATTCGTTCACCTCTCTTGTTGGTATTTGCACGAGGAATCTCCAACAGGATCTAAATAAAAAAGGAGCTTCTTTCATGGAGACTTCATCCATTAGGGGGCTTGGTGAACTGCTAATCAAGACCATTATTCATGTCATGTTAGCTATGCGCATAGTCACATATACAATAGCTTTGTTCACATGTTATGCAGTAATTATTCTAATCACCGAATATCTATTGAAAATACAACAAGAATGTTATGGTTGCATATAGTTAGTTAACATGAGTAAAAGCGTTGCTATCATTTCATCAGGGAATGGAGGATCCCAGCTTCATCAATCAGTTGCACATGAACTCGCTTGACGATTTCAGCCTACAACCACTAGCAGCTGCCTTTGGAGAGAACATGCAGCAGTATCTTGTCTCTCACCCAACTTTCAACTTCAAAACCTCCATGGACATCTCCATTGCCAATGCAAAACCTACCAAGCAACCGAAACAGAATGGCTTCAATGCATGCAAATACGATCCTATGTCAAACCCAGAAGCTCTTTTTTCTCCTACTTTTCTTTCCTTCGCTGGTCCAAGCCACTCGAATCAAATGGGATTAGTGAAGCATAAAGAGGAGGCAGTGTGCTCTAAAAGGGTCAACAGCTTCCATTCTGACACTTTGGTTCCTCAAAGTTCATTTGAGAACCAAAATTGTGCATTCAAGCCCCATCAAGGTGGTAAGAGGATTAGCTCAAGCCCTAGATTCTCTCAAATCCAGGAACACAATATGGCAGAGAGGAAGCGTAGAGAGAAGCTCAGTCAGAGATTCATAGCATTGTCTGCTATAGTTCCTGGTCTAAAGAAGGTACTAAGTTATTCATGATTGTCATTTTTTGTTAGCACGTTTCGGAAATGTTTACAAATTTTGACTCTGAGAGCATCCTGTTTTTAGATGGACAAGGCTTCTGTTCTTGGAGATGCTATCAAGTACTTGAAACATCTGCAAGAAAGAGTCAAGAACCTTGAGGAGCAAACAAGGAAGAATAACATGGAATCAGTGGTCATTGTGAAGAAATCCCAACTCTTAGCAGAGGATGACAACTCTTCCACTGACAAGAGTTCCACCAAAGGGCCAGTTGATAAGACTTTGCCTGAAATTGAAGCCAGATTCTGTGACAAACATGTCCTCATAAGAATTCACTGTGCCAAACGGAAAGGGGTTTTCGAGAAGACAGTGGCTGTGATTGAGAAGCTCCACCTAACAGTCACCAACAGCAGTGTTCTCACATTTGGGAGTTCTTCCTTCGATGTTACCATTACAGCTCTGGTAAGCGTCCCATGAAAATCGTCATTCTACCAGCTAAAGTTAGAAAGTCTTAGGCATGGCAGTTCAGGAAATTATTATATACCATATCGTATACTTAGTATGGCTTGCGCACATCTGACCCTTCCTTGGATGTTAAAATGAGTATTTGGTACATTGCAGATGGATACTGAATTCAGCATGTCATTGAAGGATCTCGTGAAGAGTCTAAGTTCAGCTTTCAAGTCGTTCGCGTGAAAGAATCTCTTTCGGACGATGAATAAAGCTGTTCTCTGAAACAACTTCTAAGCATGTATGCAACCATACCTAGACTATATTTGCAAAAATACTGTGGCAGGGGCTTCAGCGACTTTAGACCATCAACTTTAGGCATGTTTGCTGTGAGGTTCATTTTGCAGGAGGGTTTTTTCAATCCGTTTTTGCATGGTTCACTTTTTAACCATGTTCAACAGCCACCTGTTCTAAATAGTGATCTCACTGCTTGTTTAGGCATTTCCTTTTTGTGGGAAGTTGATAAGTTCAACTGAACATGTTATAGCATGTTACAAGTCCTCTTCTTCACCGAAGTGGCTGGTTAGGGGAAGGGTTTTTTAGGGTGTGTACGCAGACAGGCCCTTGTTGTAGTCCTTTGTTTTAATCAATGTTTTAGAGCCTTGTTGGTCCTCTTTTTCTTTGTAATCGCCAATGGATCGTTACAGGCTGTTTGGCATCAGTGGAATAATTATAATCATATTCCTTAGTAAGGTTTACTTTTCATCAGACAATCGTTCTATTTTTTGGCTGAAGAGTCTGACAAGTCCAATGAACGTCTCACTCATCAAACTGTAAACTACTATTGACTTCTGAGAAATGCCAAAGTTCTTTCGCAACGTTGGGTGGGATTCCTTTGTTTGGTTCAAATAGCTTTTTTAATTTCCACAGAAAAAAACAATTGTTGGATGAACCGTGAGTTTGGTGCTGCAAAAACCAGATCGAAGAATAACACCATTGAATCAATGGAAGTTGCCCTTTTGCTGCCAAGAAGATGCTGAGTAGGAAAGACAGCTCTGAGTAGGTTAAAGATGATGACCTTAAAGAAATTGATAGTAAAAAAAATCTTAAAATTGGTATAGTGGTCTCCACGTCTTACCTTCTACACATGTCTAATTTGCTAGCTATCGATATAGGTTGAATTATTTCAACTTTACAAGGATTCCAAGTCCCCACAAAAGATTGTGATCTTGCCATGACTTTTCTGTTCTCATTTTCCTCTTTTGAATGACACATGATAACCGATCATTTGGATTTTCCAGGTAAAATAAGAAAAGTAGATCACAAAATCCTACTATGGGCCCCATGGTTTTTTTTTTTTCTTCTTCTTGCCCTTTTGTTAGGAGGGACGCGTGAGAAAATAATGAATTTTGAAGCCCCTTGGTGCGGCACCGCATCTTGAAACAGCTGGTAAGATTTGAATTACACGTCGATGCATCCATCCGTGCAGCCGACAAGAGTGGTACTCACTCACTCACTCCCATTTGGCCAACTCAATGAAACCCACGCAGCGCTGCACATTCTCTTACATGACTTAATTCTCTAACATAAGTCGGTATTAGGTGGGTTAAGGACACGGCCAAGAAGGGACTCCGGCGGGATCCTAAATTGAAGGACGTGGTGATGAAAACCTACAGATCATCACAATAACAAGCAAAAGAACACAAGGTTGAAATTCTTATCAATCTGTAGGCAGGTAGGCAGTGATATGGGCACCGACTTATTCGAGGCGGCATTGTAGTCTCTCGAAACCTTTGACTTGACCACACAGCAATTTTGCACAGTACCCACGATGTCATGTCTCCCTCTACAGTGGTCGTCCTGGTCCCATTCCATAGACAATGGCTTGTTCTTGTCTTCCTGTTTCTTTTCCTTAGAAGTAGAACGCCAACACATCATGTAGAAAACAAAACCTTGTTTTAGACCATGAGTGGATTCTCGGATGGCCGACACGTGTACATCGGATCCATTCTGCAGTGCAGTGAACGAAGGAAATAAATAACAATCAAAACAAACTCAGTGTCGATATGGGCTGGAGATGGGAACTTTTTATATATTTAAAGTTACGGTAACTTGACGTATGCCTCCTCGCTTTCACGAATCTCAAATACAAATTGTTATATTGACTGTCAATTATACGTTTTTTAATCTTTTAATGCATCATCGTAATTAACAATAATGACCAAGACCATGCAGTCAATGATTAACATCGCATTAAAATAATCAGTTCTTAGAGTTGTACGTGAAAGGGTTTTTTCTTTTTTTTTTTTAAAAAAAATTTGGATATAGAAACTCAAACCCAATTAATATAGAGAAAATACCCCTAGCCTATTATTTTAGATGTTTGCATCGTTGTTATTAAAGCGGTTTTTTTTAATTTTCGGGTTTTCATAATCTTCGACCTCAAAGTCCTGGTGAGAGAAATCAACCGAATCCCCGGTCTATCCGTCCCACGTCATCAAAACGACCACCGTCCAAAGGCATCAGAAAACACGCCAGCAAATCAGGACCAATCATACGCCCACACCGCATATTTTCCTCTCATGCCATTGGTCGATTCGCCACGTCATCATCTGCCACATCTAGACCACACCCTTTATTCAACCCAAACCCAAAAATAAATATTAAAATTGAAAAGTCTCTGTCTTCTCAATCCCTCTGGTTCCAAAATTTTAATTTTACGTTACAGATTCAGAATGGCTGTGGTCAGGTTTTTGCCTTGCTATCTGACCCTTGCTTTCGTTTTATTTACGATACTGCCCTCGTCGGAGTGTCTGGTCTCCACGACTTATCCTAAAGCCATCTCTGTAAGTAACTGATTGATACAATTAAATTCTTTTTTTGTTTTTTTTTTTATATAATTTGAATTCTCTCTTAAATTTTGTTAGATTTTAATTTTTTTCAATTTTTTATTTTTTCTTTTGGGGGAATTATTGAAGGATTTGAAGGAGGCGATTGTAAAGAGGCTAGGGTTTCAGGCCGATGATTTTAAGATCTCGGGCTTTGACGAGAGAGACGCGTTGGTGGGCCACTCGGTGGCGTACGAGTTCGACGTCGAGATTGAGAACCAAGTCCTTCCGGTTAAGCTGTTGGAGGATGTGAACCGCTGGGAGTACGTGGACTTGCCCATCTTTAAGGTCGAGGATGAGGAGGTTGGAGCCACTGGCGATGAGAATGTCCTGGTGCCGGAGCAGCGTCCGGATCGCCGGTTGCCGGTTTTGGCACCGTTCCAGCTTGCTGGGCCCATGGAGATCTGGATTCAGGATGCCAAGGATATGCGCCTCTCGTTACCGGTACGTTATTATTATTATTATTATTCAAAGCTTTTTTTAATTTAATATTTGGGAATTAATATTCTCCTCTGGTTGATGTTGCTCGTTTAGTATTCTCCTTCAATAACGGTGCTTTTGATTGAGAAATCATAGGGCTTTTTGATATCTAGGATTCAGGTTTAGCACTCGTTATTAGAGCCACGATCCAAAAAATAGGGAAATTTTTGATAGTTTCTCTAAAATTTTCACCTTGATTTGAAATTTACTTCTTGCCTGTGTAATTGGTTACAGCACGATGTGGACGCGGGTGTCTTGAAGAAAGTAGTGCTAGCAGATGGTGCTGTGGTTACGGTCAAGGGTGCCCGATCAGTTAGCTTGCGGCATCCCATTGATCTACCACTGCCGCTGAATCGAACTCAGAACGGTCTTGCTTCTGGTCTTTTAGCCCTGGCTGAACAGCTTCGTCATGTTTCTCGCTTGAAGGGGGCCCCACTCCTCTCCCTCCGCATTGTTGGCCCAACCTCCCTGAGTTCCTCGTCTTCTCCATCTTCAAGTAATAAGCTCAAGCTGAAGCGGCTTGCCCCAGGTCTCGTGGAGTTATCCTCATCTGTCAAACCCCAACCTGTCGATGCCCTTCCTACTGTTGACTTGGAAGATGCCACGGCTATCCTAACTCCCATGCATTTTACCACAATGTGGCCTTTTGCTTCTGTTAATGGGTCGAACTCAAATTTAGTTGGATTCGAGAAGTTTCTTGCCTCTGTACTGGGTCCAAAGGCTAACGAGAAAGGTTCCTTCAAGTTGCTGAAGGCAGATGTGTCAGCTCAAACATTTGTGAAAGTTGTTTTTGGGATTGAGAAGAAGCTGAAAGAAGGAGATGGATTTGATTGGACTGGATTTCCTGAGTGGAGGACAAAGCCTGAGACATTGAGGATGCATTTTGAGGTGCTGGCAAAGGTTGAAGGCCAGAAGATCGTACCAGAAAGAGTAAGGCGGGTTGACCCTGTCATTGTGGAGGATACTGTTGCACCTAATGTGCTTTCAGGGAATGTTTCAATGACCACTCTGCCAACCATACAACCTCCTTTCAGCCCCTTTACCTTGTAAGTCGGAAGAGGGATTTAATTTTGCTGATCGTACCAAAAAAATTTAAAGAATTTTCCCATATCAAATCTACATTTATAAGTTAGAAGGATTGTAAATTGTAAAGGAATTATGCAATAAAGTTCAAACAAGTTCCATATGTGCATTGAATCATATAAAAAGTTATGCAGCCGTGGAGCAGGATGTGTTGCGTCCCTTTATGATCTATGCTTTCGAAAAAGGTAACTCAAAGTAGCTGCAGACGCAAGCTATTCTACGTAATAAAATGCCTTACAGGTTTATGTTTCTATAGCAAAGACACCTTAAAAGAGTCTTTTTAGAGAAAGAAACGGGGTAGCACATAAATATTTATTGTTAACCATCTTGAGATGCAACAATAGTCACAACCACTCCTTGTAATCCTAACTGAGATTTTGCCTCGTCATCGAAAGAAAATATACAAGAATTTCAAGAAATTCTCAAAATAAGTATTTCCTTGGCATTTGGTTTATTTCTTGATAAAGGAAATTCCTTTCTGGATGCTCTCCGCCAACTCTTTCTTTGCCTTTTCCAGCCCGATCCTGTTTAAGAATCGCATAATATGAATGAATGTCAGTAATCCACTATTTAAGCTTCTCTATCGGTGAAAAATCATTGCAATGGTTTATAAGTTGAACTTCCAACCTCTCATACTCGTTTAGGGGACCAAGTTGATAGACTTCTTCAGCTCCAGTACGACCAAGCCGTACTTTGGATGCAAAAAAGGGGAGTTCTGTCACCTGTTGAATGCAATACGTTGTGATTATCAAAAGAGCAATGCAGATGTCATGAAAAATCATTAAAAAATAATAATGATAATAATACAATGCTTGTACAACATACCGTAGAAGCTACAAATGCACATTCCACAACAGCAGCATTGCCTTTCAACCCACGAAGGCATGCATCTGCAAACTTAACAGCAGCATATGCCTGTACAAATTTTGTAAGCATGTCCTTATCTTCTTCATCCAATAGGTGAAACTTGCAACTCAATTTTGCATGCGAAGTTGCATAAGAAAGAAGAAACAAAATTGGCTAACCATTGATAGCGTTGCAGAGCCAGCCCCAGCTTTTGCCTGCAAAGACATGAACAATCTTACATCTACTATCATTCAGGAATTAATTAACAAGCAAATGGACTCAAACTCAGACAATAGAGGAAACTGATAAAACCCCGATGTGAAAAGATCACAGCCCATTGTTAGGCCTAAAAAGAATCAATTCCCTTAGGAGCACTTTTCATACATCTTGGAATCTCATATGGTGATTCAATGATCATTATGACAAATTTAACAACCATAGTGATGTGAGAAATCAAAGTTGTTAAAGGAAGAGTCAGAAAATGAAATTCTGGACCCAAAATATAGTAGATTACAAAAGCTGCAATTATGACATGCAAGCATGTGTAGCCAAATAGGCAAATTAATGAGATTATCATTATAATGATTTCTTCCATGTCCACATAGGAATTGTATATTCCACCTAGAATAACAAGTTCCCAAATATCTTAACGAATATAGAACACCACATATAGTTAAAAAGATCATAGTAGTGATTGGCTGTTTTAGTGCACCTGAAATTTGGGATCCTCATTCAAGGACATGAATGCCAAGAAAATGCTATCATTACCTGAACAACCTCTGTTCCACCATCTTGAATTCGTTTAGTTAGGTACTCAGTTTCTTCTGGGGTGAAGGTGCAGGGAGGCTTAACCTGTAATGAATGCATCAGGTTCATCAGTTTGTGGTGCTGAATGATAACAAGTGGTAATAGATAAACATCGACAATCTGCAAGACAAGACCTGTGACAAAAGTGGCAAAATTGTAACTCCAGCATGACCTCCGACAACTGGTACATCAACCTCCCTCGGGTCAAGTCCCAGAACTTCTGCCTATAAAGAAACCAACACAAGTTGGAAAGCTTACAGAGTCAGACAAAGAAGGCAGATATCAGGTAAACTCCATGACTGCTCCACTGGCAGCCGTTATGTGTGACAATTAGACTATTTTTTGGGTACATACCACAAAAGTGTTTGCTCTCACAACATCAAGCATTGTAACTCCCAGAAGTCGCTTTGGATCATAAGTCTCAGCTTTCTTGAAAACCTCTGCTGCAATTGGGACTGTGGAATTAACTGGATTGCTGATCAAATTGACAATGGCTTTGGGGCAGCACTTGGCAATCCCTTCACAGAGAGTTCTAACAATCCCAGCATTAATGTTGAAAAGATCATCCCTAGTCATTCCAGGTTTCCTTGGCACACCAGCAGGAATGATTACAAGGTCCATTCCCGTGAGAGCACTATCAAGCTGTGGCTGGCCTAGGAAACCTCGGACCTAGAAACCCAAATGAGAGTTACCACTTGCAATCAAAACCTCTCTACCCTAGACAATCAAGATTTGAACTTTGCCACACGTTAATCACCTAAAAGATTACAAAATTAGACAAAATTACAAGAAAGAACAAAGAATTTACCACAGCACCAGTGTCCATGTGACTAATATCAGCTGTAACACCAGGGGTATTGACAACATCATAGAGATGGAGGACAGAGACCAAAGGATTCATCTTCATTAACAATGCAAGAGGTTGACCAATGCCACCAGCTGCACCCAAGATAGCAACTTTGAATCCAGGTGCCCCTCCTTTTGCCCGGCAATCAGTTCTCTTCAAAACAGAACTGCCCTCCATCTTTTTCGTGAATTTTTTGGATCAAAACAAAACCCCACACAAAAAATTTTCAAGAAAAGACAGTTACACCAAAGAATCGGGTAGAATGATAAAAAGGGTCTGTATAACTTTCCATTCATATAAACAACTGAAAAGAAGAGAGAAACCTGGAAGTTTGGAGGGTTGAGATGAGCTGATATTCTTGCAATCCGCAGGTTAGCCTCTGCACTCGACTCCATTGCTATGTGCTTACACAGAGAGTGAGGGAGAAACAGTGTATGCTGGTGGTATAACAAAGTTCACCAACTCAAGAAAGGATGGATTTATTGTTTATGTAGCCACCCAGGAACGGAAAAACAGAAAAAGAATCGAGGGGATAAATATGCACAATAACATATGGGGCTTAGAAGCGAGAAGTTGACGTTTTTCATTTTTTTTTTTTGGTCTCTACCAAATTAAAAGGTTGCAATTTTTCTGTGGAACTTAATGTCTGGACCCTTATCCCACTTGAAATTTCCAGCGGTTTGTGGCTCATATGTTTCGCTCTGTCAGAGTGGCACAAATTTGTTTGATCCGTTTTCTTGATCAACCCATGAACCAAGGCAGTTGTCTGGTTGGAAGTGCCACACTAAGGAGCGTGGACATTGATCTTTGTATGGGAGTCCTCTGATTGCGTACGCGTTTATTTGATTGCTGCGTGCGGCTCAATTTCATTTCAAAATTGTTTGATTTAACAATGACTTGATCTAATGGTTACATATTTCTACTTGCAATCTACCTCATCAAATTGGAACCCATCTAATCATTTTCTTTGTGGGGTAAAGCCCTTTAATCAATTGGGTTTTCCTTTCTTCCCATTTTCTTCTGGTCCCTGCTGTCATAGGTTGGTGGGCCTAAGTCCAGCATGAACCCAGAAAGAACGTGTCCAGTTTGATCATGGGCAAGTTAGTTGCTTGAAAATTGGAAAAGCAACCTCATATCTTTTTTCTTTTTGGGTTAAAAAATGATTAAATAATTCTTTCTTCTGGTTCCATTGTAATTATTTAAGAACAATGGTCCATCGCAATACGTGAATATACTAAGATAAGTCAAATGGTTGCCCATCAAAGGTCAGTACCTCACATGGGCTCTTGCTCTTGCGAGGAAAGGGGCAACAAACGAGATGACTTTATTTTTTAAAAAAATATTTATGCTTTTTCTTGACATAAAAAATGGGATCCTTTTGCTTTGTTATCACCGAGGAGCTCCAGTATTTTCAAAATGGGGTCCTTTTGCTTTGTTATCACTGAGGAGCTCCAATATTTTCTTACCCATTTTCATCTTGGAAAGAGTCTCAGGACGTATTATAATTCTCTTTGGCGTAGGGTGCGCACGGAGACTGTTAATTTTTTGTTGCCTGGCTTCTGGTAATCCAAGGAAATAACTTGAAATTCCCATAAAGAAATTAATTTTCTTTTCCTTTTCGTGTCAAGAACTTGAAATTGCCATAAAGAAATAAACACGCTGTAAAGGAATTGAAAATTCATAGGCGATATTCCATTTCTTTTTTTGTTGAAAAAGAAGTTAATTTACAGTAAATGCTATCCCAATATCTACGTTTTAAAGTCGGATAAATAGACAGACCAATGTGGGGATAAGATGGGACAAAATGGACAAAAGTCAAATAGTGATCAAATTTTTTGCCCATGAAGAGATAGACCACGTAGAAATTCTCATCTGCACGGACGGCGCGCTGGACTTTAGGCTTTGCACAACCCAAACTCTGTAGGCAAATTACCTTTCATATACGATTCGTTGACTACAAAAGCTTTACGACAAGATGCTATAACTTCAAACAGCACGATCATGCCACTAGCAGTTGAGAGTTCCGTGAATGGCTCGTGCAACACGTCACGAGACCAACCTACAGTTGCATGTGACGGAAAACATTATCCGAGTGTTTCAGACAATAACCAGTGGTTCCAAATTTTATTGCAATTTGCAAAGATGCCTTGGGGCGAATGCAACAAATTCACGGCATTCATAGAATATTTTTCTTATTTAAAATGGACAAAATAAGAATCGGGAAAATTGGTACAAGCATTCAGCATTAAAAGACGCATAAACGCAGTGGGAGTGTTTTGAAATAGTAGATCAGAATCTAATAAAATTGGTATGCTTGCCTAGTTGCGTTGCTTAGGCTATTGGCTATATGGACAAAATGGTCCAGACCCACTATGATGAGATGGGATTAATAGGGCTGAATATTACCAATTTACTTCCGACTTTCCCGTCTCCCCCTTCTTCGCACACCCAAGTTCCCCTGCTTTCTGCTTCTTTAACTGGCCCTTTTCCCTCTTCCCATTTCTGCCTCCCCTCCCATCCTCCTTTCAGCCGTCAGTCTCTCTCTGTCTTTCTCTATATCTGTGTACAGAATGATTTTACTATTGTTTAAACAGAAAAAGATTGGAGCTTTTTGTCTATGCATCAAGAATTTAATGGTCCATTGCATATTAATATTCATTTGCATGTTTATGTCCTTGCCCTGTTGTCTATGCTGACAACAGTGATGTTTAAACCGAAAAAGATTTGATCTTTCTTTATAAAAACCAAAATTTGATGGTCAATTGCAATGGGTTTTTGGGCTAAATCGCCTACTGATTGTTGTCGTTTGCAGGACGAAGGAACTTGGCGTTACGTGTGCAAAATCTTGGTTATCAGTTGGACAGGGAGTTGATGGAACCGGGCAAGGAATCACCGGAATCGAACCGGAACCTTTATCCACATATAGAGCCATACGATGCAGGTTTTTTGAAGGTTTCGGAAATTCACACAGTATACTATGAGCAGTCTGGGAATCCCAGTGGATATGTGAGTAGCTATGATCTGTATTTATCTTTATTGTCAATTTTTTATATTTTTTTTCCTAGGTAAGAAAGGGCTGTTTCCTTTCGTATAATTATTGTTTGGGAACGGAGTCAAGAGATGGAGGGTGTAGATTGATTTCACGTCGACAGTGATTGCTTGTGTAATCATTTTTATGCTTAAGAGATTGGAGTCTTGAAGTTAGAATTATGCAAAATTGGAAGTCATTGAATTTCCCTGTAGAAAGGTCTCCAGAACCATCTGTTTTCATGCTTAGGAGAATTCTATGCTGTCAAGCACAGCCCTTTTGTCTGATGTTTTATGATTCTCTTCAATCTCTTGCAAATAATGCAGCTATTCTTTGTCATTGAAAGTGGCTGAACCAGTCTCTTAGTTTCTCATAAGACTTGTACCCAAAAGGGCCTATGCTTCCTTGAGCGTCTGATCTCAAAGATGTTACCTGTAACTCCCTTAGTAAACCTTGAAAATTCTGTAGATAATATTTTCCGTCCATGGAGCTGGTTGTGTTTGTTTAGAAAATGCCTGATAGTGTGCTGATAGATTTGATGGTAGCTGTACTGAACAGCTGCAGCAGCTAATTTTTCAGATGAATATCACAGGGCCTTCTATGATTCCCAAAAAGGAAATATGTCTTGGTGAAGCCATTGTAGCTAAGCAGGTCCCTGACGGGGTGGCACATCTAGGATCAAAGTAAGCTTGATGAAAGGCTCAAAGTCAGGTCTAAAATATGAATATCGGACTGAACCCTGGCTGATGCCATTGGAAAATCCAAGTGCAAAGCAAAAAGCGACAACTAATCTTTTTTCTATGATTGACTTTAACGTCTTGTTAATTGTCTGGATAGATCCCAGAGTATATCATAGAACCTGTAGAAGATGATTCCAGGATGCAAATGAGTTATGGTTTAGATTGTCTATGTTTTGTATATATGCCAAAGAGTTTGCAATGTCTATCTGGTGCATAAATTTGTTTCTTCACATAGGTCATTGTGATTTAATTCCTTCTTGCAGCCAGTTGTCTTTCTTCATGGAGGCCCAGGAGGAGGAACTACACCTAGTAATCGAAGATTTTTTGATCCAGAATTTTTCCGCATCATTCTATTTGATCAGGTTACTATGCTTATATGCAGGCTGCTTTCCTTACATCTATTGAATTTTTTTCTTCATTTCTTTGGAATTTTGGTTTCCTCAGAGAGGTGCAGGCAACAGCACACCTCATGCTTGCTTGGAGGAAAACACCACATGGAATCTTATCACTGACATTGAAAAGCTAAGAGAACACTTGAAAATTCCAGAATGGCAGGTCAAAGTTTTCTATGGTTTTCAGGAAACAATTTAATGTCAGAAGCAGTAAATGTCAGCAGGAATTTTGGTATTTTAATGCTATGCAGGTATTTGGTGGGTCATGGGGAAGTACACTTGCTCTTGCATACACCCAATCATACCCAGAAAAGGTGAAATTTTCTTTAATCAATTTGCCAAGAAATTGAAACTGGATAATTGGTAAATGATTGATTTCTCACAGATCATGAAGACTGTAAATAATCATGTTCTTACTGACTGTAAATTCCTGGGCATTATGAGAATGAAAAGTTCACTGTTGCTTCAACTGTAGCTATTCTTGTTTTCATGAAAGCAAGAGTGAATTGAATGGGGGTGTCTAACTGATTTGATGATTGACACTGTAATTTGCTACTAGGTGACTGGCTTGGTCCTCAGGGGGATCTTTTTGCTGCGAAAGAAAGAGATTGATTGGTTTTATGAGGGTGGGGCTGCTGCTATATACCCTGATGGTATGCTGGATACATTTTCATTGACCTTTGGATAACTAATATAATCAAACCTGGCACTTGAAGGAGGGACAGTGTTGACATTCTACTACAATATAATGATGAAATGTTTTTTTTAATATTCTTTTCCTAATTACATATTCAGAATAAGGTTGGATTGATTTTTTTGATTGTTCTCTGCAGCTTGGGAGCCTTTTAGAGATCTTATTCCAGAAAATGAAAGGGGATGTTTCATTGAAGCTTATCACAAGAGATTAAACTCTGATGATAAGGAGACACAAGTGAGAGCTAGATTCTGTATTTAACTTGGCCTGAAAAATTGATGTTCAGTTTGTCTAATCTTGACCACATATCAATGTTAAATTTGATTAGAATGAAGCATACTGCTAAATTTGCAAAGTGCCTTACCCTTGTAGTTTATTAGTATGCAGCTGCAAGAGCATGGACCAGGTGGGAAATGATGACTGCCCATCTTCTTCCAAATGAAGAGAATGTCAAGAGAGGAGATGATGATAACTTTTCACTGGTAAGACAATTTATTTCTAATTGGTGGTTTTTACATTGTTTGGCAGAACCAACATCAATTCATTTTCTGTAGTGCAATAACTGATTAAATTCTCAGCTTTGCAATCAGATAAATTTTTGGCCTAATTAATTTATTACTTGCTTAGTTGTGGATTTTCAAGATAATTTAAACTTTTCTCATGGACATGCTCCTTTTGTCTCATTCAGGCATTTGCAAGGATTGAAAACCATTACTTTGTGAACAAGGGGTTTTTTAGTTCAGACTCTTTCCTTTTGGACAATGTTGATAAAATAAGGCATATCAAGGCTACAATTGTGCAGGTAAATGTTGCCTCTGTCACTATGTTTATACTCTCTCTCACTTGTTTGGAAAACAAATTGATCTTGTTAGGAAGATGAACTTAGTGATCAAACATGCTCCATAGCATTGTTCAAGAAATGTTAGTGCATTTCTCTTGCAGAAGGGAAGGGCTGCGCTTTCTAAGTAGGATGCTTCAGGCACTTTGTTCTTTCCTTGTGTCTGTAAGGGGGAGTTTTGAGTATTTTGCTTTTAGCAGAAGGTTGAGATGGTGGCATTGTTCCAAAATTTTCCTGCTTCATGAAGGAAAATGACTTATCAAGTATCAATATTGTAAATTTGACTCTATTATATCCTTTACATGGTAATAAGATCTTTCAAACCCAAAATGATGCTTCTAAGATTGTTAAAGTGATTTATAAAAACATGTTTGTGTTTTTAGCAGTACTTTCAGGGCAGTGTGCCTGGTTGTGCCTTGAAGGTTCTATGGGAATTTGAGTCAACTGGTCTTGATATGTTCCAATTTGCAGGGAAGATATGATGTTTGCTGTCCCATGATGTCTGCTTGGGATCTTCATAAAGCATGGCCTGAGGCAGAATTTAAGGTATGTGCCTATCTTGTCACACTTTGTTGAGAACTATATATGTGTGTTGGAACTTTTAAATGCATAGATTTGTTGTTGCTGGTCTGAACCTTTTTCATGGTGTCTGTGCCATATGTTGTTTGAAGTTGGGTCCAGGCAAGATAACTTAGATAAAAGTTGCCTTAAACAGCTATTGTAGCATGTATCAAAAGCCAGAAGTCATATAATTTACTGTGTTCTCATGAGGAAATACATTGTGCCTTTGCGAAGTAATTTCCTTTGGTCATCTGTGTATACAAACTACATGAGGAAATATCCTAGATTCCACTGTTTGTTCTTGGTTGTACAATTTACCAAATCAGTTCACCTTGGACAGATTGTTCCAGAAGCTGGACATTCTGCCAACGAACCAGGAATAGCTGCAGAACTTGTAGCTGCAAATGAGAAGCTCAAAAACATTATCAAGAATGGATCTTGAAAAGTGGCAGTTCAAGTGCTTGCAGTCTGAGTCACAGTAAGAAAATTTGGGAAACTTTGTGGTATTGTTTACCTTATAATGAAAGTAGTTTGCACAAACTTTAAATGTCGAATAACACCTTAGATTTTTGTGCTGATATGTTTTGCACCTTCCATTTTTCTTCCCCAGCTCTTTGCTTTTTCATTTTCTTTTTCTTCTGGTACACAATGGATAAATAAATTCTCTTGGGCAGTAACATGCCTAAATATATGCAATGTAATGCCCATTCGTCTTAATTGGCAATGCCTACACTGGTGTTGCGAACAGGATGATGTCAGGTGTGTTCTTCTAAGGTTTCAGTGGAGGAGAATGGTTTTCATAATTGATTTCTTGAATAAAATGGTTCTGCCCTTTTTGGCCCTCGCTGCTCAAAACCTGTCATACATAACACTGGAATTCACTGCAATGGTGGCGAGGTGTAGTGTAAAATTCGACCTTGCTAACTCTGCAGCGACCTCTGTATTGAATTCGCACTAGTTTTGTAAATTGCATTACTTTGTGGTGATTTGATATCAATTAAAAGCTAAAGGAGATAATTCAATGAGTCTATTGAACAACATCATCAACAACGAGGTGCCCAACCACTAGAAGCCTAGTGACTACCAAGCATAAATCCTTGGAGGTGAGATATCTAAGATTCAAATTTCATACCTTGTTTACATTAAACTCTTCCCTCCCTGATTTAGCTAGAGGCATGGGAGTGTGCATGCTCTATGGTATTCTCATAGAAAAAACCAACAATTGTAAGGTTTGGTGCACACAATAGGGTAAATTTTCATTAAATAATCTATGGTTTTCTCCATGTGCAGCTCTTTGGCACATGAGCGGTATAGAAGTTAGGCTCCTTTGAAATAGTTGTGAGCCTTTTTCCAGGTAGTGATGTCCTAGAATAAGCAGCCGTGGGAGTTCTGGTCATTAGTGAAGTAGCACCAGGTGTTGCTTCTTCTTTGGGTCTCAAAATCGCCGGTGAGGTTTCATTTGTCACCCCGAGTTAACGCGGCGTTGTCATAGAATCTGTTTCATTTGTACTTGAAACAGCTCTGCAATATGAGGCAACTGGGATAACTAAACAGGTCACGATTCTGTACAAATCAAAATCAATGTACCTTAAACAAAAGAAACTCACTCTTGACTGTTTGCATGCTGTCTATGACATGGTGATTTAATCCTTTTCAAGCTGTTTCCAATTTTTTTAGTTCTCTCGTTCAGGCTATATTCCCACCGTGGCCGTTGAGTAACAAGTTTCTGCTGTGAAGAAACTGTATGCTTCCGTGAAATTTTACATAATTTCTGTTCCATTCTTTGTTCTGAAATTTTTGAGGTCGGATTCCCATTTTGCTACACATAACATTATTATCAAGTCTTTCAGCTAAGATCTGTTTGTCTAAAAGCCAGCCTGAATGTCCAGTATTCTGCCATTTACAGAGAAAGACTTACAGGTTGATGATCCAGTTGTGTGCCATTTGTTTCCTTGCCATTGCTTTCAGATGTTTCATTACCATTTGACTTTCCACAAGGCACTTCTTGTTACCCTGTAGTCAACATCAGAAAGTCAGTTCTGAGCTGATTTCAACCATACCAATGGCTTAACAACGCTTCTCATTAGATATGGAAGAAATCAAGGCTAATCTTGTAACTCTAGACTTTGATGATTTTGCAAGGAATGGACTGCAGACATTTCACAATGGTACTGTCAATGAAATAAGCAAATGGAGTCAATGCCAGCCAAGTAAAACGATGAGGATGAGAAAGTGCAATGTCCTTATTGAATTGAAGGGGCTATGTAGATTACCTCAACTCCTTTCGATACAATGCTGTGGGAAGCCGTACATGAGGGTCTCCTTCCAGCCATGACCTGCCATAAGTAAATGTAATACCCAAGTCTAAATTAAATTGTTGCAGGAACCATGCTATAGAGAAACGAAAGACTGGTAACGTAGGCAACCCGAAGAACAAAATTTTTGTAGATTTCTTCAGAGTCCATTTCTTCCTCGTGGATTTGGTCACATCCTGCAGCAGCACAAACAGTTCCGGATGCATGGAGCTTCAAAATTTTATATTGAAAGAACATCTACAAGTAAGCACAACTGATATGGACAAGCATAATTTGTCTGTCCTTTTTTCCCTGTCTTGATTAACTAACAAAATAAAACTCTCAACTGTAACAACCAACTTACAAAGGGCTAATCTAACAAATGTGGGATTGACGAGATAAAAGCTCAATTCAGGACAATAAAATAAATTTTTAAGATGGGAATATATGAAAACATAAGGAAAACCCCCGAAACCCTTTCTCCTTCCTCGTTTGAATCAAGGGCCTAAGTGCCAGAATCGGTAAAACTCAAGAAAATACTCAGAATTTTGAGCAACAGAACAAGAAAATCATATAATAACCAAAAGGACATCATCAAGATTCAAGAAACCTAATAGAACAAACACCCAATTGCTATAAACACCAACTCGTAGCATAATTATATTAAAGAAACTAACAAATTCGAGGGTGAAACTTAATTTAGACACTAAAAGAACTCATTTACGGAGGGGAAAAAAAAGAAAAAGAAAAAGAAAAGAAAAAGAAAAGAAAACAAGAATTGTTGACAAAGGAAACACATCTCACCAACTCGCTTGACCGGGGTGGCAAGGATCGGATGCAGTGAGATCCACGAACTTGGGCTCCTCGAACTATTCGTAGAACTCGTCTCCCCTTGTTTCCTCTCCATTGATATTCAAAGACCGAATCTGCAGGTCCTGCATTTTCACACACACACACACACACACACACACACACACACACACAGAATGATAGAAGGAGAGTCCTTCTTCTTTTTCTTTTTTCTTCTTGTTACGGACTGTTAATGGAAACGGACAGGAAAGATTTAAACTTGCTTTGGAAAGTAGCCGTTGGAAAATGCCATTTCCATTTCAGACAAGATGGTCTCCTCTGCCAACTAGAAGACCCGTCAACCGACCATAACCCACTTGAAAATAGGGTCGGATTATATTTTTTTCCGAATACAAACATAACTCAACTTGAGTAATTATATTTAATATATTTTTTATAATTTTAAAATTTAAATTCTAATAAAAAGAATTTTTAATAAATATTTAAAAAAAATAATTTTTTTTTAATAATAATAACTTTAAATAATATTATAAAATAGGTCGGAAGAAGGATTTGTCGAATTCCTTAAGGAATATTCGTAACTTAAAATATTTTAAATTATCGTACCACAGTAAACTGTTTAAATGACTGCTTCTAATAACAAGAAACCCTAGCAATCTAAGGGGTGAAGGCTCTCTGTCCCTGTGTCTACGGTCTTGTCTGTCTATACGATACGCGGCTTTCCGATTTGGAGTCTTCCCTGCCGGAGAAGAGGACCTCCCCGTTAATTTAAGGAAACACGCACTCTATCAAGTCGTTCTCTAAGATAATTCTTGGCGGAAACCGGCGATCCGTCGTGATTGGTGCTCTTCCTCCTCCTCTTCTCCCTCTGTCTTTGAGGAAATTTCTCTTCTAAAGCCTTATTCTTATTCTGGGGTTCTCTCTCTCAATTTAATTGCCAAATATTCTTTCTCAATTAATCTTCCCTTTTATTCTTCGTCTACTTCAATGATTGTGATTTGATCGAGAGAGAGAGAGAGAGAGGCACTGTGTGTCTTTGTTTTCTTATATGTGGGTTCGTGTTGGAGATGTGTTTAATAGAAAAAGGTGCAGTCTTTTTGGATGCATGAACATGAACAAAGGGAAGTAGGAATCGTTGGTTGATGTGAAGGTAGCGCTTTTATTATTATTATTTTGGGGGGGGGGGGTTAGATTATATAGGTGGCTAATATTTGTCAGATTGCATTCTTTGCTTGTCTTTTGCGTTGAAACTATGTATATGGGAAACCTTTGTTGGAAATTTCTTCGTTTGAATTGCTTTCTTCTGTTTATTTGGGTGAAGGGGGGTATTCTTTAGAATCATATTAGCAAGTAATTGTTTTATTTTCAAACTTAGAATATAACATCTTGTGCACATCTGAATTGCTGATTTGTCCTTTACAGTTTTGCAGGATTCAATGGATTTGGCGACAGAGAATAAAGTAGCTGCAATGCTTCTGAAAGAAGCATCAGAATTGCGGAAACAAGCTGAAAAGGAAGGTGTTCATGTTTATCTTGAACAGCCTAAAGTGAGAGGCCGGCCGAACGCGCGGTTCCTTACTGCAACTGTTCTTGGGGTGCAGCAAGGTAAACTTTTTATTGTTGCTTTTTTTTTTTTATAAATTTTTTGGTCTCTGGTCATGTTCTGAAAGCATAGGATTTTGTTTTCCAAAGATGAATGATTGCACATTTCATTAGCATAGCTTGCTTGGACATACTCTGTGCATCACCTGACCTGCTTGTAGATTTTGTGTTGACAACAGATACAGTTTTGGATGTTGTTGAATATAAACTGAATATGAATTAAATCAAATTTATTAGAGAAGTGAGGAATATGTTCAAACATTGGATGGATTGATTTAAGAAATTGTAGAGGACCTATTGTGGCATTCTCAGGTGGTGTATTATGATCATCCAATTGCATCAGATGTTGGGATTTTTGGACACAGATGGATCTTTGAATGTGTATCTGCATGTTGTGGCAATAAAGCAGAAGTTCATGCTTCTACAGTGGGCTTTTTGAGATTCCATACACAACAAATTGTGACCTTTTTTGGAGGAAACTAGAGATCAAACCATAAAGTACCATCACACTTCCACACCCCTCCTCTCCCCCCCCCCCCCCCAAAAAAAAAAAAAAAACAAAAAAAGAAAAGTAAGATGCTAGAAAACAAAGTGAACTACTTAATATCAGTTTTTTCTTTTTTCTTTTTTAATATTGTTTTATGTCTTTCTACTACGGTTTAGTGGTGTTTTTATTTCTATTATTATGCCTTTGATGACTATTTTCTGTTTTTTGGGGAATCTGAGATGACATTGTGTTGACTTGAATTTGCTTGTTGAAGACCATTGTGTTGGGTTCATTTTATGCCACTTACATTATCTTTCTTTCCTGGCTGCTGGTTTTACTTTTTGAATTGTTCTCAGCAAATCGAGCTGTGGAAGTGAATGAAATGTGGCAAATTCGGCAGAAAGAGCTTGACATGGAGGATAGGGTTAAAAGGAAATCAAGACATGAGAGGCATAACAGTATGAGCTGTTCAGATGTCACCAAATCTTATAGAAGCGCGAGTAAGAGGTATGCTTTAACTGATAACAGCACTAGTACATCATACTCAGCTGGCAAAAGAGTGTCTGATAACAACTTGGGGGAAGATGAAGGTTTGCGTGAGGAAGAGATTGAGGAATTTTTGCACTCAAGGTTAGTTCTTTTTCTCTCACTTTTGTCACCTCCCCCACCAAGAGTGGTGGGTTTTGTGTCTGGCAATGGTGCATATGCACTCACTAAGTTTGTAGTTGTGTAGTTGCTTTGCCTCTCTCTCTCTCTCTCTCTCCTCTCTTCTTTTGGCATTTGTTGTTGGGTTTTCATAACCCTGGTACAGTTCTTGAGGTAAGGTAGACATCACTTTGGGCACCTATAAGCCTGCAACAGGAAAAACACCCTGAACCAATTTTCATCAGGGGACAAAACACAGAGGCTTGTGGAGCCAAAGTGGACAATACCTCGATGTTGCAGCATACAGTGCATTACAGACTGACTGGTGTCATCTGACATGAATGTATTTCTGCTTTCAGGGTCAAGCGTGGTCGAGGTGCTGTGGGATCAAGGATGGATGAAACAGGACCTTATCTTCCTTCTGGTGCAGACCATACAGAAAATCTGCCCATTGGTCTGGATGCGAGAGAACACCGAGTTGTATTTGGTCCAGAGAAGCCTTCTTTGCTGGAGTCTGATGAATCTTGTGAAGAGGAGCCTGACAATGCCCGAAGGAAGAAGGCAAGGAAGATTTACTCAAGGAGTTCTGAGAAGAAGCACAGAAAGCATGCATCCAAAGAAAAGTCTAGGGATAAGAAAAAGAAGAGGAAGGAGAAGAAGAGCAGACATTAGTCTCTTCCTTGTTTTGTTGTGTATGCAGAAAATTTGAAACTCTGTTGCATTGATTTTGTACGATAATTCTTCTGTACAGATGCTAATGTTTAATCAAAAGGATGTGGAGGGATGCGCCACTTGTTATCCCTTGTTAAAAACGTGGCCTTTGGGCTGTCAATGCTATATATCAACCGTTGGCTTTCCTGCATGTCTTAGCTCTTACGGGCCGTTAGGTATAACTAATTTGAGGCTTTCGAGTTGGTTCTGCCCTCTTCGGAACAAGCTTCCCCTCACTCCCTACGCTTCCAATCATGCTGTATAATTAGAATTGTTTTTTTCGTCCATTTTTGCTTGATCCTCGAAATCAACATAGTATTATTCTTTTGCTTTGATTTCTTATTTAGTGTATGTATCAGATTGTGTTGTTCCTGTTGTTGGAACTTGGAACTTTGGTCCGTTGTCTTTTGTCGCGGATGTCGGTTTGGGAGACTTGGAGTTGGGTCTCTCTTCGAGTCGGCAGAGGAAACTGTTTCGACTTCAACACAACGCATTTTAAGTGGCCAGGTAGACAATCAAAGAATTGTAGCTACTTGACATATAATGTTACTGCAGCTCTCTTGCCATTCATCCAAGAATATTTCTTTTCCATATCACTTGTCACTACTAATAGATATCTTCAACACCACATACCAAAACAGTAACTCTGTGGCTTTCAAGCACAACCCATAAAGCGCAAATGACAGCTGCTCTCATCATTACCCACATCCATTATAATGTCAACTCCAGTATGGTCCAACAGCTAAAGCAGACTAATGAATTTTTCGTGATTCTGTACGTTATACTACAAATCTCAGCAAGGCCGATGTCACGAGTCCTCAAAGTGATGATCTGTCTCATCAAAGATTTCCTCCTACACAGCGCAAAAACCAAGATCAGTATGTCGGGTTGTTTCATGAAGAAATTGCTGGAATTGAATTTTGGTAGAACTATCAATAATTTGCACCTGTAAAATTTCTTCGATGACATCTTCCATTGTCATTATGCCTATGGCTTCTTCTTCTTCAGGAAGTCTTGGGAGTTGATTGTCGTTTATATGGAGGATGTCTGAGTTCATGTCCTTTGTCCACTTCTTGCCCCTTGAGCCCCTGTTGGAATAGTTGGCACCGTTGGGAAAGTTCTTCCACTTCTGGAGTGATCTCTTGCTTTTTAAAGTCTTCTCTTGAAGAGAGTTTTCAACAGGCTTTTCAACATCAACATCAACCTTTACTTCTTTCACAGGCTCTATCACAGAGAGAGAGGAGTCAACATAAAGTGATAAAGATCATCTAGGCAGACAGTAAAAAGCTAACACTTACGGTCGGCAGCACCATTGTCAGACTTCAGCTCTATCTTGCTGGTCTGTTTTACAACAACAGCCATATGGCTGTGACCTTTCTGAAACTCATTTAATATGTCATACAATGGTAAAGTTTCTTCAACCCTATATCAAGAAACATAAAGCTCAGTTGTGGTGGAAAGAATCACATCAAGTGGTTTCCTGAACTATTTAGAAGGTAAAATCTCATAGATGACATATAATATGAAAATTTACCTGGGGATCCGCCGTATGGTAACATTCTTTACCGGCACTTCTTCATTTGGATGAATTCTCAATAAATTCTTGACCTGAAGGTCAGAAAAGGCATCTATTTCAAAAGATATTGAAGAAAAATAATTTTCTTGCAAATACATTGTTGTAATGTCCTTTATACTCATCCCATGAGCTCTGGTCTTAAAACAGAAAGGTAAAACCAGTGGACAAATCAGGAAATCAACCCAAACCATTAAGTGCATTGAATTTTTCCAAGACAATTAGAAAAATTACTGTGAAGGGTGAGCTTTGGAATAATAGTGAAGTTATTCCATTGTTACATGGATGTTATAGTGGCATCATCTTTCTGTAGGATAAAAATAAGTATATTTAACCCTTCTCTGGACTCTACAATGTAGAAGCTTAAGCACTAGAATGCCCTTTTATAGAATAATTACTTTCATTTTCATTTGTGCATATTTCTTCACTGATAATTTCAGTTAGGATTTATTTATGCATTTCAAATATCATATTTGTCCTTTGAGGTTATACGAGACAATGTGTTTTTTAAAATTTAAGAGATCACAAATTTCAACAGAAACAAGAAGAGAGTAAACCACAAGATGACACAGAAAATATGCATAGGGCATCCCAGCGCACGAGGTACATAGCCTTACCTTCTCTTTCACATAGAAGTTGTTTCTATAATTTGAACTTGTAACCTCCAAGTCAATAGAATAACCTTACCGTTATGGGCATATCCAGAAAAATTTATCAACGGGGACAATATATAAGAAAGAGATAAATAGAATATTATTGTGATTTTCATAGTTACATACAAAAATTTTTAAAAAACTTAACTTTATGTGTTTTAAATTATTTGATTGAAAGACAAATAATGCCCACCAATGAATCACAATTAAAAAAAAAAAAAAGATTTGTGAGATTTTTTGAGGAGCATTTGAGATTTTCTGTTGTATCTGATTTTCCAAATGAGTGGGGACAAAGATGAAAATTCATATAATTTCCTTCATAAATTCTAGATTTGAGTGGGGGCAATTGCTCACACTACCTAAAGAATACATCTGCCCCCTGCTTCCTGTTACACTGAGACTCACCCTTCAAATAAAGTAACAAAAAAAGGGATATAAATCTGTCATTGTTTTCTGAAAGCATCACAGCCACCAACTTACCAAAACAAGTCCAATTATGTTTGTAGGTTGCTCATAGTATACTGGGACTCTGCTATGCCCTTTCTCCAATATCAGGCTCATCAAACCCCTGTACACAAAAATATGTAATCCAGCTGAAGATGAAATTTAGATAACCTATGCAAGTGACCTTCTCTTTTTTTTCTACCTTGGCCACAGAGCATCTTACCTGTCAAGCTTGGCATTGATATCAATTGAAAAAATTTCAGATATAGGAGTCATGGCATTACTAGCAGTTTTTTCAGTGAGCTCAAGTGCTCCAGCAATAATTGTTGTCTCATCATGGGTTAGCTCCCCACCTTTTCCAGCCTGATAAAGATAAGAAAATAGTACTAAAGGTGAGAGATGAAATAAAAAACAGGGGTGAACAGTCCAAAAAAATGGAGCTGAAGCACAAAAAAGAAGTTCCAACAAACAAAAAGAAAAAGTGAATGCGTGATCAGTGGAAAAAAACCTAAGGCAATGATTCAAATGGGAAAGCACCAACCAAGCTACAGACAATCCATTGGTAGAAGGACAAAAAACAACTTAAGATAAATCCAACATTAAGTGTCAGTTTCTGTTGCTGTTATCCTGACAAAAAAAAAAAAAAAAAAAAAAAAAAAAAAAAAACTAAACGCACCTCATTACCATGCAAATCTACAAGTGTCTTCAACTCAGCTCGGCGAAAAAGTGCTACATGTCCAGGTCCCAGAAGGTAGTCTAAAAGCTAGAAAAACAGATGAAGCATAAACTATCATTCAGTTTATGTTCAATATGTAGAAGGTGAGAGCACTTAAACTGACATGCTACCTTGCTTATTGGGTAGGCAACAGGAAACCATAACCAAACAAGGAGACGGACAAATGGGGCCACTTTTGCGCCAATTGCCAAGCCATATCTAGAACAAACAGATTGTGGTATAATCTGTACAATCAAATGGACAGCAGTTACTACAGTCACACATTACATTGGTTTAACTGCCTTCTTTAGAATGTAGATACAATCAAAATTCTAAAAGGCAACAATGATATATTGCATTGTCACAGAATATATTTCATTAAAGGCAGACATGATCCAAGAACTTAGATCCCACATCAAATAGATCCTCACAGAAAGAGCTTCTCTTCTTGGCCAAGAAAATTGTGTTAGCAAAGCACTAGCATAGTGTAAAATACAAGTCAACTCACAGACCCATTTATCCATTGTCAGTAAAGGCCAATCCGACTGTCCAACTTCAATAATTTTAAATGCTAATGAAAAATGATTCCTCACCTCACCAAATAGAAGAATTAGAGTAACAGAAATTAGAATAGCACCCCAAGCTGCAACCAGGCCATCAAGAAAAATTGGCAGTGCCTGAGAATAGAGGAGATTAATTCCATATTTAAGTATACTTTCTGCCACTGTAAGAAACTTAAGTGTATGTACCTCCATGGCAGCAGCATTTGAAATAAGTAGTGTGCAGAGCAACAAATGTTGATTTCTGACCACCGGTAATATCTTCTCTGTTAGCACAAGGAACAAGAACCAATTCAGTGAAGGGTATAATTGCATGGCATAATGGCCTCAGTGAATATCTTTTATGTCAACTTGGCTTTCTCCAGTCAAGATTCAGAATAATATGCAATCTTTGTGAATTCCACTACAACCATCACCATACAGAGTGTAATATATGCAATGTCATCAATTAATGAAACCCATACAGTAACAACTACAAATATTCCCCATTAATCCAACAATGCCCTTTACAGAAAAACAAACATTGTACACTTGGCAGCTACAGAGAAAACATGCAACATACTTCAAGCTCTTCTTCCTGTTTAGAAAGAAACTGCAAACTTATTTGGTAAAATGCGGTAACAAACTTTGAGATGACCGGTAAAGCAAACATATTCTCAAAAACATGTCAATGACAGCAGAAGAAAAGCAGCAATAAGAGGATCTTTCTTATTGTTAAATCTGCTGATTGTACACTTTTTCTTTTGCATTTTCTTTTTGGCACTTCTTGCACAATTTCTTTCAATTTGGTTACGTCAGAGACTTTTCTCACTCAATTTTTGATGCCATTATTTCCAGCCAACCCATTTGTTTTGTAATTCTGCTTCCATAACTGCATTGGTGCCCTTGCAAATAAATGAATAGACACCCCCCCCCCCCAGCCGCAAAATAAAGAGAAAGAGAAAAGGAAAACCACAATCAACACCATTAACTTATATATTGTCAACCTAGAAAGTTTCTTCAGATGATAATTGGCATCTTCTTCACACGAAACCAAATCAATTAGAAAAAAACCGGATGGTCAGATAACAATTAGACAAAGAATAAATGGAAAAAAAAAAAAAAAAGCAGGCATATACAAGGCAAGTAATTGAACAAAAGAACACAAGTTGAACATAAATTTTCCCTTATAGTTCCCTTTCTCAGGTCCTACCTCCACTTCCACCATCACTTCCCTTTCCCAAAATTACCCAGCATCCAAAGAGAGAATAAACCATCAAAGATGAACCCAAAAGCAAGAATTCGTAAAGAAAAACACTAATAAGAAGAAACGAGAACAAAAAAGATAAAAAGATGAGCAAAATACCTGCGTATTTGCGATCATTGGGAGTCCCAGACTTGGCAAGAACTTCAAGATCGACTAAGCTCATGGACATGAGTCCCAGAGTAAGCCCAGACATCAACCCAGCAAACATCACCAAAAATACTACAACCAGAATGTGTATAAAGAAACCTGATTCACAGCACTTGTACTCCACCGCCATTCAATTTTCTCTCTCCTTCCCCCTTCAATACCAGAAACCAAAAAAAAAAAAAAAAAAAAACAACTAAGACAGGAAAAAGATAGGTTCTTTTTCTGGGTTTGTCTCAAACTTAAGCAACGTTAAGAACTTTGACAGTAACTGTTAGGAAAATGACAACAACAGCCATTTAACCTCCATTATTCCTCTCAAGTTTTCTCGAAGACACTTGCCTAAGCAAAAAAACAAAAACAGAACCAAAAAAACAATAGAAGAACGTGGAATGAAGATCAAAGAAAGTAAATCCTATTTTTTATTTTAATTCTCTGCCTAGAAGAATCGTGATTAGAGTTCAGAGACACAACTCAACCCCCTGCATACGTATTTATACAGAGAGAGAGCGGGTGTTGGAGACTAGTATGTGAAAGGTAGGAGAAAAAGTATACACATAGAGACGAAAAAAAGGTACGTATTTTCGATATTTTTTCTTAAAAAAAAAAATATAACTATAAGCATTAACTAACGATATATATTTATTAATTGTTAATTACAGTTGGGAGTATCTGTTCATTTTGGTTTACTAATTTTTTTTTGTCTCCTCGTCATTTTAAAATTAATAATGCGGAGGATTTTCCGACAAGAAGAGAAGATAAGCAAAGGAAGAAGTGTTGTCTAAGGCTATTCAATGAATTAAGGAAAAGAAAAGGTGATGGAAGAATAGGTAAGAATTTAGAATTTTATTACACGACCTAAATATGAGTTTTAATTAATAAAAGTAATATTTTATTTTTTTTTTAAAATTAATTTTTATCATAAATTAATTTATATATAATTAAAATAATAAAATATATAATAAACAATATAAAATATAAAATAATTATCAAAATATCTAACCAATTTTTATTACACTTTCTTTTTTACTCTTAATTATTTAATTTATTAATTTAATTATATATTTAATAATTTTAAACAAAAAATTTATTACACTTTTTTTATTCTTAATTATTTAATTTATTAATTTAATTACATATTTAACAATTTTAAACAAAAAATTTTAAAATTTTAAAAAATTAAAATAATATTTTTTTAACTGAATTCCGTACTCAAGCTGAATAAATTTAAATGCCATAAACATTTATTCAATAATTTATCAATAATTTTAAAAAAAAATTTCTCTTAGTTAGGAATTAGTTGTTGGACTGTTACCCGTTTATCGGTCTCGCTAAAAGGAAGAGTGGACGGACGGTGGATGGACGGTGGATAGACTCTGATCAAATAATAATAATAATAATTTATTATTATTATTATTATGTAAACTTTTTGATGATTATATATTTGGCATGATATTTTATAAAAAAAAAAAGTAATATTACAAGATGACAGTTGATGAGTTAATTAAAAAAAAAAAAGAAAAATAGTAAACTCGTATAGCCTGTTTCTGTGTGTTTTAATTAGAGAGAGAGAGAGAAAGAGAGAGATTTGCTGATAGCTGAGTGGGTGGGGTATAATAGCTGAGTGGGTGGGGTATAATACGGTGGATGGGTGCTGCTACGGTCATTTGCTTGGAATCCTTATCTCTAACTCTGACATCGTGCTTTGTTTGGTAGAAAGTGGAAGCAGCACAAAATTGAAATTATGACAGAATCAATGTTTTTTAAGAAAAAGAAAAAAAAAAAGTAACTTTAGATTAAATATACTTTTACATTTAGATTGGCAGAGAATCATACCATCGTAATAAAAATAATAAAATAAAAAATCATATTTATATTATTCAAATAAAAGGACAAGGCGTATCCCAGAAGAATTTATACCTCTAGTTTATTTGATAATGAAATACTTTTATATTTGAATTCTACTGAATTTGTTTTCACTTTTCAGATACTTTTAAGGATGTGATGGGACCTTTGTGTCAGCGAACCTTTCCTTTCACTTTGTGGCTAAAACCCCTCATTATTATTATTATTATTATTATTATTATTATTATTATTTATTTTGCTTAATATAACTAAAACTCATCAATTTTAAATGCGACTCTAATGCCAGCATTCATTGCTTCTAATTGTATTAGTTTGATTTAGTGGGCCTTTTGGGCTGAGCTTTCGTTTTATTGTTATCAGGCTAATCGACCCAGCTAATAACTAAGATTATAAGAAAAAAAAGGCAAAAAAAAAGAGCTCGTGGACTCTCACCCTTCCTTAAGGTGAAAAAAACAAATTTTAAAAAAAGAAAAATAAATTCTTTCAAGTAATTTATTATTATTATTATTATTGTAAAGGAAATTCGAACAGTATATTTTTATAAGCATACATATTGGTAGATCCTTGGCCGTTGGAGGTCTTTATCCTCCGAAAAAAAAAAAGCTATGATAGATTTTTTTTGACCGTTGAAAATTATGATTTGGGAAAAAGAAAAATTAAGGTTTCATGGAATTGAAATCCTTAGAAATCTTCATTTTTTCAAATTAAAATAATAAAAAAAACCTGAATCCTTGTTCGATGAGGATTGGAATTTAGAAGCAAAAATCTTTATTCCAGAAAAGAAAAAATGGTTGGGTAGATTTCTGACCGTTGGAAAGTTGAGTGGATGGTCTGGATTGTGAAGCTATTCGGGAAAAATTAATTGTTTTTTAAATGACTAATTAAATTTAATTTTTGATTTACACAAAAAAAAAAAAAAAAAAAAGAAAACATCTTGTCTTACTTCGACAGGAGGAACTAATCAAGATCGCATCTTTGAGCAGTGAACTCATCACCATCGAAACCATACAGCCAGATTTGGATCGCGCCTTCAATAGAGCTCTCGAAAACCCAAATTCTTTTTGCCAATTCTCGATCTCTGAGGTACTCATCGCATCTTCTTGAGTCGTGGGTTCCGTTTACTTTTGATCAAGTTTCAATCAAGTCCTGTGTTTTGAGCTGTTGGTTTCGTTGTCAAATGTGAATTGCTTCGTCGTTTTCATTTCATTTGCAATAATTGGTATCTGGGTTATGCTTGAATTTGTTTACTGAGTTGGGCAATGGGTTTCAGCTTGATTGTGTATTGAAACGGGGTTCTGGGTCATCAATGGCTTTCAACTTTGTGTGCTTGTTGGCTTTGAATTGCATAAAATGAAGAAAATGAGTGATATGGGATCTTTATGTGTAGGCTTTTCTTGATAATTATAGAAGAAAATTTCTTTTTTTTTTTTTTTTTTGTTTTTTTTTTCTAAAATGATTTTGGATTTTTGCAGGAGCTCCAGGAGTAGATAACGATGTCAAGGAGGCCAGGGAATCCTGCTCGACGTCTAGCTAATGGTGGAGGGATTCCTTTTATGCATTCCAAATCACGTTTCTCACCTTTACTGTCTATTGGACTTGTGGTTGTGGTGTGTCTCTTTGGTTTGGTTTGCATTTTCATTCTTGAGTTTTATATGATGTGCGTTGGAATTCCTTTGGCAAATAAGAGATGTGATTCCCTAGGTACTTCTTTTTTTCTCTGCTTCTATGTGAAGGACTATTGTAGCTAACCATTACATATTATTATTTAAGTTACTTAGTTTTGGCATGAAAACTATTGATGGAATTGGTTTGGTTAATTTCAGGGTGCCATTCTCCTAATTGTCTACTGTTACAGTGCGTCAGGTTTGTTTTTTCTCCAGAAACTTTATTGAATAAACTCCAGTTTCTCCTTGTAAACCATGTGGCAAATGCCATTTTGATGCCAGACTGCTAAGTTTAAGTTTTCAAGTTTAAACATGCATTAGACTTAATTTGTGGGGCCGAATGGGATTTTTTTTTGGTGCTGTTTAATTTAAATCTTACTTGCTGCAGAAGTACTGAATCCTTAAGGTTTGTGTGCAGGTGGACGTATTAGTGACAGAGAAGCTTTAATTAATGTGGAAGGTGAATTTTTGCTATATCTTGATGTTCTCCTGGTTTGATTTAATGTATCTGTGGTCTGTGCCTAAGAAGTAGAAAGCAGAGAAATATCGCTGGTGCAGCAATATCTCGACGCAGAAATTGGACAATTTAAGGATTTCAGGTATCTAAAATGCGGGTGGTGTTTCATGCACGTTAGAAGTTCACAGAGCGCTACCTATACTGAAGAAAGCTTATGGGGACAGCATGCATAAAGTGTTGCATATCGGCCCTCAAACTTGTTCTGTAGTATCAATGTTATTAAGGGAAGAAGATATTGAAGCCTGGTGTGTGGAACCATATGACTTAGATGATGTGGATGCCATGTGCAAGAGTCTTGTGCACAAAGGTTTTGTGTGTGTAGCTGACATTAAGTTTCCTTTGCCTTACCGTGCAAAATTATTCTCTCTTGTTTAGTCTCAGATGCATTGGATTATTTATCTCCAAGATATCTCAATAAAATGCTTCCAGAATTGGCGAGGGTGTCTGCTGGTGGTTTCATTATATTTACTGGTAATTGAAATAAATCTATGCTTATCAATTTATATCATTTAGTCATATGTGCTTTGGTTGCCGGAACATAATGAAGCAAAACATTGTTAGACAATAAATCTGATTCATTGAACTCCATCTCACCAACAGAGAGTTTGAATAGGGTATTGTGTCCTTATTAAGTTAGCTGATGTCAATTAGCTTGTAAAAAGGCCTGTGCCCAGATATTCTCGATTAAGGTGTTTAATTTCTTTCTTTAATTTGTTTAAAGAGGGAGAATTGGTATCCATGGATCTTCTTTGTTGCCACCCTATGTGCGGCCATCCTTCATGAAATTTATTCCTCTGCGGGGGGGTATTTATTTGTTCTTTTTATTTTATAAAGTGACATAGAGCATATTCTTATGGAATTTTCACTTTGAATTGCTTAAGTATGTTCCTCTCAAAATTACTGATATGCATGCTTATTTGTGGTTTGCTCTGACAGGGAATCAAGGTCAGCAAAGAGCTAAAGTTGCGGAGTTGTCTAAGTTTGGTCGTCTGGTAAGTTGGTAATGTTTTTATATGATTTATATTAATTGTATGACATTTGTTCACAATTGTTTTATTTGTGGTTCATTTTTTGCTTATTTTGTGACCGTACATGGCTTGGTTGTGAGTCCATGACTCACTAATTGTTGGGTTTGTTCTATTCAGGTCACTTTTGCTGTTGAGTCCTAGGTTAGAACTCTAGAAAAAGTGTCAAATTGCAAAGAAAAGGAAGTAAGTTAGCCAATTTTTGGTTCAGAACCAATCTATCCAAGCACAAATGGAACGGGAAAAAAGAATAGAAGAAAATGTCTAGGTCACATTAGGATTCATTGTATACCTTCATTTTGTTAATTTCTGTTTGTTTGTTAGTTAGAGATCATTGGGATGACTATAGCATATATTTGTGGTTACTCGAAGAACTAGTTTTCTGAATTACTTTGAACGAGCTGTATGCTATGGCTTTCAATCTAGCTTCTCTGTATTGTATGATTTTCTGAATTACTTTGAATGAGCTGTATGCTATGGCTTTCAATCTAGCTTCTCTGTATTGTATGATTCTGGGATGCTTGTATTTCTAATAATGAGTAGAAAAAAGATGCAAAAATAAAGGGTATGGTCAAGAAGAACTGAATCAAATTATTGTCTTTGTGAAGGCAAAATTTCGCAGCTCGACTTGGTGGATAAGGTACTTTCTTCAGACTAGTTTAGAAGAGAATGAAGCTGCTGCAAAGAAGTTTGAGCAGGCTTCACAGAAGAGGTCATACAAGCCAGCCGGCCAAGTTTTCCACCTCAAGCCATATGCTTGAGATTTTTTGGGTTAATACCCCGTCCTTTTGTTCTTGCGTCACGGCATAAAGTCCATGCCAACCTTCAGAATGAGCATCAATAGGGTAAACTACCTGTGGAAAATCTACAGTCAATTTGTTCTTATTCACGGCGCAATAGATGATTGGATTAAGATGCTCACTGGCAAAGTGAGCATGCAGAGTTTTAAGTTGGATTCCCCCCCCCCCCACTCCCCCCAAAAGCTGCTGTATGTTGTAGTTGGCTTTTGTTTTGATGATTAAAATACAATTGTTTTGATGATTTTACTTGACATGCTCTTTCCAATAATTGAATGTGCTATCTTCTGCTTCTCTTCTTCTGTGTTGTGTGGTTCACAAAGAACCGGATGCCGTCTTAGAAAGGATTTGTGAAAATTGAGATGCGTTCAGCCTAAAGCTGCAAATGTGCCATTACCCAAGTCATCTGCTTTCTCATTTCCGTAACAATGAATAATAAAAACAAGAAGACATGTTTCTTGTGGTCCAATCCACTTGGTAACAATTCAGCAAACAGGCTTTTTATTTTTTAAATTCAAGTAATGCCCACTAATCAACATATTAATTTCTCTATAAAAAGAGTGGTTATTTTTTTTTTTTTATTTTCATCAAATCAAATGATGATGCATTTAATATATGTACATGTATATATATAAATAATTTCAGCCATCAAAATTTAAACAAATATGTGTTTTTGCTTTCTTAGTAAATGGAATAATAAGAACATAGAGGGAGAGATTAGAAGCAACAAGAAAGCGGATGCTGAGCATGAGCCGGTTGCGATTGGCAGCGAGCGCCGTGGGCACCGCAACCGCAAGAGACCAGTCCAAGAAAATCCCTCTCTTCCCTTTAGTCTCTCTCGTATGTTTCGCTTCCATTTTCCTCGTCCTTTCTCTCTCTAGAAGGGCATCGCTTTCTCCCCAACTCTTCCAGTATAAACCCGATCTCCGATCTGGGTCCTGCGACTACGCCGACGGGGCATGGATCTACCATCCGGATCCAAAACCAGACAGGTATGATAGTTCCTGTAAGGAGATATATAAAGGCTGGAACTGCATTGCCAATAACAAATCCAATGCCAGAGAGATCGTCAAGTGGCGGTGGCAGCCTAAGGGCAGCGGCGGCCGCTGCAATCTGCCGCAGTTTGAACCGGCGGCGTTCTTGGAGTCCCACAGAGACATCAGCATCGGTACTCTCTGCCTCTCTCTCATTCTCTACTTGTTTCTTATTTTACTAAAGGCCGTCTTTAAAGTTAAAGGTAGTTCATTTATGTAGAATGCGAGCCTATCGGGAGGAAAAAAAGGTTTGGGTGTCTAAAAAATATGTAAAAACTATCTGGGTCAGTGATGTTTTGGCGTGCGTTGATGTACACGTATATGGGCGTATTCGCTGCTGCTGCTGCCTTCTTGTATACCTTGCGAGTTACGAGTCCTATTTGCAGTGCAGGTTTTGTTGGCGACTCCTTGAATAGGAATATGTTTGTTTCCCTTTTTTGCACTCTGAAACGGGTCTCGAATGAAGTTAAAAAGTGGCGTCCTGCCGGGGCTGATCGTGGTTTTACGTTTCTTCAATATAATCTCACCATTGCCTACCATCGAACAAATCTCTTAGCGCGTTATGGTAGGTAAGCAATATGTAATGTGTTTGACTAGTAATCTGGATTTGTGTTTGTCAGTCTGTCAATTTTTAGTTTTGCTTGCCTGCCATGGAAATTTCCTTTGAAGCAGTTAACTTGTGTTTTAGAAAATCATTTTGTGGATGGTATTTACTCAAATGCAGAGTTAATGTGTTTGCCATGCTTATTGTTCCCCCGCTTTGTAAGTCTCAGTTACTCTGGAGAGTTATTTGTGACTTGATAAGCCTCAAGGTCAAAATATTGAGTCTTGGAACACAGTCTCTTTGTGAAAATAAAGATTAGGCTGCATACGTTCAACCCTTTTCTAAATCCCACACAGGCCTGATTCTAATATTTACATCTTCCTTAACTGAACAAATTAATATTATAATCTGCACAATTTCTGCTTCCCCAAAATCCCATACATTTTACCCTTCCCTAAATCCCAGTTTGGGAGACCCATGCATTGGGATGCCCTTTTTGTTATCAGTCTAAAATGCCAGTGTGATTCTGGTTACTTACAGCTGAGGCATTGCCCAGTTTTACTGAAGCAAAAGCATTATGTTTTTGTCAACATTTTGCTTGTTTAATGTCTGGCTACTTTCCTTGCTACTCTTTGAAGGGCTGTTGCATAACTTGAAATAATCTAAAAAGGATCTTAAATTCTAGAACTGGTTGTATGAATAACCACTGGATTTGATTGAAGTCAAATTAGACAAAAAGGGACTGAACTAGGGTTTGCATTTGGCTGTCCATAGGCATGGAAAGATAGCCATGAGAAGCATAGAAATAGTTTTCACGAACTGGTTTGGTGAAGTTGAGGCATCTGGGAATTTTAGTGATGCAATTTCAAGATGTAACTTTTCACAAAACCAATGGATGAATGTTGTCCATGGAGGATTGAAGAAATTCTATTTGAAATGCTCTTACACTCATCTTTCATTTACTCTCTTTCTGAGGATTGTTCTGCTTTTGTTCATCATAGGTGGTCAGCTAATGGTAATGGTGGTGAGTTAGAATCACTTGGATACAAGGAGGGTTATAGAGTTGATGTTGACATTCCAGAAGGAACATGGGCAGATGCTCCAAGTTTTCATGACATTCTTGTCTTCAACACAGGACACTGGTAATACAGTTGATAAAGTAACTGTCACTTTCCTGGATGGTGGATATATTAGTCATACTTGACAACCTCCATTATATTCTGGCATTGGCTCTTTATTTTTCTATATGATGCTCTCTACTTGTTAATTAGAAGAAAATTCATGGTGATGTTACCTCATGGGCTTGTGAGCTCACCATTGTGGGATCTAGCTGCTAATTGATCTGTCTGTAGATCTTTCTGATTCATACACTTAATTTTTGGCACAGGTCATTAGATCTATTGTAGCCTGCAACGTTTGAATTTCATGCCACATTGTGGCCAGTATTGATTCATGTTTATCTTACTACTATTCTTTGTAGCTCCTATCATGCCAGACAATGTTTCATTGAATATGTGCATGTTTCTTTCCCTTTCTGATGAATAGGTGGTGGGCTCCTTCAAAATTTGACCCTTTAAAGTCGCCCATGCTTTTCTTTGTAAAGGGTCAGCCTCTGATCCCTCCAGTACCTCCTGATGTAGGTCTCGACAAGGTTTTGAAACACATGGTATGGAGTTCAAATGTGGTCTGAAACGTACAATATTTATGTTTGCTTAAGAAGACTCAGGACTTTCTAGAAAGAATACATGGTCCATATGGTTGCTCTTGTGTTGATATCTGTGGCCTAAATTACTGCCAAAGTTGTAAACTTACTTGTGCTTACCAGGAAAGACAATAAAAATGGGCTGGAAATGCATCAAATTTTTTTGTCTCCAATTATCTGCAAAATTGCTTGTCTTTAACATGCCATATTGTTTCAATTTCTAGGCTACCTCTGTGTAGTAGTTTCCCTCTGTTGATTTCGCATCATGCAGGATCTAGACAACATTCTGTTCCAAGACACTTAACATGTTCGTCAGCATCTTGTTCTGCAGTTGCATGTTTTTAGGTAAATTCCAGTGTTGGTTTTCTGAGGCTTTTTTTCTTCCCTCTGCGATAGATAAAATTTGTTGAGAATGGAATGCGTTCTGGTGGAATCAGATTCTTCCGAACACAGTCACCAAGACATTTTGAAGGTGGTGATTGGGACCAGGGTGGTTCTTGTCCACGGCAACAGCCTCTGCTGCCTGAGCAGGTGAGTTGTAATTGGACTCACAAGTTTGACCAAGATGTGCTTCTTATTAAACACACGTTTGATATTACTACATCATGAAGCAAAACCAGGGCCAATTCTTTCTAAAATGCTTGTCTTACTTTGGGCCTTCTAACAATTAGTCAATCATTCTCCTTTCTCTCCTAGGTTGAAGAGCTCTTCTCTCTAAGCAAAAATGGGACTAATGTGGAATCACGTTTGGTGAATCTTCACTTGTTCAAGGCCCTTGAGGGGTCAAGTTTCCATATTTTGGACATAACCAAGATGAGTGAGTTCAGAGCGGATGCACATCCGTCTATAGCCGGTGGAAAGAGACATGATGATTGCATGCACTGGTGCTTGCCAGGAATTACGGATACTTGGAATGACTTGTTTGTAATGGAGTTAAACAGAATTAAAGTTACCAACTGATTGTAAATTGTTTGATAATTACTCTGATAAATCAAGCTCATTTAATTTACAGAGTGCTTTGGAAATGGCATGCATGCCATAATCCTGCATCAATTGTGCAAGTTCCAAAGCTTAAACTGGCAAGCTATTTGCAGCCTCTAATTTACATTCCCTCCTAATTGTTGTGCTATAAAGCGAATAAGCAGGTTGTTGATTCTCTCCTTGTTGGACAAGGAATGCGACAGAGAGGGAAAAGACCTGAGTTTATTTTCGTAGGGTTGATTGAATTTTTTTATTTTGTAATCTCATCTAGCTGGAGTGGAGTTGAGAACATTATTCTTATGAACAAAGTTTGATATTCAACTTTTCGGTTTCACCCTTAAATTTTAAGGGTTTAGGGTCTAGGGACTACCATTTGCAACGAGGATCGGAAACATTGATCCGATAGCATCTTTATAATTTCTGGGCGTATGGACGAAGGAGAACCAAGTCTGGGCTGCATATGTGGTCATGGAATAGGAGCAAATCGCGCTATCGGATTAGAGCAACAAGTTGCGACTCCATCGGACAGTAGCCCCCATCAAATAACCATCCGTCCATCGCATTCCTTCCGTGTTCAATTTTCAACGCAACTCTTGCAATGTTGTTTGAATTTATGGCTCTGGTACAGAACAATTATTAGAAAAACTTGACTGTGCTTATACCCAGGCAATGATTCCGGGATAAAATGTTCTGA
Organism: Rhizophora mangle; assembly: GCA_037832345.1. Lineage (NCBI taxonomy): Eukaryota > Viridiplantae > Streptophyta > Magnoliopsida > Malpighiales > Rhizophoraceae > Rhizophora > Rhizophora mangle. The sequence continues at coordinate 1,504,646 of JBAPLJ010001226.1, forward strand.
AAGTAAAATTTCAATGTTTGAGCAGGGGCCATAATGCCCCTCTCATCGTGTTTCCGTGGAATCAAAATCTGAACACCCCAGCAAAGTAAGCACGAGGCAAAAGTTAGTAAACACTCGTAGAAATCCTTGACTTCAATTAGTCTTCTCTCAGAAGATGCTACTGGTTCCTGCTTCTTTTGTGATTGCTGATGGTGTGTCAATTTTTGTTGCGGAAAATCATCCGCTGATACCGTGGTAGTTGATGTGAATTTTCATGCATCTTTTATCTGATGATTCAACCTGACACGGACGGACAGGAGTCCAATTATTTGTATCCATAACTGACGCAAACAACTTTGACATTGTTCCCAAGCATCCTTTCAATGCATGTCTGCTGGTAAGTTCACGTGCTTGCAAGGAAAGGAAAGCAAGACAATTATTGACAAGAAATTTCTTATGGTCCGGACTGTATTAGTTCCTCTCTCTCTCTCTGTTTTTTTTTTCCCAAAAATTATATGCTGTGGAGATTCTTACAATAGAAAACTATCATCCCCAGCCCGAATCATATCTGCGTTGAGAAATTTAATTTCTATCGCGAAGTATTTTTTAGGACACATCGCCATGTTCAAGTGCCCAAGTTTGTTCATTCTCTCTCCAATGTTATTATATTCCAAATAATTTTCCCAATTTTTATGCTTTTTTTTTTTTATTTTTTTCTTGAAAAATTTGTACAAGCCACTTCAATTATTTATCTTTGTTTTGTGAGAAGCACCGAATCTGCGGCCATTTGGCTTTAATAGCCGTGGATAGCGACACACGTTCACATGGTTCCAGTACTGTTAGAAGCATGACCTTGTTTGTCCCCTTAAATCTTCAATTAAAAAACATATTTCTGGACCATTCCCTGATTAAGGGTCCGAAATTAACGCTCAGTCACGTTTGCATTAAAAATTGATGATTGAATTTTCTTCTTCTTCTGTTTTTCTTCAAATACCGCATAATCGGTGCCCCCATCTGCCTTAAGAACCCCAAGTTCTAGTCTCCTTTGTCACGCACTATAGAGAGAGACAATGAGGTTCGCCAAGTTCTTATTAGCCGCATATTTGATGGCACTTCTCCTGATTCAATTCTCCCTCGCACAAAACGCTCCGCAAGATTACGTTGATGCACACAACAAGGTCCGTGCCGGGGTTGGCGTCGGTCCAATCACTTGGAACGAGACCCTGACCGCCTACGCTCAACAGTACGCAAATTCAAGGGTTGCAAAATGTGAACTTGAGCATTCCAATGGACCCTATGGTGAGAACATTGCAGAAGGCTCCGGGGATTTCACCGGCGTGGATGCCGTGACATTGTGGGCAAGCGAAGGCGAGCTACGACTATGGTTCCAACTCGTGTGTGGGGGTGGGCAAATACGAATGCTTTCACTACACGCAAGTTGTGTGGCGCGACTCCGTCCGTTTGGGGTGCGGCAGGGCCAAGTGCCACAATGGTTGGTGGTTTGTGACATGCAACTACGATCCTGTGGGGAACATCGAGGGCGAGCGGCCTTACTAAAATTACACTAAATGCAACTGTACTTACAGTCACAATAATTAAAATATTGGTGAATGTCGTGATACCGTAGTAGCTACAATCATATCGATATTAATCCTAATTGCGATGATCGCAATTGACTGCAATCGTGGCATTAGAAGAGCATGAAAAATGAGAGCTCGGTTAAATTATGTATAAGAACTAGGATAAGAAGCTAAGCATGCCAGTATTTTGTCTATATGTACGTGTTTTTAAGAACTCCGGCCAGTCTTCATGTTGTACTTTTAATTTGCTACTTTTTAGTTGTTCAAAGTTGTGTTGCTCGTATCAAAAAATAAAATAAAAAAAAATTGCTTTGACAATGCGGTTTTTGAAAATCCAAATTACCAACTAAATGGGACAGATCAGATCTTGCAGATTATTTAAGTATCATTGTACGTCTGTTTACAACAAATCAATTAATTTAAAAATTCATTATCAATAAGATTTGTAATTCCTTTTTTTCATAAATGCAGAATTAGCACTTTTGATGTATCTTTTCACAAAACTGTAACATCTTTTCTCAAATAGGCAACCAACTTACCGTAAAAGAATGGGTACAAAAAACCTGACAACGATCTCCGAGTACAAAAGATTCACAAAGGAAAAGTGAAAAAAAAAACCCAGTAACGATTCTGACTAACGAAAGACCCATAAAAATGGATTCGACAGTGATTATAGACACAAAAACTGGACAATAACCCTAGCTACAAAAGATTCATAAAAATTAAGTATGAAAAGCTTAAACGATGGCTTCACGTGCAAAGATAGATACAAAAAACCCGTCAATAACTTTCGACACAAAACACCAATAATGATAAATATGAAAGACGTCATAATGATAGAAGTTTGTAAATTCACATACTTTTTTTTTTTTTGTTCATCATCAATTTCTATCTCTTTTTTTAATTAGACTCATGACATTAATTTATAAAGAATTTATTGGTAGTAGGTTTAACTAGTTTAAAGAAAGTCGATAATGTTATTTATGAATTTAGTTGTTCTTAAGGAAAAAAGAAAAAAAAGGGTTTTTGTTGCTTACTTTCACCTCGAGTCAGCTCAATAAATCAAAAACTTCCAAGAGAATAACTTACATTATAGAAATGAGTTTGGTCGTAATGGTCGTATTACTTTATATTTTATCTCAATTAAATTTTTTATGTTTATTCATATAATTTTTTTTAGCTAAATTTTAATTAATAGATGAAATGCAAGCAACAACAACTTACCAAAAAGAATAATTCTTTGTCCCATTGTGTACTCATGCATACATCTGTTTGTTTTTACCTTCTAATGACAAAATGAAAAATAAAATTGATCTCGATCTCATTCATTTCTTTTCGTAAATTTTATAGCTTTGTTGGTTGTTAATGGGAAATTATATTTGGTTCAATTGATTTAATTTGAATGATCAAGAGATATTATATGACTAATGAATTCAATTTATGACTTTCTCTCTCTAGGAAATTAAAAAAAAAAATTGCGTCTTTATTGGCAAGATTTGAGCAATAAATACATAAATTGAATTCACGAAGAAAAAAAAAAAAGAACGATATATTTTCGCTTGTATATGGTATCGATGTTTTTTTTTTTTTCTCTTCCTAATTATTTTGAACTAGAGTCTTGGAAATACGAAGGTGCCAAAAATATAACGTTTGAAAGGAAAATTGTAAAAAAGATTACACGTTGCTATCATTCTATGCGGTGCACCAAACGTTGGGATGCGCACTAACCATAAAGCGCAGTTTAAGGTGCATTGGATAGGGTCTGCTCATCGGCCAGGTCTTACAGAGGATTCTTACTGCGAGGATTGCCGTGCTCTGAGGAGGAATTTTTCTTTAGATGGGAATTTCAGACAAGAACGAATGGAGTGATGTTGAATGTGCTTGTCATGCACGTGAATATTATATTGTGCGGCAATTAATTTGACAATTGTTATGTTTGGATCATGTGTGGAGTCCATGATGTTGTCACATGATCAACTTGGCTACGCAATTGCATCGAAAATTCTAAAATTTCATCCATACCTATTTCTAGAGGGCCGCCAGAAATTTGTTTTGATGACTTTTATGCAAGTTTGCTATCCATCACATCAAAATTAATAAATTTTATTTTTAAGATATTAAAATTAATTATTTTTATACAAATAATATATTAAATTTATAAAAATTAAAAATATTTCTTAACTTAATTATTATTATTTTTTCTCAATAATATGTTTAAATATAATTTTTAATAATTCAATCTATAAAATTATTTTTTTATTAATAACATTATATCATAATTTATTACTTAATAAAAATAATATTTGAATATTATTACCCTAATAATTTTCCGCACTAGGATGCCCATATATACCTCTATCTCATGCCTGCTATTCTTCATCGATATCCTACCATGGAAATTGCAAAGATGTCACTGGCAATTAATTTTCTCATTGCCTTAGCCATTTTGCACACATCCAATGCTCAAGACTCGCCGCAAGACTATCTCAATGCACACAACTCAGCTCGTGCACAGGTGGGCGTCGGGCCCATGACATGGGACAATCGAGTTGCCGCTTATGCACAAAACTACGCTAATAAACTCAAGGGTGGTTGCAATCTCGTGCATTCTGGAGGCCCTTACGGGGAGAACCTTGCGTGGGGCAGCGGCGACCTCACGGGCACGGCTGCCGTGAAGATGTGGGTGGACGAGAAGTCAAAGTACGATTACAACACTAATTCATGTGTCGGCGGGCAGTGCGGGCATTATACTCAGGTGGTATGGCGTAACTCGGTTCGCTTGGGGTGTGCTAAGGTGCGGTGCAACAATGGAGGCACCATCATCTCTTGCAACTACGATCCGCCGGGAAATTATAATAACCAGCGCCCTTATTAATTTATGAATTACAGTTTGAAGTGTCCCCTTGATTGGTAAGTCGTGCGTGTACTTGCAACTTAGTTGCTAAAAGTTGCAAAAAATAATGTGTTGTTGAAAGTCTTACTCTGATATGACATACAGAGAAAATAATAAAATTTACAAAATTAAATATTATTTATCTTTTTTTTTTCATTATGATAATTTATTTTTAATATTTCAATAAAATCAAAAAAATTTCAACAAATTGAAAATTAATATCAATTAGCTGTAAAAAAAGCTTTTTATACAACAAAAAAACCAAATTTAAATTTCAGGTATATCTGCAAAGAAATTTACAAGAAGATTTGGATCCGTCATTAAAGTATCAAGATCTGGAATTGGTCCAGGAATTTCAAAGTCCGAAATTGAGCAGTCTGTGCGCCACGACGACAATACCCTGGAAGAAAGGCTCGACATCTTCATTCCCCGCCCGCTTATCCTCTTTTTCTTAGTCCATGGTGGCATAATTTTCGTATTTTGACAATCTGTCAAAAGCTTATTTTGACGATCCATTGGAACAATCTTAGTATAATGCTCACCAGTTTCATGGCTATATTTTGTGGTAACGAAGTCAAGTTGCTTTCTTGGTCAATTAGATTTAATTGAGATTCGTAGCCACGGTTTTCAATTCTAAAATCGACTACTGGAATTAAGATTACCGTTGAAATTGCGTTGTTGGAATTCTTTCGCGGTCGCCCTTTACTGCTGCGGCCTCTGGTAACTTGAACCATTGTAGATTTCTTGATAACAAGAGATCTTCACCAAATTTTAAGAAATTCTAGCACACAATGTTTGATCAACCCGTTTATAAACTAGCTCCCACAATGTCTTGAAAACCTTTGCGTACAATTTTATTACATTGTAAGTTTATAATCGTAGTCCGTAGAGGTAATAATCACAGTGTCTTGTATAAATCTCAAAATCCTAAGCCTAAAAGGAAACGGTTTAAAGGACTTCAATGCTTTGGATTTCTTTCCTTGAGGCATACGTATTTGTGTTACCAAATTAGGACAGGGAAACGATAGACCCAATGCCTCGTACACGTGCGCCTACACATCCTATAACAATGATTATCCTTTCCATAATTTTAATTTCTTTTGAATATATAATCTTAACCAACAACAAAAATCATAAAATGTACGAGAAAATTTCACTTACGTGTTTTGAGTTCCGAAAATATTACCCGTAAAAAGACGGTTAAGGTCTAACTGGGCCACAATTTTTAGACGGTCTAATCAAACCAAACCGCCGTCAAACACAATCTGATTTAGGATTTAAGGTAAATATTGCACACTTCAAAGTCGCCTGTAGTAACTAAAAGGATGTTAACGTCTTTATTCTACTCTCCACGGAAAATAAAAATAATAATGATAATAATAAATAAAAGCAAAACAAAAGAGTGGGGGGCTCTTTGGTCATTTTATACCTTATCGTCCATCGTCCTTGGGCTCCACTGGTCAGGGAAACAGCCCTAATTCTTGCGGAAACTTTCACTATACCAGGCCCGGTAATTGATGAACTTCATAGCCCACGTTGTCGGATCAAATGGCCGAAAAAATAAAAAATAAAAATGACAGATGCGCGGGTCTTACCGTGGTTCCACGAGCCGCCTCTGCTCCACCGATTGGACGAAGATCATAGAGTAATAGATTTTCTGATCGTTTGGCAACAAAAAACTTTGACGTGTTGGAACTATCACATACTCGAAAAGCTTACGCCAATGTCACTAGAACATGATTTTGCACCAACTAGCAATTTGAACTCTTCTTAACTTCAATACTTTAACCTCTCATATCGTATTGCTATACATGTTTTCCTAACATCTTAATTAATTGGGTGCTTACTCCTAACCTCTTGCTAAAATTGATATAAGGTATTCCTAATTTTCTTGTATGCTTGAAGCTAACGGGTTCAAACGACTAACATATTACTTCCATATCAGTTAAAGTTAATAGATTCATTAATAAAAATTAATAAATAATCTTAAATTTATTTTTTAATTGATAAAAAATTATATCTTATTTTTCATTAATTTTACTATTCATTTTGGATATGAAGGTAAAACTTATAACTTGATTGATATATTTGGTTTAACGTTGATACTCATAAATATGTTAAAAATATGCTTTTTTGAAATTTTTATTTTTTGCTACATAAAATTTTTTTGAATAAATTTATCGCCTAAAAAGATTTTTTTAAACTTGTTTGGAGTCGCAATTTAATTATAATATTCCATAATAATAAGCAGTTTGTGAAAAGGTTTAGTTTTTCGGCAGAGCCAAAAGGCCCGCTACACCTTGCAACTCTATCGAACGGAAGTCCGCGTGAAACAATGTTGTTTGAATTTATGGCTCTGGTACACGAAAATTATTAGAACAACTTGACCATGCTTATACCTAGGCAATGATTCCGGGATAAGATTTTCTGAAAGTAAGATTTCAATGTTTGACCAGGGGCCATAATGACCCCCTCCTATCATATTTCCATGGCATCAAAATCTGAACACCCCAGCAAAGTAAGCATGCGGAAAAAATTAGACACTTGTAGAAATCTTTAGCTTCAAACAGTTTCTTCTCTCAGAAGGCGCTACGGGTTCCCATTGCTTTTGTGATTGCTGATTGTGGGTCAATTATTGTTGCGGAAAATCATCCGCTGATACCGTGACAAAGGATTTGCATTTCATGCATCTTTGTCTGTTGATTCAACCTCACATTGGACACACAGGACACCAATTATTTGTATCCAAGACGAACTGACGCAAATACCTTTTCACATTGTTCCCAAGCATCCTTTCAATGCACGTCTGCTGGTAAGTTCACATGTTTGCAAGGAAAGCAAGACAATTGTTGACAAGTAATTTCTCATGGTCCGGATTGTATTAGTTTCTTTTTTCTTTTTTTTTTTTTTTTCTCCCAACAAATTATATGCTGTAGAAATTCTTGCAATGGAAAACTACTATCCCCAACCCGAATCATATTTGCGTTGAGAAATTTAATTTCTATGGAGAAGTATTTTTTTTTTAGGTCAGTTTGACACTCACCTGGCCATGTTCATGAGCCGAAGCTTGTTCAATCTCTCTCCCGGGTTATTATATTCGAAATAATTTTCCCAAGTTTTATGTTTTTTGTTTTTTCTTTTTTTCAAATGTACAAATCACGTCTATCTTCGTTTTGTGAGAAGCACCGAATTTGTGGCTTCTTGGCTTTAAGAGCTGCGGATATCGACCCACGTTCACACGGTTCCAATACTGTTAGAAGCATGACCTTGTTTGTCCCCTCAAATCTTCAAATAGAGGACATATTTCTACGCTATTCCCTGATTAAGGGGCTGAATTAAAAATATATGATTAAATTTTCTTCATCTCCTTTTGTTTTTCAACAAATACCGTGTAATCGGTGCCCCCATCTGCCTTAAGAACCCCAAGTTCTAGTCTCCTTTGTCACGCCCTATAGAGAGACGATGAGGTTCGCCAAGTTCTTATTAGCCACATATTTGGTGGCACTTCTCCTAATTCAATTCTCCCTCGCACAAAACGCTCCGCAAGACGACTACGTTGATGCACACACAACAAGGTCCGTGCCGAGGTTGGCGTCGGTCGAATCACTTGGAATGAGACCCAGGCTGCCTATGCTCAACAATATGCAAATTCAGGGGTTGCAAAATGTGAACTTTAGCATTACTAAAATGATACTAATGCAACTGTATTTGCAGTCACAATAATTAAAATATTGGTGAATATAGAATCATGTCGATATTAATCGTAATTGTGATGATCGCAATTGACTGCAAAGAGGAGCATGTAAAATGAGACCTCGGTTAAATCATGCATAAGAACTAGGATAAGAAGCTAAGCATGCCAGTATTTTGTCTATGATTTTAAGAGCTCCGGCTAGTCTTCACGTTGTACTATTTATTTGCTATTTTTGGTTGTTTAAAATTGTGTTGATGGTCGTATCAAAAAATAAAAATAAAATAAAATTGCTTTGACCAGCATTAATTTAGGTTAATGCGGCTTTTGAAAATCCAAATTACCAACTAAATGGGCCAGATCAATCAAATTATCCACGTAAGAGATCTTGCAGATCATATATATAGTTTTTAACTTTAAGTAACATTGTATGTCTATTTACAACAAATCAATTAGTTTAAAAATTTATTATCAATAATGTTTTTAATTCTTTTTTGTAATGATCTTTTGTCAAAAAGGCAACCAACTTACCAAGACATTCTGCCGTAAAAGAATGGGTACTAAAAACCTGACAACGAACTTCGTGTCCAAAAGATTCACAAAGAAAAAGTGAAAAAAAAAAAAAAAAAAAAACCCAATAACGATTCCGACCAATGAAAGACTCATAAAAATGGATTCGACAAAGATTATAGACACAAAAACTCGACAAGAACTCTACGTAGAAAAGATTCATTAAACAAAGTGCAAAAAAAAATTTAACAATGATTTCACGTGAAAAGATAAAATACAAAAGACTCAACAACGACTCTAGACACAACGCACCAATAACATATTATTAGTGGATTTAAATAGGTTTAAAGAAATTTAATAATATTATTTATGAATTTATATTTTAAAATTCTTGAGATTTCGTCACGCAAACATAACTGTTATTTCAAAAATCAAACGTTTGAAAGGAAAATTGTATAAAAGATTAAACGTTGCTATCATTTCTGTGCCGTGCCCCAAACGTTGGGTTGCGCACTAACCACAACGCGCAGTATAAGGTGCATTGGATAAGGTTTATTCATCGGTCAAGCCTTGCAGAGGATTCTAACAGCGAGGATTGCGGGCCTTTAAGGAGAAATTTGTCTTTAAATGGGAATGCAGGGATGTTGAATGTTCCATGTCATGCACAGGAAGAAGATTATTTTGTGGCGGCAATTAATTTGCCTTTTGCTATGTTTGGGTCATGTGTTGAGTCCATGACGTTGTATTATGATCGCATTGGCCACGCAATTGCATGGGAAATTTCGTCCCTACCTATTTTCCAGAGGGGCGGCCAGAATTAATTTTAATGACTTTTATGTAAGTTGGTATCTGTCCCATCAAAATTAATAAATTTTATTTTTTAAAATTTTACAATTTATTATTTTTTATATAAATAATATATTAAATTTATAAAAATTAAAAATATTAATATAATTATAGTATTTTTTAACTTAATTATTGTATATCATTAAAATAAAACAATGGATCATATATATGATTTAAATTAGATGAATTTACTAATACTCAAATTCTAATTAAATGAGATTATAATTTTTAATAGTTTAATTTATTTTTTATTAATAAAATTATATTATAATTAATTATTTAATAAAAATATTATTCGAATATTACTACCTAATAATTTTCCGCGCTAGGATGCCTATAAATACCTATTTCTCATGCCTCCTATTCTTCATCGATATCCTACCATGGAAATTGCAAAGATTTCACTGGCAATTAATTTTCTCATTGCCTTGGCCATTTTGCACACATCCAATGCTCAAGACTTGCCGCAAGACTATCTCAATGCACACAACTCAGCTCGTGCACAGGTTGGCGTCGGGCCGATGACATGGGACAATCGAGTTGCCACTTATGCACAAAACTACGCTAATAAACTCAAGGGTGGTTGCAATCTCGTGCATTCTGGAGGCCCTTACGGGGAGAACCTTGCGTGGGGCAGCGGCGACCTCACGGGCACGGCTGCCGTGAAGATGTGGGTGGACGAGAAGTCAAAGTACGATTACAAGACTAATACGTGTGTGGGCGGGCAGTGCGGGCATTATACTCAGGTGGTATGGCGTAACTCGGTTCGCTTGGGGTGTGCTAAGGTGCGGTGCAACAATGGAGGCACCATCATCTCTTGCAACTATGATCCGCCGGGAAATTATCAAAACCAGCGCCCTTATTAATTTAAGAATTACAGTTTGAAGTGTCTCTTTGATGGTAAGTCGCACATGTACTAGCAACTTAGTTGCTAAAAGTATGCAAAAATAATGTGTTGTTAAGAGTCTTACTCTGATATGACATACAGAGAAAATAATAAAATTTACATAATTAAATATTATTTATCTTTTTTTATTATGATAATTTATTTTTGATATTTTAATAAAATTTAAAAAATAATTTTAATAAAATGAAAATTAATATCAATTAGCTGTAAAAAAAAGCTTTTTATACAACAAAAAAAACCAAATTTAAATTTCAGGTATATCTGCAAAGAAATTTACAAGAAGATTTGGATCCGTCATCAAAGTATCAAGATCTGGAATTGGTCCAGAAGAAAGGCTCGACATCTTCATTCCTCGCCTGCTTATCCTCTTTTTCTTAGTCCACTGTGGCATAATTTTCGTATTTTGACAATCTGTCAAAAGCTTATTTTGACGATCCATTGGAACAATCTTAGTATAATGCTCACCAGTTTCCTTGGCTATATTTTGTGGTAACGAAGTTAAGTTGCTTTCTTGGTTAATTAGATTTAATTGAGATTCGTAATCACGATTTTCAATTCTAAAATCAACCACTGGAATTAAGATTACCGGCGAAATTGCTTTGTTGGAATTTTGTCGCGGTCGCCCTTTACTGCCGCGGCCTCTGGTAACTTGAACCATTATAGGTTTCTTGATAACAAAAGAGCTTCACCTAATTTTAAGAAATTCGAGCACACAATGTTTGATCAACCCTTTTTTTGAAAACCTGTGGGTAAAATTTTATTACATTGTAAGTTTATAATGGTAGTCCTTAGAGGTAATAATCACTGTGTTTTGTATAAATCTCAAAATCCTAAGCCTAAAGGGAAACGGTTTAAAGGACTTTAATGCTTTGGATTTCTTTCCTTGAGGCATACGTATTTGTCCCGTCTAAGGTTACCAAATTAGGACACGGAAACGATAGATCCAATGCCTACCCCAAACAAGACGGTTAAGGCCTAACTGGGCCACAATTTTTAGACGGTCTAATCAAACCAAACTGCCGTCAAACACAATCTGATTTAGGATTTAAGGTAAATATTGCACACTTCAAAGTCGCCTGTAGTAACTTAAAAGATATTAATGTCTTTATTCTACCCTCCACGGAAAATAAAAATAAAAATAAAAAGTAATAATAATAAAAAAGAACAAAAGAGTGGGGGCTCTTTGGTCATTTTATACCTCGTCGTCCATCGTCACTGGGCCTTCCTTGGCCCGGAAAAAGCCCAAATTCTAGCTGAAATTTTCACTATGCCAGGCCCGGTAATAGATGAACTTCACAGCCCACGTTCTCGTACCAAATGGCCGAAAAAATAAAAAATAAAAAAAATAGATGCGCAGGTCTTACCGTGTTTCCACGCGCCTTTTTGTTCCACCGGTTGGACGTAGGTCCAAGAATCAAACTCGCCGATTTATACGAAATTCCAATTCCACCTTCTTGGGGTTCTCTATTCAACGGTAAAATGTAGGCAGCGGCCAGCCGGCGATCAGTGGCTTCGCCTTGGTCATTGGGTTCTCGTGTAGCTTTCTTCACTTGCAAGTTTTGATTTAGGGTTAGAGCGACCTTTTCCGTTCCAAGATAGGGTTCGGATGTAGAACTTATTCGGAACGGCTCCTAACCGTTGAATTGAAACGTGGTACAGTTTGGTAATCCAATCAAACGGCTATAATGTGTCTATGTCTATAATTTGCAACCAAAATGAATTTCCGATATTGAAAAACATGGATTTTAAGGGACTCAGTAAAGTTAAATTTTTTCACGTCCAAATATGAGGTCATTGCAAAGATACATAATATCCTATCCTTCCCTTGAATCTTTTTGGTACCTATTTTCTTGGATTATTTACCGAGTCTTTTTTTTTTTTTTTTGATTAACTTTAAATTTTTAATCATTGAGACGGTCTCTATATGTATACTTTTTGTAATAATAATAATAATAATAATAATAATAATAATAATAATAATAATAATAATAATAATAATAATAATAATAATAATATAACTGTTATTCTTTTATTTTTTATTTTATTCTCAATTCTCATTCGTAATTAAATCACTTGTGTATTGTTTTTTCTTGTTTTTTTTAGCAGCAAAAAAATTTTTACTAATAAAACGGCTCTAATGTAGGGCCTAGGTATCCAAGGGCGCAGTACAAATTTTAAAATCTCAATATATATTAATTCATGCAAAAAAGTAAGTCAAAAAAAATTTTCTCACATTTCTAACACTTGCAGCCCATCGCAAGTAATAAAAAATATGTGGCTATTCCTCCCAACGTGTACATAGATGGTGGATGTAATTATAAAAATCAAGACGACGTCATTTATGCAGAGAAGTGTAAAAATGTGTGCCTTGACTTACAAGAAAGAGTGCATGGCGTACCATAAAAAAGAGGAGGTCAAAAGAAATTTACTCATATCTCTACACTTGCAACACATCGCAGGAAATAAAAAAATATACGGACTATTCCACCCAACGTATGGATAGATGGTGTCTGTAATTATAGAAATCAAGACAGCGTCGTTTATTCAGGGAAGCGGAAAAATGTGTATGTTGACTTACAAGAAAGCGTGCATTGCGTAACATAAAAATTAATTTTTTTTTTTAAAAAAAAAAAAAAAAAAGAAGAAAAGGCGGCTGCGTCGTATTGAAATGTCAAAAGGCGGCACCTATCATCTATTAAATTGCTCTTATAGAGAAAGATATTAAAGCCTATCCTTGAATTAAAGCAGGCCTTAAGGCGTACAAGTGTCTTGTCATTTTTCTGCGAGGTCATATGAGTGGAATTTTACCGGAAGGTCCCTTGGTATATACCATATTCCATGTATATATGAAGGTCCTCTCTTTCCGTCAATAGCCTATATGGTCTTCTCTAGGTTAGCAAAGATGGGTTCGATTAAGTTTTGGGTAGCAATCATCTTACTCACACACCTAGCCTTGATGCACCTTTCCCATGCCCAAAACACCCCACAAGACTATCTCAATGTCCACAATTCAGCTCGTGCACAGGTGGGCGTCGGTCCCATGACATGGGACAATCGAGTTGCCGCTTATGCGCAAAACTATGCTAATCAACTCAAGGGTAGTTGCAATCTCGTGCATTCCCATGGCCCCTACGGGGAGAACCTTGCGGGGAGCAGCGCCGACCTCACGGGCACGGCTGCCGTGAAGATGTGGGTGGACGAGAAGTCAAAGTACGATTACAACACTAATTCATGTGTTGGCGGGCAGTGCCTGCATTATACTCAGGTGGTATGGCGTAACTCGGTTCGCTTGGGGTGTGCTAAGGTGCGCTGCAACAATGGAGGCACCATCATCTCTTGCAACTACGATCCGCCGGGAAATTATAAGAACCAGCGCCCTTATTAATTTGTGAATTACAGTTTGAAGTGTCCCCTTGATGGTAAGTGGTGCTTGTACTAGAAACTTAGTTGCTATAAGTATGCAAAAATAATGTGTTGTTAAAAGTCTTACTCTCTTGAGCGGTCCAAGATATGAAATATATAATATAAAACTTACCTGTATGTTTATGAGGGAGAAAATAATAAAATTTATAAGATTATGTGTTATTTATTTATTTTTTTTATTATGATAATTTGTTCTTGATATTTTAATAAAATTATTTTTTTTAATAAAACAAAAATTAATAATTACAGATAAAAAGGTTTTTTATATAACAAAAAATCAAATTTAAATTTCAGGTATATATATAAAGAAATTTACAAGAAGACTTGAATCCGAAATTAAAGTATCAAGATCTGGAATTGGTCCAGGAATTTCAAACTCCGAAATTGAACAGTCTGTGCGCCGCGACGACAATAGCCTGGAAGAATGGCTTGACATCTTCATTCCTCGCCTGCTCATCCTCTTTTTCTTAGTCCACTGTGGCATAATTTTCGTATTTTGACAATCTGTCAAAAGCTTATTTGGATGATCCATTGAAACAATCTTAGTATAATGTTCACCAGTTTCCTTGGCTATATTTTGTGGTAACGAAGTTAAGTTGCTTTCTTGATCAATTAGATTTAATTGAAATTCGTAATTACGACTTTTGATTCTAAAGTCAACTACTGAAATTAAGATTACCGGTGAAATTGCCTTGTCGGAATTCTTTCCCAGCCGCGGCCTCCGGTAACTTGAATCATTGTAGATTTCTTGAGAACAAAAGAGCTTCGCCTAATTTTAAGAAATTCTTCTGATCGACCCTTTCATAAACTAGCTCCCACAATGTCTTGAGAACTTCTGCGTAAAATTTTATTACATTATAAGTTTATAATTGCAGTCCTTAGAGGTAATAATCACTGTATTTGGTATAAATCTCAAAATCGTAAGACAGTTTAAAAAGACTTTAATGCTTGGATTTTTTCCCCTGCGGGATGCGTCCCAAATTAGGACAGGGAAACGATAGATCCAATGCCTGGTAGACGTGCTCCTACACATCCTACAACAATGATTATCCTTTACATATTTTTATTTTCTATTTTTTATTTTTTTGACTAAACAATCACAACCAACAACAAAAATCATAAATTTACAATAAAATTTGACTTATGTGTTATATGAATTCCAAAAATATATTACCCCAAAAAAGAGGGTTAAAGTGGAATTAGGACATAATTTTTAAACTGTCTAATCAAACCAAACTGCCATCAACTACAATCTGATTTTAGGATTTAAGGAGCAAACTTAAAGTACAATCTGCCATCAAATTCAATTGACTTATTGCACCCTTGAAAGTCACCCGTGGTAACTAACAAGATGTTGACGCTTTTATTCTACCCTCCACCGAATAAAAAGAAATAATAAATAAAAACAAAAACAAAAGAGTGAGGGCTCTGTCGTCATTTTGTACCTCATCGTCCAGCGTCCCTGGGCCCTGTGTTGGACCTGGAAAAAGCCCTAATTCTTGCTGAAACTTTCACAATGCTAGGCCCGGTAATAGATGAACTTCATAGCCCACGTTCTCGTATCAAATGGCCAAAAAAATAAAAATAAATAGATGCGCAGGTCTTCCCGTGTTTCCGCGCGCCGCCTTTATCTAAAATTCCAATTCCACCTTCTTGGGGGTCTCTATTCAACGCTAAAATATAGGCAGTGGCCAGCGGGCGATCAGTGGCTCCGCCTTGGTCATTCGATTCTCGTGTAGCTTTCTTCATTTGCAAGTTTTGATTTAGGGTTAATTCAAGGTAGGTTTCGGGTGTAGAACTTATTCGGAACTGCTCCTAACCGTTGATAGAAATGTGGTACGGTTTTGATAGTCCAATCAAACGGTTATAATGTGTCTATGTCTATAATTTGCAACCGAAATAAATTTACGATATTGAAAAAAAAAACAAAAAAATGGATTTTAGGGGACTCAGTAAAGTTAAATTTTTTCATGTCCAAATATGAGGACATTTCAAAGATAGATAACATCCTATCCTTTGAATTAATCGTTTTAATACTTATATTCTCAAATTCTTTAGCAAGTTTTTTTTTTTTTTTATAGAATTCTAAATTTTTAATCATTTAGGCGACTCGGTATACATATTTTTGCAAATAATAACAATAATAATAATAACTGTTTTTATTTTGAATAATATAAAATTCAATGTAGGGCTTGTCAAATTATTGAAAATGACTTGGTAAGCACCAAATACATTTTAACAGCCAAAAAGTCTTTAGTAATAAAACGGCTCTAATTGAGAGCCTAAATATCAAAGAGCAAAGTACACATTTTAAAATCTCAATATATATTAATTCATTTAAAAAAAAGTAAGTCAAAAGAAAATTTCTCACATCTCTAGCACTTGCAACCCATCACAAGGAATAAAAAATATACGGACTATTCCAACCAACGTGTACATAGGTGGTGGATGTAATTATAGAGATCAAGACGACGTCATTTATGCAGACAAGTGTAAAAATGCGTTTCTTGAATTGCAAGAAAGAAAGCATGGTGTACCATAAAAAAGAGTTAAGTCAAAAGAGATTTTCTCATATCTCAACACTTGCAACCCAACGCTAGTAATAAAAAATTTACGGACTATTCCCCCCGACGTGTAGATAGATGATGTATGTAATTATAGAAATCAAGACGACGTCATTTAAGCAGGGAAGCGTAAAAATGTGTATCTTGACTTACAAGAAAGAGTGGATTGTGTACAATAAAAAATGAAGGGGGCGGCTGAGTCGTATTGAAATGTCAAAAGGTGGTACCTATCATCTATTGAATTGCTCTTACAGATAAAGATAGTAAAGCCTATCCTTAAATCAAAAGCAGGACCTCAAGAAGTTGGTGGAATTTCAACTGAAGGTACCTTATTATATGCCATATTCCACGTACATATAAAGGCCCTTTCTTTCCATCAATAGCCCTGTGGTCTCTCTAGGTTAGCAAAGATGGGTTCGATTAAGTTTTGGGGAGCAATTGTCTCACTCACAGCCCTAGCCTTGATGCACCTTTCCCATGCCCAAGACACCCCACAAGAGTGCCTCAATGCCCACAATGTGGCTCGTGCAAGTGTGGGGGTTGAACCCATGAAATGGGACGATCAGTTGGCCGATTATGCTCGAAACTATGCCAACAAAAGAAAGGGCGATTGCAAACATGTGCACTCGGGAGGTCCTTACGGTGAGAACATCGCGACTGGCAGCAGTGATCTCACCGGCACAGCTGCGGTGGAAATGTGGGTCAACGAGAGCCGATACTATGACTACGAGTCTAACAAGTGCGTAGGTGGAGAGTGCCGTCATTATACCCAAGTGGTCTGGAGAAACTCGGTTCGAGTAGGGTGTGCCAGGGCGAGATGCAACAACGGAGGCACATTCTTCTCTTGCAACTACGACCCCCCAGGCAACGTCGAAGGTCAGCGTCCTTATGGCTCGTCCGGTATTTGATCAACAAAACAGCGACAGAGACACGAAGACATAGATGTGATCGTAAACACAAACCTAAAAAGTATATAGTAATAAGTGTTAATTATAGTTTTCACATCTTTTAATGTACAAGTTATGATCAAATAATGTGAATGTCTATCTATTTTCTATATCTCCACAATAGAATATGAAAAACTAGTAGATTATAATAAGGGAGAGTCATACGGTTCGTGGACAAAAAGAATAATGGAAAGCCATATCGAAGTGATTCTGAATGCAATTACGCGTACGTTAGTTCGAAATTGTACTACTAAGAATCATCTTACGATGTGTGTAATGAATTTCGGAATTGAGTTTTTTTTCCAACATATGTTCTAAACTTTTTCCTAAATCTTCTGTGATATTGGGTAGCATATTTCTTCGATCGACAAGAAAAAATTTCCCGTCTATTTCTTTCTCTAAGTTTAAATTTCTTGTTCCTTTCTCTCCCTAAACTCCCACTTTCTTTATTACTTCTGATGTTGATTCGTCACTAAAATTTTGATTTTATTCCATAATTTAAAAAACTAATCTCAGGGTTATTTTTTTTTTTTTGGTTCTTTCATTAGTGTTTGTCCTATTTCCTTACACGTGTTCTCCATATTGATTGGTACTTGAAGTATTACTGTTGTATACTATAAAAAGAAACAAAGGAAGAAATTCCATAAATTCTTGAGAAGAAAGAAGGAACCGAAGTAAACGTGTATATATATGGACAAATATTTTTCATTTTATAGAATTTTAATTGAAAGTTCATCTCCCATCACAATTCCACTAAATGTTGTTAAAAGAAGAAATATGATAACCCGTGAACTATCTCATGAATGCAAAACCTTAGTCTTGGTTAGGCCAATAAAGGATAGCCAATTAGCTTGTGAGATGTTAAAACACGTGACCGCTACGCCATAACCACTGAAATTTTCTGTAACAAAGCTAGAAGATTGGTAATTAGATTGTAAAATGTTAAAGCACGTGATCACTGTATCATAACTATCACTGAAATTTTCTGTAATAAGGACGACGTCTTATCTTCCTGTGAAGATTATGTGAGCTCTAGAGCCTACTCTTTATACAATTGTTCAACACATATGCTTAACGGTGAACTCAAATTGTGCACATGTATTACATCGAGATGGCTATTAGTTTCCTCCAATATCCCTCTGTATTCATTTGGGTATAACTAAAGTTTCGGTCAAATGATATACTAAGTTTTATTTAGTCAAAACTAATTTAACACACATGAGGTATAAGTATATTTAGTGACATTATTTCTAAACTTTTATTTTTAAGTATATAGAAATTGTTAAAACTTTCCGTACAAATATTTTGCTAATTTTTTTATACAACTCTTTACTAGTACACTATAAATATTTATAATATTTGTAATTGATATCCCCAACTATTTAAAAATATGTATAATTTAACTTTTTAAATCATTTATTTAATAATATTTTATATTTCTTAATTAGATTATATAATATTATTTTAAAAAAGATTAACATTTTATTGAGTTTTTTTTAGTTATCCAACCTCCTTTGGCTATCCATATGATCCTTCACTTAAGGAGAATGTGTCAACGCATTATCCCGAATAAGCTCTTCTTGGTTCTCACTTTTTGCCATCACAGAGACCCTCACATTTTGATGAGGATCGTTATTCATACTTCTTTATTTTCATAGTATATAGGCACAACTTTGCACTCCAAGCCTATGTCAAGCTTGTTAGCCATAAACAATTGTTAAGCAGAAAATTTTGAATAAATTTCATCTCCCTTCTAGGAAAAAAAAAAAAATCTTCAGAACTTGTTTGGAATTGCAATTCAATTATAATATTCCATCATAATAAGCAGTTTCTGAAAACGTTTAGTTTTTCAGCAG
Organism: Rhizophora mangle; assembly: GCA_037832345.1. Taxonomy (NCBI): domain Eukaryota; kingdom Viridiplantae; phylum Streptophyta; class Magnoliopsida; order Malpighiales; family Rhizophoraceae; genus Rhizophora; species Rhizophora mangle. Next base: position 1,523,842 of record JBAPLJ010001226.1, read on the forward strand.
AGCCGAAAAGCTCGCTGCACCTGGCTCGCCCACAAAATAGAAGGATTTAGACTTTATTGACCTGAGCTGGCCCAATTCGACAAATAGCCGCCAACATGTAGGTGGGCTTGTGGTTAGCATGTAAACCTAGGCCCAATTAGCCCAGTTCCTCAGTTTACAATACATCTATAAAATTATTATTATTATATCAAAAGCTAACGCATGGGTTCGGCAAGCTAAGCTTGTAAGCTTCAGAGTTCCAAACTTTTGGCCACCGGGGCATCTGCTCGAAAATAAGCAGTTGAGCACCCTGTTATGCCTCAAAGGAGCTTATGCATTAGCTCTTTCAAGTTTGCAAGTAATCCTACAACAGCCAAAAAAACAAGGCCCTCCCAATCAATCTTTAATGAGTTCGAGGCCCCAGCTAAAGAGATCACATGCAAGAGAACCTCATTTTTCGGGTACAATAGAGACCTATAGGCCAATATCTGGAACCACCAAAGCTCAAACCTGAAACCCTCTTTGTTCCTAACGGGGGTGTCTCCACCATTACATTACAACCCCGGTAGCACCTCGTAAGTTACTTGAGCATCACCCAAAAAACAAATTCTAATGCTTGCAACAACGATAAATTACATGGAGAATCATGGGTTTAGACAACGGTGACATAAACACGGGGTGTTATCAATTAAAGAACACAGGGAAAACAGGGAAAGCCCCTATATGAAACACAGAGTTCGTGAAGGTGAAAGACTAACGTTCAAAAGACAAAAACCCACTATCGATATCACATCCTCAAAAGGATAGTGCACTGATCAACACAAGCTGCACCTGCTCTGTGAGACCATGCTTTTCTCAGATTTCAAGACATCTCCACAATTTTTGGCCTCTTTTTTGGCCTGTTGCTTCCAGGAGCTTTACTTGAACTATCTTGGCCACACTTCGATGCCTTATCCCTTAAGGAAGACCATGTTCTGTTATCATCATCATTTCCATTGTTAAAATCATCAGTGGCCCCAAAATCACTATCAGTAACATTTTCCTCATCATCACTTTCCTCATCATCATCATCATCACTTGTGTCTTCAGATTCTGTTTCGCTGCTGCTAGCAGATGCAGGAATCACAAGCTGACCATGCTCGGTTGCAGATTCAGCAGCGGCCACAGCTTCAGGGGTATGAAGATCAGCTATACCAAGCATCAAATCCTGTAATTAAGGAAAGCAAAGAACAAAATTACAATTTTCTAGCCAAGCCACTGGCTACACAACCTGAAAACAAGAGAGAGAGAGAGACTTGTTTACCATTTCAATCACTTTGGATTCATTTCCAGTAAGTGCTTCAATATCATATTTGTGAGAATTATCCTATAATTTAACCATGAAACCAAACAGAAATCAGAAGGAATAATGGTGAGGATTTGAAGGGTGGTAAAAAAAAAAGACATTTTTAATTATCTGCAAGCACACCTTAGCATCTTCCTCTAAGTTTCTATTAGCCTCGGATATGACTCCGAGGAAATCTTTCACCTTGCCGAGAACTGTAGTCATGCAAAAGATATTAGCACTGATTGAATGAATTATAAAACAATATCAAAATAATGGAGATAATAGTTCTGATTAAGTAATTCTATTATTTTCTAAAACCAAAATTTCCATTTCTTCTACAAATTACACCCAATCCCAGTTTTAAACATAACCCTTATAGATATGTTATTTTGACAACCCATGTATAAGTTCTTCAGTGGTAATCATCAAGTAAATCACACATTCAAAGCAAAAGCAGGGTTCAAGCCAATCTGCAATGCTGGTTCCTTGACTATAAATCTAGTAACTCTTCACTATGTGTGTAACATAACAGTGTCAAAAAATTTTTTTAGTAATGGCCCTCCATGAGCAATGAGCTCTAGGTGCATGCGGAGCAAAAACAAAGCATCTTACAATTCATGTTTCGTTTTTTCAACCTTGCGTGCTCTCTTTCTTATAAACATCAAGCAACTGATAGACCATACGTGCTGTCTTGTTAGTCAAAAGAAAAAAATCAATAAAGAGAGAAACAAAATCCAAAAATGGCTTGACATAGGAAATGCAACCCCAGAAGATGTTTCGTAAGCTACACATTATGACTCAGTGCCTACGTTACAGCATACTCTATCTTCTCTGCAACTCTTTACCAATCAACTGATGATAAGGAAGCACTGAAGAAATAATGCTTGAATAAACCACGCCAACTCCTTTAAGCAAAACATTACATTCAAAATCTCATAAACAATAAGCCTAGAAACAACAACAATGATACCACGTTGAAACCAAGATTTTAAATGCCTCATAAGCAGCATTCATCCTAAAATCCTGCTTTTCATAACATTTCTCGCCTGAAACTTACAGAGATAGCACACCATCTTTGACAGGAGAGAGAGGACAAAAGTGTAACCATCTCTTTGCAGGAGTTATCCCTCCCGCTAAATAGAATTGGAATGGAGTTTTCAAATGCAAGACTCACATATGCTTCAATTCTCTCAGCTAGAGGATAAACATAAATTTTAACCGCAATAGTTAAGAAACAAATTCTACTCCACCTGAAACCTTAAGAAAACAAATTGCGTTCTATTTCAAACCCAGTAAAAAACTCCCCAGTATTTGCAGAGCTCATACCAAACAAACTTGAAAAGGGAAAATACACATGTGGATTCAAGAACAAGAACGAGAAAAAAAAAAGAAAAACAGAAAAACTTGAAAAGGGAATACCTTGGCTTTGGCCAACTGGGCTAATAGCTATGGGCTTGCCAGCAGGCGGGAGCAGCTTGGTTTGACATTTCGAGTCCTCTTTGCATACAAGAAGTGCCGACTCTGAACACACACACACACACACACACACACACACACACACACACACAACTTTACATGTATAGTTACATACAAGAGGTTATTATGCATAGCACGGTGAGAAGACAGAGAAGAGTTGCGTACCAAGAGATGAGCTTATGGATGATTTCTTATGCTCCAACTGTAGAAGATCTTTGCTTGAACTGCCCATCTCTCTCTATTTTTCTGCCTCTAATGGTTGAAAGGAGCACACACGCTCAGGAGTCGGCTGTATAACCGAAACCCCAACAAGATCAATCCGAAGCCAAAAAGAAAAAGGTTTTTTGCAGCCTCCGGTTCAAGGGTCGGGTGGGTCGGTGGGTCCAGCGAATTATGGATTCAAACCCACGAGTCGCAACTTGAATGATGATCAACTCCAGAACTTGGGCCCTTTCATATCACAGTTCCCGCCCAGCCCATGACAGCAAAAAAGTAAAAAAAAAATTTTAAAAAAAAAAAAAAACAAAAAGTCCTGGTTATAGACGGATTCGCAAAAATTGAAATTACGGAATTACACTTCATCCGGGGTGTTGAGAGAACGAAAGCGCAGTGTTTTTGGAAAGGGCAATGGAGGAATTTCCCATGTCAGTGAAGGAAGGTGAGAGAGTCATTCATGCTACGTCAGCAAATATTCATAATTTTGTAAATCATATTGATTTTTGTGACCAAACAAATATCAAGCCATAAATATGTAATAATTATTATTAATTATAATTTTTTGTATATAATAATTAATAATTATAATTTAATAAAATTGACTCGGGTTGTCTCAATTTTTTTTATTAATGCCTGTAATAAAATTGTAAATTAAAAGATATTGAACCAAATATATTCTTAATGAAATTAGGGATCTAATTCAAAGCTTTCATTGAAGGATAGCATGGTGCTCAACGCAAGGAAAAAAAAAAAAAAAAAAAAAAAAAAAAAAGCAAGCTCGGTGATGATATTTTGGTCTGAAAATCGCATCCAATTCCTTTGCCAAGGCCAAAAGGTTGCTTTACTTCCACGATAGATATGGTAACAGAGTTCAAACAAATCACAAATAGTCATTGAGATAATGATGTGATCATCATGACAACTAATCAATTGGAGAACCAAATCAAGAGGAGCAAAGGGTCCCCTTATTTATTTATTTTTTTAAATCAATATTTAGGAAGTGAACACTCCTTTGGAAGGTTGTTTTGGAATCTCTTGTTGTCTCGGCAATAGTCGTAAACCATGTGGTGCAGCACAACCCACTTGAGCCACCTTCTCTGTGTCCGTGTTAGGGTGCTAAATTGTTGCTGGTTCCACCAATTGGTGGAGCTATCTGCCCTGCAAGACCTTGCATTTCCATTCCAAACACAGGCATCCATCAGGGGATCCCTGAACGAAGCTATGAAGGGACCCTTTGACCAATCAATTTTGTCCTTTCCGCCACGTGTGGCCCAGCTTTCTCCATTCCATATGCTGACTTTGATCCCCATGGGTTGCCTCCTAGGATATGCCACCCCTTTGTCTGCATGGTTTCTATAGACCCTGATTGGAATCCAATCTACCATGAACCTGACGAAGAAGATTAATCAATACCTTAAAATCATCTGGGAAGATTGCTGTTCTGTAATGGCTCAACAAGTACTTGTAATGGCTTACACTATTTGGTGAAGGTTCCACAAGACGGAATAATTATGGAAGTTTTTGGTTGGATCAAACCACAGGCGAATTCTCTCCTCACGGTTGTCAGACCCATCTGCATATATATTTGTTTGTAGAATATATCGCTGGCCAACCACATTGCCAAGGAACTCAAAGTCTATCTCGTCGCGATTAGGTTGATCCGATGATAGCTGTATGTAATTGCCAAACATTTCATTTGAGTAAAGCAGTTTTGAACAATAGAAGAAGAAAATCAGGAATGGCACAACTGAAGTTTTTGTTCGTTAGTTGACATTACTCACGTAAAATGCCACGACTGTGCCTGCAGAATGACCTGGTACTAGTTTTATTTGCATGTTTATCTGGCCAAATAAGAACATCTGGTTCGACTCAAAAGCAGAACCTATAGCAAAATTTGAATATAGCACTAACATGTAAGATCTCGAGCAACAAATCTAGTATAAAAATATCGAATGGATGGTAAAGATTGATGTTTTTGCGTACCGGATTCTTGGTCTAGCTTCAAGCTCCTTGTCCTGCCATCTGCAGAAGTGTTGACGTGGCTAGGAGCCCATGATACAAAGAAGTCCTTATTGAAGTCACCGGTGGAAACAACAGAAGAAAGTGAAATTTCAAGCAGATTGGCGATAAGAATCCCAACGAAAGTTATGAATTTGATAGCCTTGGCCATGGTTCTAGTTTTGATGATATTGCTGGTGAAGGGAGCTTTATATCAAGGAAATGAACGGTTTGTTTTGCTACTTAATATAGGTATTGCATGGGAAGGCAGTTGATGTGTGAACAGAAGCAAACTTTTTGCTTAAGAAAAAGAATATCTTTAGAGAGAAGCAAAGGAATTCTTGAGGTTGTTACAGAATATCGTGTCTATGCATTTGGGGTAGGTTTCCTTTATAATGGGACTTCGTTGTTGTGTGGGGGCAGCATAACGGTACGTTGATCAATTTCGTTTTCAAAATTCAAAAGACTGCCTTGAATTTCCAGTTCAATTGATCGGTATCATGGGTTAGTCAGCCCTTGTGCCTGCACATATGACTCTATTAAATAATGCCTCGTGACTATATGTCACGACCCGAAGACATAGGCTCCACCCCATCGGTGCTTTTGCAAGTATTTTCAGTATCTGCTAAGCAGCATATTACACTGATAATTATCGTGGCACTAACCACCTTACAATTCCGAATCGGAGAATTGCTGGCGAGAAACTCCAAAGAAGACGATGACTTATTCAGAAATGCGATTTTTGACACGACAAAGTCCTATGTACGTACGAATGTTTAGCTTGATACCAACTTTCTTGATTGGGATCCTCTTTGCTTTACTACATCCTGATTCATTTTTCGTTACACGAGATACCAAACGTTATTCTCAATAGATACCATCATGTTTTTATTTTTATTTTTTGGCCCCTCAATAACCCGAAGGGAGGTTGAAAAAGCGAAAAAGAGTGACGTAAATAAATACACGCCTTGCCAATTGCCACAGTTATTGTACTTTCATGACTCATTGATGAGTACCTAAGACAAATCATTACAATAACTACTAAATTAACTGGAGGAGTACCTTAAACAACAAGTCGTTGGAGAGCACTCTCGTGTCATTCAGCAATTGGTGCTTATATATGAAGTACTGTTAGAGGGAACGTTAAGAAATCACTTTGAGCAATAAGTCTGAAATTGCAGTCATGAAAACTAATCAATTCAATTCATGGTTAAGTTGGTAGAGTAGGTCTACATAAAAAAAATTTAAAAAAATAAAGTGTTTAATCTTAATCTTATAAAATGCTTTAATGATTTGAAAATAGAAAATTGAGGATGATGGGCTTTTTGCTGTAGCTTCAAACCAACTTCAAATGATCACCTGCTAATAAATGTTCCCTCCTAAAACAAAAAATTATATCATAAAATTAATCAATTAAAAAAAAAAAAAAAAAACACATAACCAAGGTAATGGAACTTTTAAGAATTGCCATGGGTGGGAACTGGGGACCAGGTGGATGTCAAATCGAGGTTTGGGCTATCTACTGTTGGGCTCTCTCTTCGATGTGATGGCCGTAAAGGAGCAGCTATCCACAATAATTGGGCCCATGGAAATGTGATTGTGGAAGAGAAAATCAAATTCTGGTCTGGGCCGGGCCGATGGGCATTTGGGACTGGATTCGAGCCCATCTAACCGAGATTGCAATAAAATTAAAACTCTCGGATTCGAAACACAATTAAAGTGAATTAAAAATTCAAAATGTGTTAAATATATATGAAAGAAAAATTTTCATTCTCTTTAAGTCAAAGGACTACACCTGACATGAAGCTTCCCCAGAAAATTTTCCAGCATCATCACCTCCTCCGGCTCCTGCATTCCATGCCTCTCCCCTGCAATTTCTTTTTTTAATAATTAATATTAAAATAAACTTATTTTATCAGAAACAAAAAAAGGGTTACTATTATAAAATTTTTCGTAGATATATACAATACACGGAGGAGTCATTTTCATGATACGGTTACCACAACAACAAATGAAAGGTTGGGATTGTGGGTGGAAAGGGAAATAATAATAAAATATCCATTCTTTGGTTTATAGTACACAAAAGCTACTTGCAAGCAGCCGCTCTACTCTCTGGTGGTGGTGTTAAAATCAAGGAAAAGAAAAGAAACCTAAAAGCTACTTGCAAGTAGCCATTTGGTGGCTCTGAAGTCCCCCAAATATGCCATGTTTGATTTCCACCATTGTCTAAAGGCAAAAAAAGAAAAGAGGAGAGAGAGAGAGAGGGGGGGGGGGGCTTGTTGACACACCCGTTAAACCTTAAAAAACCGAACTTTACCCTTAACTGCTCGTAAGACAACTCTTGTTTTTTTACACACTTTGAGTAGGTTTGTCTCGTTGCCTATCTCTATCTCCAGCTACTTTCTTTTGGTTGCTTTTGTTTCATGGCTGATGCTTCTTAATTTGCTCTTTCAAGTAAAATTTTTTACGCAGTTCTTGTACTTCTTCTTTGTTGGGCTTTTGTGAAGTAAGGTGTTTGATGGGGATTCGGTTTGTGTTTCTGCTTGTGGTGGTGTTTTAGTACTCTGAATCGACTGTCTTGCCATATTGGGTTGGATTGTGAATTCAAATAGCAGAGAATTTGGGTCTTGATTCATGGGTTTGATGCGGGTTTTTGCATTTTTTTTTTTTATTTTTTAAGTTGTCTAGGTGCTAGGGTTAGTTTGAGCATGGCTTTGATTCTTGTGACTTTGGTTCTTTCTGGGGACTCTCACTTGATCTTTGTGGGTTAGTTTTCCTTTTTCCTTTGTCTTCTGGATTTCTGCAATGAGGTTCTTTTCGTCTGGTGGGAAAAATGTGATGGGATTGCTACAACTAAATGTTCTGTTTTTGGTTGACATTCTTTGGTCTTGGAATTGGTTTTGAGTGTTAAGAGTCATTTATTGGGATGAAAAACTGGGAAGAGGAAATATCTTTTGATGACTGTTCTGTTATGAAACTTTTGCTTTCAGATTTGAACTAGAACATTCTTTCAGATCAAAATACAAAATCTTGTGTGATATAGAAACTTAAACTGCCAAAAAATTTTGCACCTTTGAACGAAATTCTTTTCTTTTTTTTTTTATCCCCTTGTTTTAATGTTTTAGCTACAGGGCAACCTTCTTGAATATTTAAAATTTTCATTGCCTTCAACAATCATAACTCTGCATCACATAATCGATGCAAAAATTATTTATGGAAATTACAGGAATCTGGTTTATTTTCCTTGTTTTTTCTCCCTTTCTCGGAACATTTTGAAAAAGAATAGCAGAGGATAGTAGCTTTGTGTGGTATTTGGGGTTGGATAGGATCATGAGATGACATTTGTTTGTTGAAAGTTTATATTTCTGTCCTTTATCTTGAATTAATCCTTGTGTTGGATCTGTTTGTGAGTTATAATCTAACCATTGTATACTGTCCCCTTTGCTGTTTTCTGACTTGCTATACTCATAGGGAGGAGATAGATTTCTAAACAGGAAAAAGTGACCATGAATAAGCGGATACCAAGTAGAAATTCTCGATCCAAAGGCATTAAAGCGAAGCATGTTTTACAGATTTGTCTGTTGCTTGGTGTGTGCTTCTGGTTAGTCTACCAAGTTAAGCGTTCACATGATAAGAAGAAGGAGTTTGATGAGAATGATCCAAAAGCATCTATCAAAGCTCAAAGTGCAGATGAGGTTCTGAAATTAGGGAGGAAGGACATCCTTCCCCGTGTGCAAGAGGCAAGTAAGAATGAGAAACATGAGGAAGATGAGCAAGAAGAAAGTGTTGAACGAGCAGAAATAAATAGGGAAGAAGAAAATAATCATGAACAAGAGCAAGAAGATGATGAAGAAAAGACTAAGCATGAAGGAGAGCATAAGGGGGGAAATAAGCATGAGGAGGAAGAAAGAGAAGATGAAAATGATCATGAAGAAGGAGAGCAAGATGAAACTAAGGATGAAGAGACAGAAGATGAGGACAGAGGTGGCGATGATGATATAGATGAAAGCAATCAAGACAAAATGGATGGGGAGGATGATGGCGAAGAGGAATTTATAGAAGAAGAGAAAGAGACAGAGGAGGTAGGTGAGGAGAAAGAAAGTGAAAGTAATGAAGCTGAAGGAAAGGAGCAAGTAGACCATGAAAAATCACTAGAGGATCAGGATCATGAAGGAGATTCTCATGAGGCCCGAGAGGAAAACTACAGGGCAGATGATGCTTCTAGTGCTGTCACCCATGATGTTAATGGTGATTTAGTACAGGAGAACCAAACAAATGAAAATAATGCCTACAATGTTAATGGTAATAAGAACAACTCAACATTACACTTGGAACAAGTTGTAATGGCTGAAAATGTTCTTCCAGGCTACAATAAGGATGCTGACGGAGGTCTGGCCAACACTGATGATAAGTTGCCTCCTGAAAATACAACTTCTTTATTCAATGATCAACAGATATCGAGCAATAGGTATTTGGAAGTGAATGCAGAAGCTGATGATAAGCCCAGAGGTGCCAGCACAAATACTTCAGATTTGTCCCAGCAGAATGAAACGCTGACTATTTCAAATCCAAATCATGCTCAAAATTCCTCAGTTGATGGTGCAAATATTGAAGAAGTATCCAACTTGAAATATACTGAATTGGGGCATATTAACAACAAGGTTTCTGACAATAGTCAATCTGATATAAAAGCAGTAAGCTTGGGCAAACCTGAGGCAATGCGAAACTCCTCTAGTAGTTCAGTGTCGGATGCATCAGATAAGAACATTAAGCGAGAAGTAGAAGCCGAAGCTGATGCCAATGCCGGATCATCCTGGATCATAAAGGAGGTTACGGATGCCCCTCTTAATGAGAACTCAAACACCAATAATGAATCGAATGGAACAAATGAAAAATCTGATTCTTTTGCCACTGCTGAAATTGGAGCTGCAGATAAACAAGAGAAGATTGATTTCTCTGATACTTCGATTAGCCAAGATGAGAAAGAAGCTCGCATGTACCCGGATAAGTTTCCCAAGGACATTGTTGGAGGGGTTAACGGCAGAGATGCTGCAGCAGGATGAAAATCCTTGTGAAATACTCGTGTCTGTATTTGGGTGACCTAAATGCGTAGTCACCTCTCAGGCTTTCACCCTTTGTAACAAGGGAATTTGTAGTGACTCTAGTCGTCAATTAAATCAAGACTTTTTTACACCGTGGTGAGACCATAATCCAATTTTTTGATTTTCTGAAAAGAAAAAAGGGAAATTTCCCAACTAAACTATCTTCATTTTCTTGAAAAAAAAAAAAACAACAATTCGGTGATTTGGCCAAAAAAAAGAACGTGTAACTACTTCTTCCACCCACTATGGAGAGCGTTTTATGAATGTAAGTTTGCTGCTACGGCTGTTATAACAGGAGGAGTCGACAGGGAAGTGAAACACAAAATGGTAGGCCACCCTTTCTAGTAGCTCTTGGTTTTACGAATAAATATAATAAAAACAGCCCTCTTCTAAGCAGTGATAATCTATGGGCCATCTGAGAACTCGGTCACTAAGTATGCTGTTTTTTAATATCAAAGAATGTGGGAAACAATAAAAAAAGATTAGATTTTTTTTAAGACAGAAAAGAATCGGATTCTAATGAGACTAAGCAACTAGAATTGTGTTTCTGACAATGGTGGACTTCGTAAATTCCCCCCCCAAAAGAATCCAATCCCAAGTGGAGTCTTTGCCACCTTGTACATTTCGAATATTCCAACATCTTTACCAACATTGGATTCTCATTTTCTCTCACTAAAGTCCAAATCGACAAAGAGGACACCTAGAACAACGAGGAAACGAATCTTTTAAAGATAAATTATGAACAAAATTAACAAAAGGCGCATAGCATTAGGAAATTCAATAAACAACTCATCATTCCTCACTGTACAAGATACAACTATATACTCCAGCTAAAAACACTGCCGTTAGTTAATCAGCCAAAATCAAAAGAATGAAGAATCCAACGCCTAACCGAATCATCGGTGAACCGCCAAAATCATCAAATGACAAAACTCTGGCACTTCTGCCTCAACCCTTTTCTCAGCTTATGGGAAAACAGCCTGCAAGCATCCATGCTTAGATCCATGGCCGCAGCTAGTGCCACGAAAGCAGCTGCGTCCTCTGTGCAGTTCACGTGCTGCACCCCAATCTCCACTTCCGGCTTACTGCTTGGTTTGCCGCTGGCTTTTACCGTTGATGACATTACGAAACCTTTGAACAAGAACTGGGACAAGAATCCAAACCCAAAGTCTGATCCGGACCACGACCCAGACCCAGATCTGTATCCAGACCCGAAATCACAACTACTGTGTGGACTGCTTACTGGGGTGGCAACAGTATTGCTCATGTCAATTGTGAATCTCCCACCAGTTTTAGCACTAATCGTTGAACTGGCTAGATTGGTGGTGGAGGGGGTAGCAACAATGGTGTCATGAAGTAATTCAAATCGGTATCCTAATGCACCATGCTCACGCCACGCCTCCAGGCGGCCCCAAGGCTGCCAGGTACCTTTAAAAGGGCGGAGAATGAGCCATGCCCCGGGGTTGGACCGGCTGACGTGATCCGAACCCGGGGACGGTACAAATGGGGTCACCATTGATGTCATTGCCACCGGCGAGCCAGAGAGGTCATGAATTGTAATTGTCCACCCTTTTCGTTCTTTCGCTGAATGGTCTTTATCGGATCCAAGAGAACGTAGCCAATTTCTTGATGTGCTTGGTTCCGACACTGATCGCCTGAAACAAACAAAATGTTGCCAGTAAAAATCAGTATCGAGTTATAAAGACAACAACCGCTGAGACAATAACAAGAACTTGATATTCAAGTACAAATTCTAAATGGACAAGATTTTTTAACCTCAGCCACTTTACTTAGCATCAATTAAGGCTTTACTTTTTACATCAAAACAGAAAACGGTTTCTTGGGATTCAAGCAAATCAAGATTTGGACATCTTTATTTCGAATCCAGAACCAAAAAAGGAATCCCCTTCCCTCAAATTTTCTATCAAGCCAAACAGAAAATAAAATTCCGTCGAAACTGCGTATAGTTTTAGAAAGAAAAAAAAAAGAAGTCAAGGACTAACCTTGATAATAAATTTCGATCCCCTTGATTCCTCAAGTTGAACTTGCAGGTGAAGACAGCCTGCCTAACACTCCCTTGCACTTGAAAAACCTGTGGACTAGACTCCGGCTCACCACCAAACTGAAACACATATCTTGGATCAGGCTCCGCCCTTACACTCGAGAAAAATTGCGCCTTGGCTCCAATGTCAACCCAACCACTGTGCATCACACAAGGCCTCGACTCAGCCTTCCGAAGATCCAGTAGCACTGTCACCCTCCCCAAGAGCTTCCCGTCAGCCCACCCACATGTCGGCAGCCTGTCGGCTCGCCTGCCGTGTACTTCAATGCTCAAGCTTTGGACTTTCTTGTTGGAACTCAACGTTTTATCCAACTGGGTCTTGTTTAGAGTGAAGCAGGCAGCCAGAGAATTGAGCGGGGAATTGCTTTCCGGGTTCTGGCTTTGTTCTTGCTGCTGGTGTACTAAAGGGACTTCGGATTGCTGTGTAGGGAAGTTCTTGAACTTGATCTTGCAATAGCATGATGAATATTCTAACTTGGAAGACGCTGGAACCTTGATTGCTAGGTTACCCACAAGGATCCGCACAAAATGGCATGGATCCATCTCGTCGGCGATGGCAGTAACAAGGTCTTGGCTTTATCGGTGAAAGGAAGATGTGGGGATTTTAAAGAGGAAAATTTTAGGCTGATTTGAAGGTTACCGACTATAAGTAGAGAGAGACAGCGTGGGGCAAGAAGCGGCAATGTGAAAGTCCAGCTTTACGCTGGAGACACAGACGAAGACAGTCTGTATAATGTTTATTAGCTGTATACTTGCAGGACCGGATCAAAATGGTATAATTGTAAAATTCCCTTTATTGAATATAATTTATGTTAATAAAATTTCACTTAAAATTTTTATAAATGAAAATCACATTCTAATTGTTAATCTTTTTTTTTTTTGAATTAACAGTTAAAAAGGGTTCAAATAATGGTGGGGCTTTCAATGTTCTTAGTTTTTTTTTTTTTTTAATACAAATGGAAGAAGGTAATAATATTGGGGGCGAAATCTATGTATGTATTATTGCATTTGCATGGACAGGTGAGCGTGGGGGGGATTTTGATTGGGCAAAAGGGAAGAAGTGTGAGCTGGCTGATAGTGCGCACGTACGTTCATATCCAGTTATGCCGGCAAAACCCATCTCTGTACTACCACAATTTCTTTTTTTTTTTTTAATATCATTATCCCTGTCGTTTTCTTTGTTTCTTGTTCCATACGCTGGCTGTTCGGCTCCTCCTCAATGCATCTGAGCTGGCCACCAAGTCGGAGTGGTAGATATATGTTGTCATTCAGACAGGCTTTGTAATTGCTTATAGTGCGAATTTTAAGGGAAATGTTGGGTTATAACTGGCGCACAGCTGTTGCCACTAAGACTTGAGTTGGACGGTAGTTTGACCCTGGCCTCATAAACTAAAGTGCACGTCCAACAAAGCTAAAAAAAAATCCCTGAGCCCGTCGTGAGGCCCACCAACAGCCATTTTTTGCCCCCATCGTCCCTCCACAAACGACGATCCGCGTTGGTGGCTGTTCGGGGTGCTTCTTGCTGGATCCAAAATATGTAGGACGTTCCCTCAACTGAATTTTGGATGAACTCTGTTCCTGTTCTGTCTTGTCTTGTTTTGTAGTTCAATTCCCCTTCGACCAGCTCTAGGGTTCCCAGTTGCATTATTGCACGACACGTGCAATGTAAAGTAGCTTTGTCTTTTGTTCTTTGTCCTAATCACCTTTGGGTGGCCGACACGCCACTTTTGATGTCAGGGCCACATGGCTTTCCCGTCGGCTTTAGATACGTTATTTAATGAGTGCTGGTTGATCCTTTACGGCATGCTTATGGGCTATTCATAAACAACTTGGAATAATGGAAAAGGAAGACGACTGGTCTCCATCTAAATAGTTCATAAACAACTTGGATTATGGGCTATTCATGATTCCAACGTAGGTCTTACCTTTCAATATATATATATATATCTCATAAAATGATCACCGGGAAAATAAATTGAACTTTATAAAACCAAAATGTAATGTATGCCTTGGCTTGTTTGCTGTTTAGGACAAAGATGACAGGTTAAATGGGAAGACCGACAGGGTAAAAAGGCAACAACGACAACAAAGGATTTCCTTGCATTTTTTTTGTACAGGGGATAAGCCTGGCAAGCTTTTATTGGATACTTCAGGTTCAACTTTATCCTAAAATTTTACCCCTGAAGCCATTTTCAGAGTCAACTCTTTTCCGTCCGTTTGCCATTATTAGCCGCTTTCCACTTTGGGGCTTTGCTTGTATATTTACCTCCTCTACTTCTTTGTTAAAGAAACCAAAAATAGGTGCAAATAATTCCTCGTTCTTGAAACACGACGATAACTGAAAGAATGACAAATAAATGTTTTTAAGGCGATACCCTATTAAAGGGTATTGTTTTAGTTGGTTGGAACGAGTTTTGCACTTAACGTAAGGGTTTTGGCGTGTATGAAGTTAAAAATGTGTTTGTAAGTAACAATTTCTCCTATTGAACGCATCCAAAGGGATTGTAACTGACCATGGCTGTCACTTTAAAGTATGCTTTCTTTTTGGTTTTTTGGTTAGAAAAAATGGGAAAGCTGGTATCTTTTTTGGTAGTATGCATGGACACCATTTGCAAGACATGGAAACCAGAGAATACGACCAATGTACTAAAGACGAACATCTGAAAATCTTAATAAGTGTAATGTTTTAGAAAATTTTGGCGTTATCATTAACTGACATTCTTAACTTCCCATTCTATTCTCAAATTGCATATAAAAATGTATATTCACTATCCCATATAAGAAATTGTGCTTTAATCTTAATTAATTGTTTTTGGCATTGATAAAATGTTCCTCCAGAAAGCGTTAATGACTATTCCATGTATGCGTTTCCCTTTGTCTTGTTAAAATAAATAAAATAAATAATAATTTTATTATCGGTCTGCATTCTCATCTAGCCAAATATATATATATATATATATATATATGATCAGAAGTCTACATTTACTTTAAGTTTTTGGTAACAAGAAGTCCACTTATTGACATCCAACAAGGATTTCAACCAATATAATTTGCAAGTTCGCAGTACTTGAAGGGCAACAGAAACTGATAAAGAACATTGTTAAACAGACTAGAGAGATACCAGCTACTCTGAAATTCCATCCATGTATGCTAAGGAAGACTCAAAAAAACCCATTTCTATGACAAAAATTGTTGACCGGGGGAAAAGTAGAAACAGCACTAAACTCGTTTAGCTTCTTCTCAAAATTTCCGACAGTTCCCATATGGTTAACTCCCAGAAATGAAATTTGGTTGGCTATTCCCTTCTTCAGCTCTTTCATTGCATCTCTTAGCTGTTCTAGCTCGCGCAATTCGAGTTCTTCAATGGGAGATTCCCACCAGCATTGCCTTTCGCTGGCCTTCCTTATTTGGTCAAGTGCTTCTCCTCTCACTCTTTCGGCTTCCACTTGATTAAGGATTTGAGTTAACTGCGCATTCAGTTCGCGAACATTGGCATTTCGATGAGCTTCAATGAGTTGGTGCCTGCTGGAACTCCGAGGAGGGTTTCTGGCAAGAAACTGGTCCACGATGGAATCAACCTCAGGGTGACCAAATGAGAATGCCTTCTCTGCCGGGGAGAAAACTATTATGGCAATTTCAACCCCACAGAGTGTGCATAGCTCACTAGCCTTCTTGAAAAGTCCCGCCCTTCGTTTAGAGAAGGTGACTTGTAGGTGATTCTTCTTGGAAATCTTCTCAATAGCAATCTTTCTTCGACCTGCACTGGCCTTTCTCTTCTCCATTGTCAAAGAGGATCCAAGAATTCTCTGACCCGGGCTTGGCTAGAGGTCATGTGATGACGTGCTTAGAGTTTGGTGGGAAACATGTGGTATTTATAGGACTAGGTTCCCCCCCCCCCCCCAAAGACCCTTTACACAGCCAAATCATAATCCTTCATTCGGTTATCTTTTCCAAGTAAGATGATTAATCCCAGATGTGGAGGTTATGGAATCTTAAGCTTTTAATGCGTAACGCTATGAGTTAAACGGTACTGGTTGGCAATGTGCAAGAGATATTGATGACTTTGGAACTAAATGTCAACCATAAATATGAATTGTTTACAGTCTTAAGACAGTGCAGTTACAATAGCCCCATTGCTTTTAAGCAAATTGTTAAATGTTAATTATCACTAATTAGAGAAATCTTATCATGTGATTTATAAATCATCACTTGGATCATGGATGGATGGGGTTTACTTATTCATAAACATCAATGATTTAGGGCCTATACAGGTAGAGATTGACCATCCTTACTGTTTTTACAACTTAGGGAACTTAATGATGAATTGCCTTCTTAGACATTTTACAACCACACTGATTTTCATTTTCCTTCCACCTTTGTTTCATAGTTTCCTTTTATTTTAAGTCGGAGATTGCACGACTAAACGGCTAACGTGATCACACATGATTCAAATTTTGTACCCTATCTTTTTTATTTCAAATATTTTAAGGAATTTAGTAGGTTACCTCTCTTGTCCATTCAACTTTCATTTTCAAGAATCGGTGAACTTGACAATTACTGTTGCTTTTCCTGTCTCCAACCGACGAGGAGTATTGTCAAAGAGGCATTTGTATGGATGTATACACAGGATGAACAGGCCAAAAGCTTGCATTTTCGCATGAGGAAATGCTAGTAACCCATTATTGCGGCCTCTAAAGGCTGGAACTTAAATCAATCTTTGCGGTAACCTGTTCCTTCCTTTTTAGTAGTTTTTGGGCTTTATGCTATTGTTTACCTCACAGTACCCCAGCAGAGCAGAAAATTGAGTTCTTACAACACCCTTTATTTCATACAACAAATGAAACCAAACAAGTGTATTGTTTCCATGTGTTCTAATTAAACTGAATAAAGGATTCACTTGCATAAATACACGCATGTATGACTTAAAATTTTGAACTAAATTGTGTAAAAGACATGAAGATTGTCACGCATGTGTCCGCACACACCCCCCCCCCCTTCTGTCTTAGTAAAACCCGCGTCCATGTCCAAGATTGTATCCATGACCATGACCATGACCATGAGGCACCAGATTGGGATTGAAGTCATGGAAAGTAACAGCCCTCTGATCAAGATGATAAGCCCCACCAGTGCTAGAACTTGCTCCATAGTACTGCTGAGGGTTTGGCATGTTTGATTGTTGGATTAGAAGCATATCAGCTTGCCTTGCCACATTCTTCTTCAGCTCCTCCATGGACGCCTTTAGCTGCTCAAGCTGAGGCAGGCTAAGCTCCTCAATGGGGGACTCCCACCAGCACCCTGTCAGGCTGGCCTTCTTGATTCTGTCAAGTTCTTCTCCCTTCTTCTTTTCTATGTCCAATTGTTGCAGAACCTGATACGTATTTTAATTCGATTAGCCTGTTTTTAACACATTTTTGTTGCCGCTGAAGGCACTTTAGAAGTACATTTGCAAGACCAATATTTTCCTTATTGATCAAAGAGAAGGTGATCAATTTGTTCCTTTCGAACTTGAGGGATATCCCAGACATGGCACCGCGTTTGAATTGATGTAAGCCACAGAACCTTTATGTTACGGTTATTCCTAGTGGCAAAATTTCACGATGGCAACACATGCTTCAGATTTTCCGAGGAATTCCAATGAGCATAAAGAGAGATAATTAATTACATTCCTCGTACAAAATATTTTCTTCTATTGGTGTTGATTTTCCTGACGGGTAAAAACATTGTGTATCATTCAATTAATGGTCCATGTACATCACACTTGTTTTGTTTTTTTTCTTTTTTTCTATTTTTGGTTAGTTGACTCGATTTTAGACAGGTTGTGTAACATGATTTAATCAATGTTGTTGACGTCAAAATAGTCCAAAATTAATATGAGTTGACAAGTGTATATGTCTTGTGTGTGGATTCAATTAATCAATAAACTGGGCAAAATCTGAGAATTATTGTGAATACCATCACTCATTACCAAATCAGAGTAACACAACTTCTGGGGGCCAGGAAAATACCATAGAATGGAACTGATGAATGCAACTGTTGAGACTAAATGGCAGCAAGCATGCCCTGCACACAGTTAGCTTCAACCAACTAGTTCTTATTGCAAATTTGGTTACCACTGTATTATAAAACCGTACCTGACTGAGCTGCGCATTGAGTTCACGGACGTTAGCATTGCGGTGAGCCTCAATGAGTTGCATGGTGGGCGATGGCCGAGTAGTGTTTCGGTTGAGGTAACGATCAACAACCGTTTCAACACTAGGGTGGCCAAAGGAGAAGGCCTTTTTTCCGGGTGAAAAAACTACAAGGGCAATCTCAGCACCGCAGAGAGTGGAGAGTTCGCTGGCTTTCTTGAAAAGGCCAGTCCGGCGCTTGGAGAAGGTTACTTGCCGATTGCTTTCTTTGTTCATTTTCACTAGCTCCACTTTTTGTCGACCATTAGTCTTTCTCGACATGGCTACTTCTTCAAGGTCAAGAAACTCACCCACAAAATAGATTCTTTTCTGGTTTCTCTCTGGTTGGTCTAGAGAGGAAATGGGGTCTGATTTTATAGCATTTTGTCAGGTTTGAGATATTCAAGATTAGGTGGCAAATTAACAGCGGCTTTCCTTGAGTTTAATGGCTTACTGGTTTTGGAGGTTCAGAATATTTTCCAATTTAGTATACAAGGAAAGAACGACTGACAAAATTAAATGTGAGAACTGCCCGAAAAGGATTCCTCGTCATAACAAAATATCCCGAACTTTAGGCGACTAGTTCTCCCAATATCCAACAACACTTTGTTCCCGGCCATCAACTTCAAGCCCATGTCTATTCCATAACAAAGGAACAAGAAAATGAAATTAGAGGCAATAATCTCTCAGCAATGACAAGACCTCACGAGGTTTCCTGTCAAGGAAGTGGGCTTTCCAACTAGCAAGTCCATGCCACCTGTTTAGGTCACATAGTACAATGAGATAGCCAGCAAGTATGCTTACCATCTCTGGTCACTCAGTTACACGGTCTCCCTCTAACCATTCCCCCAGTCTACCAGGCTTATCTTTGAAGTATTGATGATCATTAATTACGAGATTTAGTATGGATATTGGATAGCAAATTCAAAAGAGTAAGAAGAGTGCTCATTTGGAAGGTTTCCCTGCGATGAGTAATTAGAGTGTACATCATAATACACTACCATTCCAGAGTGAGTTGGCGCCAAGTACACAATCATTCCAGGGTGTGAATGGCGCTCCAATTTCTTTTTTTTTTTTTTTTTAAAAAAAAAAGATTAAAATTTCCAAACCAAGACGTGACGACTGAAGGGTTATAAAAAGAATCACTTTTTTTTTTTTTTTTTCTTCTTTTTGGTTAAAAAGCTAGTATGAGTATACAATTTTTGGACTTTATTCTCACTCTCCCCTCCTCCACACATGTACTTGAAAAATTAACTTGGCACTCCTGCTCTTTTTTCGGTTTGTTTCATTTGCCTGGCATGTAATGTCGATAACAAACTCCTCTTCTAATAAAATTCAACGTTCATTTGTAAGTTACATTAAGAATACTAACAAGTGCTCCGCTAATTATCTGGCTTGAAGCAGCGTGCCATTGATTATTTGCTCCGGCCCACATGTAATGGAAAACAATTTCAGCAAAAAGCTTTTGTTGTTAACTTTACAAGTCTTTATTCGGCAGTCAACTTTCCATTGCGCATCACTTTTATCTGTCATATTCAGGTTTTAGTTACTCTTCGGTTATCTGCAAGTCCCATGAAATTTCCCTGTGCCCTCTTTGTTTGCCTTGAGGAAAAGATTAAACATTGCCTCACAAAGGGAGTTTCTTAATTTTTTTGTTTTATGGTACGTACCGGAAAAGAGTTTCTAGAGTGGCGGAATTTTGAGTTGTATTACTGCAGAATGACTTTCGTTATCCCACAATAAGGCAAAACTGGCCTCTGAGTGCAGCTTTTACAAACTTTAACCCACTTTCTAGGAACCATTGACTAATGACAGTTAATGCCAATCAGTTTCATCCATGCTCTATGTGCAGAAAAATGAATAAGGGACAACTATTGGGAATGAAAAGAGAGATCTTTTAGCTGTTGTGCATCCACCTCTGATGGTGCCCGAGTAAGGGCACACTGGGCAGTTGTTGTCTTTGGGAAAGCTATGACATCCCTGATGGAATTGGTGCCAGCCAACAACATAACCAATCTATCCAATCCATATGCGATCCCACCTGCAGGAGAAAAAAAGATAGGAAAATAAATGAAACAGAGAGAACTGGCAAATCTTCATGTAGTCCAAGGGCAGGACGGAGTTCCCTACCATGAGGAGGTGCACCCATGTCCAAAGCCTCCAAAAGGTAGCCAAACTTTGCTTCAGCCTGCAGACAAAGTAACTTACTAATTCCAAATAGGGAAGTGATGCATTCAGCACAAGGTAGTTAACAAAACATGTTCAACGCTATCCCCCTGCAGTGAATGCTACCTAGCGTGCTTAAATGAAGCATTGAATTTGGAGTTGGGAATTCAAGATACCACATGTTCGTGAAGTAAAATTCTTCTATTTGCAACACCCAATCCCCACCTAAACCCATCCATTTGAAAGATGTCACAGTCCCATGTCAAGATCTTTTTTAAACAGGTGCATGCATCAAAAGTATAATGCCCGACAATCTTTCTGCACATCATGCATAGATATCCAGAATAAGGTTAACCCCATGGACCTCTTTGGGCTGTCCTAGACAGCTTTGTCTGTAAAATTCTACTAGTGCTAAACAATATTGTCCGTTGCAGCAAATTTCTTTCTCCATATGAAAATGATGCAAAGATGAAAAATTGCAGGAGAAAATGTTGTAACATCCTCCATGTGTAATACATAATTATGGACATCTTAAGATCTTATGAAATATGAAATGCATGCCCAAAGGAAGTGCAAATAGCTCAAGAGTTGTCTCACCTGCTCAGGTGAGATGCCAACAATTTTGAGAACCTTTTGTTGGACATCACGCTTGTAATTTCTCAAACTCCCCCCACCAATCTGGCAGCAAAACAAGAAAGAAGGCACACTTGCTTTCTGCCTGACATTAACTTAAAATTGCAGCTACAGAAAGAAGAAGATGACCTACCTCAACTCCATTGTAAACCATGTCATAAGCCAGGGCACGAGCAGAGGAAAGATCTTCGATGTCTTCTGGGTTGGGAGCAGTAAATGGATGATGCAATGCCTGTAGCAAACCAAAACGTTAAATACTGAAACAGATCAAAATAGTGACTTAACTTGCTTATGCTAGCCCAAACACAACCACCAACATGGAGACCAATACAAGAACTAAGCAAATAATTCCATTCCAATAATAAATATGCAACTTCCTGGATCTAGCTCACAGGTAAAGACACCATGTGCCAAGACCATAAGTCAATTACTCCCTATTTTAACCACCTAGTAAAATTCAGTAAGGAAAAAAAAAAAAAAAAAGGAGCAAACATATAGCATGTGTTTGAAGTTCAAAATATCTGGCTGAAGCACAAGTCCTCAAGGTTATTAAGCAGGAACTTATCATATCAAAAACCAGAGGAAGTTTAACCAGGAAAGGCAAGTTCTCCATTTGCGCTAATAAAATTACAAGAAGTCAATTCCAATAACACCAATAGAGTTGTGCACAACCCAATCATGAAATTTTTCTTAGGAAGTAGAAACAGATTGTAGATAATTTATCTCATCAAAGCAGACAAAGTCATAGATGTACATACCTCAAGTCTTTGCTCTGCATCATTCCACTCGAACATAGGGAAATCAGTCACCCAAAGAACTGAATGCTTGGACTACAATATCAGAAATAGAGGGGAAAAAAGAATTGTCAGAGAGGACAAAGCAACTGTTATTGACAATTCAGATACCAGGTAGGTAGCAAAAGATACATGGTCGATTAAGTCCAGCTCATTGGCTACAAATAGCCTAAGTCGGTCCAGAGTTTTATTAACTGATGCATGATGGCCCACTGCAAACAAAATTAGATCCCCTGGTCCTGCAGAGCACCTTCCCAACATTTGCTCCTTTGCTGTTGGACCCAGACTGGATACTAAAGCAGGAGTCCCCTCAACATCTTCTGAAGGTCAAAATAAAAAAAGAGATAATTTAATGAAGTTTGAAATCACATTCACGGATGAAAAATGAATTCACAATGAATATTTATCTTTTTACCATCATCCATGACTTTCAAAAAAGGCAATCCCTTTGCTCCAGATTTGATTGCTTCACCATAGATATCACCTTTCTTAAGAGCTGTATTAGAGTATTTTTGAGCACCTGAAGGCAAACATAATACTTTGATAATTCCCCCACTTTTCAAGCTATCAGAGAATACCCTGAAAGGGGACTCAACAAAAATATCAGATACCTGCAACATCATTGAAGAAACCATCATTAACAAATGCTTCAGAACAATAGTGTATGAACACAACATCATATTCTACAACAGCCAAGATCCGATAAACCAAACTTCTGAGCCGAGAGCAACTTAACATTTAAAAGAAAAGCAAAGTGTGAAATTTGCTGGATACAAAGTGAAAGTCAATATTACATCTTTCAGCTCTAGATCAAATCTAGCATCTGGCCTGTCTGAACCATATCGACGCATTGCTTCAGCATATGTAAGCCTTGGGAATGGGTTTGGTAGTTGGATGCCCTTAATCTCCAGAAAAACCTGACAATAATGAGCATTTTATTCACCCAACTATATTCAACACAAATTGGGAAGATGTTGAAAAGGTGCTTGCATACTTAATTAGCTCAGGAAGTGGTCTATAGGTGTAGGCATATTGCCTGAATCTACATGCTGAAATCACTCAGTCAGCAGAAACCTTAAAATATGTATCAAAGTAAAGTAAAAAAGAGTGGTCCAAAGGAAGCCCAAGCTGCAACCCTTGCTTAAGCTTAAGCAACACTATTAATCCCAAATATAGTTAATGAATAAAGAAATAAAATCAGACTGGGCTGCATTTGACTGTGGTTAACAATAGCTTTGAATGCTTTAAGAAGTTACACTCACCTTGCAAATCAACTCCTCGTTGATCCTTAGCATGTCTTCCAAAGGAGTGAATGCTAGTTCCATATCTAATTGAGTGAATTCAGGTTGTCTATCAGCTCTCAGATCTTCATCTCTAAAGCATCTACCAAAAAAAAGAAAAAAAGAGGAAGAAGAAGAAAAGTAAGTCTTCACTGCTTGACCATCGTGACAAAAAACAAAAATGTTATTAGTGCTAGCTACTTGAGGAAAAGAGTTCATCAATCCATCACCGACATAACCAACAGCAATTTCTTAGAAAATTCATGAAAACTATGAAGAAAATGCAGTTGTCAGTCTTTTCTCAGCAACCATATTAATTGCCAGGATAAGAATTTACAGAAAAAGGAAAAATTTAAGATAATAACTGAAAAATGCATAACAAACAGAAAGTTAAAACAGATAGGAAGACAAATTACCTTGCTATTTGATAATATTTGTCAAAACCAGAGACCATCAACATTTGTTTAAAAAGTTGTGGACTTTGAGGCAAAGCATAGAATGTTCCTGGCTTCAAAATACACATTGAAGTGAATCAAAGCTGCAAGCCGTGAAGAAAGTATCCCAGGAAATAAATAATTATAAAGAACTACATCTCAAAGGAACTATCTTTCTCATTGAATCATAAATATGATACAGAAACATACAAAAATCCAAAATACAAAGAAGCAGGGGAAAATGAAATTAGCAGTCTCATCTCCTAAGTAACATATATAAGATACTTGAAGCATCAAAATTGAGTATTTTCAAAATGACAGGGCATGGGCCATAAATTGAATGATATAAATAGGCAGAAAATTTTGAAAATTCACCACTGTGATGTGTAAATATCCAGAATTTGAAAGGTAAATGCTATTAATTTTAGTAAGTGGTGCCGTTTTAGAACATCACATAAAAATTCAGTCATGACTGAAAATCACAGGAAAAATGCCAAGTACCTGAATTCTTGAGGGCACCAAATAGTCTCTGGCACCTTCTGGAGTAGATCTTGAAAGTATTGGAGTCTCAATCTACCTTATAACAGTGAAGAGGTTGTATCAAAATAAAGTACAAGTGTGAGACCAAAAAAATATAGAAGCTAATGAGAAAGTAAAATTACCAAGTGCACACTTGGTTAATTGGTTTGCTTGCTAAAATGCAATTAATTAAAAAAAAATCTGGTCAAACAATACGTGAACCATACACAATATACCTCCACAAAACCATGTACATCCTCTAGATATCTTCGAATAAGTTTCACCACTTTGTGTCGTAACTGTATATTAAAATTCATTTGCTGCCGCCGTAAATCAAGGCATCGATATCTAATTAAAATGCATCAAAATCCTTCAATTGGTAGAGCTCAACAGCATATAAATCAATACACTAAGAGAGAAATTTCTTGAGATGAAGTAGAAGCTAGACATAAACAAGTTTAGCATCCAGCACATTAGTTACCTCAATCGAATCTCCTCTTTGACAGACTCCCTGGCATCTTCTGCAGTGGTAACCAAGAAAGGTAACTTTGATCTCACAGCATTCAATACCTGAACATTTTCTGCAGCAACCTGCCATTACAAAATCATTGTCCATTCAATCAAATTCACAGAGAGAGAGAGAGAGAGAGAGAGAGATGCAATGGGGTACTACCTCTATCAAGCCAGTCTTCATTTTCCTATTGATAGACTCAATCGGCCGAGACCGTACCACACCTTCCACGGCAACAACATACTCAATTCTCAAATCGTTTATAGTACAATAAGCCTCGGGAAACTCATCGGGAATCGCTGTAACCTATAATTTCAATTAACATCATCCGAGAAAAAAAAAAACACAAATTTTCTTTAATTGACCAAAGAAAATAATTTAACATTATAGAAAATGTTGAATACACAGCTGGATGCATACGGGTGTACCTGAACAATACCAGTGTGGTCTCTGAGATTGAGGAAAGTCAGACCACCGTGGACCCTGTGGAGGGCGACCCACCCACAAAGGCGGACACGTTTACCTACATCTTCGGCGGACAATTCGCCGCAAAAACCGGTACGGGAGACCCACTGGAGAGCAGTCTCCTTCAAAGAGACGGCGGTTGCCTTGCGAAGAGTCTCCGCGGAAGCTGGAACACAGGAAACATTTCTTCCGTTTCTGGGAAGCGGGTTTGGGTCGAGATGACGGCACGTGAAAATGGCGCGTACGAGTGGAAGGGATGGCCTTGACCGGAGGGTCAGCAGGGGGAGAGATCGCAGAAGAAGAGACATGTGGCGCGTGTCTCTCACGCGATGAAGCGGCCGAGAGTGAGGGAGGGTTTTAGATAGTACGGGTGGCAGCAAAGAAGGGTTTAAACTTTTAACAGATTGCGTTGGTCTGTCGCTGAAGTTTGGAAGATGGAGAGCACGTGCGATGTCACGTGCGTTTCGATGCTGACCGACTCTCATCTTTTTCAACTGTGAAAAGGATCTGGTAAGATTTTTTCAAATAACATTTATTTGAGGCACATAAATAAACACATACTGTTTTGTAATACCTTATATTAACACAAAGTCGAAGTCCAGCCCACCTATTGAATGGGCCTAAAATGAGTCAGCCAGTGAGAAAACAAAAATCTTGGCCCAAACTCTGCATTCATGGGCGGGACGGTCAAGGCCCAGTTGGACTGGGCTTGGGTTTGTGCCTGAGGTGCAATTTCATTCTAAAGCAAATATCTTTTTGTTTCATTTGTAGCTTCAGCTTTCGCCATTTTTTTCTTTTTTTTTTTTGAAAAAAGAAAAAAAAAAAAGTGATTTTGGCCTATCGTTGAAAAGAAGAGAAAAAATAAATGCAAAGCGGATCGCGGAAATAATTATGGCAAGAGCATTTCAATCAAACTACATTGAGAAATAAAAATACGAACAAAATTTACAATAATTATGATATAAAATAAAAATTAAAAAAAACATGTATGCAAATAAAATTATAATAAATATAATTAAATTATAAGGATATAACATTATCAAATATCAATCATTTTTATATCTAAGACAATATATCACATAAGTATTAATGACTTGTTGGGCTTGATTTGGAAAAGCAAACCTAAATATCCAAAGTCTTCCGAGCTTGTATGTTACAGCATTGTGAAGAATTAACAAAGCTCTTTTGGATTCTCTTTTTTTTTTTTTTTTTTTAGAAAAAATAATACTCTTTACTTAAACAAATCAAATTGACACAAAGATCCACGTTGATTCCCCATGTTTGTTGACGGGGTCCAAGGGATCTTCTTGTCTTGTTTCCTTTTCAGGTGTCAAACGTAGGATTTGCCAATCTCTAACGTATTAGATTTTCATTCCCATCATACAAAACCCG
This sequence comes from Rhizophora mangle, assembly GCA_037832345.1. NCBI lineage: Eukaryota > Viridiplantae > Streptophyta > Magnoliopsida > Malpighiales > Rhizophoraceae > Rhizophora > Rhizophora mangle. The sequence goes on from JBAPLJ010001226.1 coordinate 1,550,363, forward strand.
TTTAATGAAAAATATTTTAGTAAAAATAATTTATTTGATCTTACTAAGTTCAAAAATAAATAAATAAATAAATAAATAATATTTTTAGCATCCAATAATGGCTCATGTGGTACACATCACGTTACTCTACATACAAAAGTAACCAAGTGATATAACATGTATTTACGTTTTTGTCCTACATTATTATTTTTTTTTACCCATTTTTACTTTTAGTAATGATGTACATCATGATTCATTTTTTTTTTTTTTCGATTAAGAAAAATAAGTTATGCTCTATACACATTGAAGCAGAGAAACTCAAAATTTTTAAATTTTTTAATTATTTATTTAATATAGTCAATAAAATTTTTTTAAAAAATTAAGTTGTAATAAATATTATTATCTTTTTATTTAATTAAAGAAATAAAAAAATAAAAACAAATCTCTTGTGGGTCCATGGAACAATCTCCGCTTCTAACCACCGATTTGGGTCGAATAAGATTGTAATCAAGTCATTAAAAGAAGCCGGGTTTGGTAGTCCATTCACTGGTTTCCGGTCGAACCGACTGGCTGAATCATGTTTAATGCAGAGAACGGTTCATTTTCACAGCGGTGGGACCATCCCATCCGGTCCAATTATGAACCGCTGGACGGCCTCAGTTTTAAGCAACTATGTCGGTAGTCCTTATGATATTTAATAATAATGTCTCTTTTTGTTTTATGTTGTTTTTTTTTTTTTTTAACCTTCGCTATTTAATAGCTCTCATCTCCCATTCTGTAAGAGAGAAAAATATTTATAAAACATAAAAAAAAAAAAGAAAGGGGGAAATAGAATAGGAAAACTTTTCTATTTATGTGGTGATTATTTAGTTGTTTATTTTTCAATTCTTGATACTTCTTTCTGTATAGAATAGGAAGCGATCTCTGTAGAATCAAGGGTGGGTCTTGAACAAAGATCCATCTACGATTTTTCTATGATTCTGCTAACATGTAAATGTAGTGTTGAGCATTTAAGAGAGAGAGACAGAGAGAGAAAGAGAGACGGTTGTTTAGGGTTTTAGGATTTGGGGGTGCTGTTGCTGGCGGTGGTGGTGGGGAGTCGCCGGTCAAGGTATGGCGTCGACGTCGCAGTCACTACGCGTTCTAGGGCAGGCATCCGCTGCCGGCCCTAGTGGTGGCAGTTTCGACGCTCTGAATCGTATTCTTGCTGACCTCTGCACCCGCGGCAATCCCAAGGTTGTTCTACTTTTTCTTTTCTTTCTGCCCTTTCTCTCTTTCTTTGCGATTGTACTTTGTGTTGATTGGTGACTTATTGGGAGGGTTTTCTTGCTTTCTTGCCGATAATGTTGAGGAATTGGAGTTAAGAGGGAATCTTTGGTTCAATTCTGAGATTTTCTTTGACCGTTTGTGCTTTTTTTTTTTAATCTCTTTTTTCTTTTTCTGTTGGGACTTTTTCTCCTTTCTTTGTTTTTATTTTTTGTTCCCCCTAGGATTCGGTAACTGCTGGTGGGTTTTTCTTGCTTGGTTGCCAAGAATGTGGAGGAAAGGAATGAAGATGGATTTGATTCGATTCTGGGGTTTTGTTAAACTTCGCTGGATATTTTTTTTTTGTTTTTTTTTTATTCTCTCTTTGTCTGTATCTTTTTTCGCTTTTGGTAGCTAGCTGGTCTGATTTTCTTGCCCCCCTTTTTTTTTTTGAAGACATTAATAATCAGTGGTTGCTGAGAATAGTGGGGGAATGCTGTGGAGTTGGTTCTTTCTTTTAAAAAAAAATCTGAGATTTTTTAAACTTTTTTAATGTCATTAATTGGGAGTGGAAGTGTAGGCATAGAGCTGCAATCTTTCATTTTCATTACTTTTTCTTTTCTTTCTCTTTCTTTATATATATATTTTTTTCTTATTGGCGGCTGGTAACTAACTGGTAGGGTTTTCTTGCTCTCTTGCCAATAATGTTGAGGAATTGGAGAGAAGAGGGAACCTTTGGTTCAATTCCAAGAATTTCTTTGACTTTTTATTTTTTATTTTGTATTTCTTTTTCTTGGGGCTTTTTCTTCTTTCTTTGTTTTTGGTTTTCTAAGGTGCAGTGACTAGCTGGTGGGGGTTTCTTGCTTGGTTGCCAAGAAAGAGGAGGAAAAGGAGTGATGAATGATCTTTTTTCAATTCTGGGATTTTGTAAAGTTTTTTCAGCTTGTTTCTTTTCTCTGGACTTTTTATTCTCTGGTTCATTCTTTTTTTTTTGGTGGTTGGTCACTAACTGGTCGGATTTTTCTTGCTTTGTTGCCAAGAATGGTGAGAGAATGCAATGGAGATGGTTTTTTTTTCCCCCAATATCTGAGATTTTCTTTAACCTTTATAATTTTTTTTTTTTTGGTTGGGAGTAGAAGTGGAGTCATAGAGCTTGAATCTTTCAGTTTCTTTTGTGTCTGCTTGGTTTTGTTGATGCTCTGAATGAACCGTTTTAGTGAAATTATGTATTGCCTTTATCATTATTAGTTTCTTGTTTTTAATGGATAAGTTTATTTCTATGACCAGGAAGGGGCTGCAATGGCTTTAAGAAAGCATTTGGAGGAAGAAGCCTGTGGTCTTAGTGGAGAAGCTTTTTCTCGCTTTATGGATCAATTGTATGAACGACTTTCTAATCTACTGCAAAGTACTGATGTTGCAGAAAATCTTGGTGCTTTAAGAGCCATTGATGAGCTGATAGATGTTGCCCTTGGAGAGAATGCCTCAAAGGTCTCCAAGTTTTCTATTTATATGCGGAGTGTATTTGAAGTAAAGCGGGATGCTGATGTGTTGGCTCTTGCTAGTCAAGTTCTGGGCCATTTGGCCAGGGCTGGTGGAGCAATGACTGCAGATGAAGTGGAGTTTCAGGTTTGTTGAACTACCCATTTAGTTTCTGGATGGTTACTGATAAGCAGCATCTTATATCTACTGGTTATTTTAGGTGAAAATGGCTCTGCATTGGCTCCACAATGATAGAGCAGAACATCGCCTTTTTGCTGCTGTTTTAATCTTGAAAGTAAGTTTACATTGTTGTTTACCACCTTTTTCAGTATGATTTCTTTGCAAATTGTTGGCAAGCATTGTCCTGTTAATATCATTGGTGTTGTGTGCATTCAATTGGAAAACAAATTCCATCATGTCAAGGGAAATAAATTCCATTATATCAAGTTATTGCACCTGCTCAAAATTTTGATCATGGCAGGAAATGGCAGAAAATGCTTCCACAGTGTTCAATGTTCATGTACCAGATTTTGTTGATGCTATCTGGGTTGCGCTGAGGCATCCCACACTGCCAGTTAGAGAGCGGGCTGTGGAGGCATTGCGTGCTTGCCTTAGAGTTGTTGAAAAGCGTGAAACTCGTTGGCGTGTGCAGTGGTCAGTATACTTGACATAAAGCAAGCAAGTTTTGGACTAAATTTCTCTGTATATCAACTACCCTGAATTTTATTTTTCTCAAGAAGTTTCGAGTAAGGAACTTCAATCTTTCTTGTTTTTCATTTTCCTATTGCAACTTCAGTATGATAGCCAAGAAAAGGAAGCTACAAATGTGTGTTTAAGGGCTAAATCAGCATTCCTTTAAATGTTAACTACAACTTGGAATCCATTTTATCAAGCTAGTGTGTGGGTTGATTATATGTGATGAGGTAAGAGTTATTTAGCTTTAGCATTTTATGATGATGTACTGAAATAATACTTTGGTATATAACAATCACTGGTTAAATCACAGATTAAGTAAAGCCTTATGGCAATGTATGAAAATGAGTCAGTTCATGATTGGATGATCAGTAGTTATGTTGTGGGATTATCTGGGCTTTGGACAGTATTCGCGAAATGTATTTGTCACCTTTACAGGAGAATTAAATTAGAGCTGTATAAGATTTTAGTATCCTCAACATTTTGCAGCAATGGAAAGTTATTGATAAAATCCTCAAGGTAGTGAAAAGCAACAAGGAGGATTTAGAAAGATTAAGAGAAACGAGAAGAATAGCAGAAAGTATAATTAGTCTCATGGATGCTTGTAGGATTTTCGTGTATAAGAATTGGTGGGATCCCAAACAGTGAGTGATGTATTGTAGAGATATTTGTCCAGCATTGCTTCCTAAATGCTTGTTAGAGTATCCACTTTGCGGCATTATCCTTGAAATGCTTGCCCTAGAATTAGGTTACCAAACTACATTAGTTCAAAATTTGACATTTGAATATTCATTTATTGTCCATTTTGAAATTGAGCAGTAATTGTGTTTTCCTAACCAACATACAATTGTGATTATCATTTTTGATGGTAAGTAGGAAGCATTAGGGAAGGCTTAAAGGAAGAATTAGGTAGTGAACAACTCCTACATTTAAGCTGATTAGAAAACACAGAAACAAAAATGGAAATAGTTGATCAAAAACCATGTGGTGATTGGGTATGTAGGTGACTCTGTTAGTACTTCCTTGTAAATGTGACTTTTCAGTTTTCATTTTATGGAGGATGTATGTCTCTTCTTGATCTGTTTGTGCACCTCATCTGTAATAGATTGTATTTCATGCTTTAACAGGTACTACCGTATGTTTGAGGCTACACAAGATGGATTGAATAAAAATTCTCCTATTCACAGCATACACGGCTCCTTACTTGCTGTTGGAGAGCTTCTAAGGTTTGGTTGAATTTGTTTTGCTTTGATGCTCACTTATTAGTAACATTGGTTATTTGCAGTTACCATTGTTATTTCTGTGCATTGTATCATTTACATTTTACAATCAGTTATTCTTCTACAAGTTATTTAATTTTCCAGATGTTGTTAAAGCTTAAAAGGCTAGTTGACACATTGTTTTGATTTGGAACTTTCTCTAGCTTTTGGAAAGTTTCTGATGATGGACAGTTGCTACACTAGTTTGACTATGAGATTGACATGTAGAAGTCTAGAATATCAGGCTTCTGTTCTGTATTTTTTAGGAAAAGGCCTGAGGAAGGGCAACAGAGTGGAATATTGTTTTGTGGGGCATATGGAGGATACTGGAGAACCCATGGGAAATCAACCTATGATAAAAGGCAGTCATGATTCATAATTGCAGCAAAATTTGTTGTGAAACATGAATCTTGGTAGTTGTGGCTATTGTTTTGGCCAGAGCTACTATGCCTCTAGAACTTTATTTATTTTCTTTCATTCACCTTACATAAGGTAGCTGCTTTTAGCATTTGACATTTATGTAGTTGATTGTTTCATGTGGCAGGAATACAGGTGAGTTCATGATGTCAAGGTACAGGGAAGTTGCTGAGATTGTTCTCAGATACCTTGAGCATCGAGATCGGCTTGTTCGCCTTAGCATAACTTCATTGCTGCCTCGCATTGCTCATTTTCTGCGGGATCGATTTGTTACAAACTATCTAGTGGTTTGTAAACTTATTTCCCTTTTAATCATGTTTAATAAGGAAGATTTTGGAAGAAATTGTATTATTCAGATAACTGTTACTTGCCTAGTTAAAAGCAATGATATTTTGACATCTTGCAGATTTGCATGAATCATATCCTCACAGTGCTGAGTATTCCAGCTGAACGGGGCAGTGGATTCATTGCCCTAGGGGAGATGGCCGGTGCTTTGGATGGAGAACTTGTTAACTATTTGCCGACAATAATGTCTCACTTACAGGATGCGGTGAGCAATTGATGGGTGGTTGATGCTTACCTTCTTTACTGGTTTTGGTTTTCTTCCTGTTTCATCTCCCCTGCGGTTTTTATTTTCTGTTGGTTTTGCCTCTATCTTGTTGGGTGTGGAACTATATCATTAACCCTGGGCTCTTCCTTCTTCCTCACAGATTGCTCCACGTAAAGGTAGATCCTCACATGAGGCTTTGGCTTGTGCTGGAAACCTTGCAAAAGCCATGGGGAAGGAAATGGAACCCCATGTTCGCAATCTTTTGAATGCTATGTTCTCTGCTGGCCTGTCACCCACACTTGTTGAAGCCCTTAAGCAAATAACTGTTAGGTAAACTCATTTAATTTTCTTTTTTACAAGTCATTCATTTTCCTGATCTTGTTGAGTAAAATCATTCCTTGACTGCTATTTCAGTATTCCATCACTGCTGCCGACCATTCAAGACCGGCTGCTAGAATGCATTTCCTTCGTTCTTTCAAAGACCCATCATTTTCAGGCTAGGCCATCTGTTCCAATTGGGCGAGGAGGTACAACCAGTTCCTCACTACAAGTATCAGATCCCAATGGTTCAACTCTAGTGCAACTTGCTTTGCAGACTTTAGCTGATTTTAATTTCAAGGTTTGTGAATATCTACATCCCAATTGAAACTTGATAACTGTCTACTTCTATCTGATGCTAATTTGTTGACCAGGGTCATGAGCTTCTTGAGTTTGCTAGAGAATCAGTTGTTGTATATCTGGATGATGAGGATGGGATGACACGAAAAGATGCTGCACTTTGCTGTTGTAAATTAGTCGCAAACTCCTTTTCCAGTGTAATCTCCCCACAGTTTGGCACTAGTAGGTCCAGTAGAACTGGGGGAAAGCGGCGCCGTCTTGTTGAAGAGGTTTGGTTCAATGCCTCATCTCTTGATATCTCTTTCTTGTTAGCCAATGTTTTATGCTTATGTGGATATGCCTACTGTTTGTTTCTAACCTATGTGCCAGCTTTTTTTTTCATTGCTTTTCCTCTGTTTATGTCATGCTCACCTTTCAAAACCAAGGATTATCGATTAGATGAGTAATATCCTAACAATTCAAACAAACTAGATTTGTAAGTCCTGAAATTTTATCTCATGAACTAGTAAGAATGAATATCTGATTATAAGATCAGAGGTAGACCAGATTACTAGATTCTATTTTCCAAATCCATCGCAAGAACTAGATTCAAGCACTTAAGTAGACTTACTTTTTTTTTTTATTCCATCAGAGGAGACTTGAGTAGCTTTTTAGTGTCAGCATTGTGATGTTTAGTTTGAGATATAAAATAGGCGTCTCACTACACAAGGCACTGGCATTGTGGGGTCTGGCAATGCATTTCAATTGTCTTATATTTATATCTAATGTTTCTTAAGAGTAATTTGGTATCTATTGCATGGATATTATTTGTATACATGGAAAAAGTCATAAGTTGAGACAGCCAAATATTTTACTATGAAAAGTGTCTGTCCATGTGAAGAACACACCCCCTTCCCTGCCTTCTTTACTCCTTTAATTCCCAAAGATTGTGGATATGCTATAAGAAATGTGGAAAAAGCATAAATAAATGATTGTCTAGAGTGGTAAACTATTATTGTTTCTGTGCTCCAGAAAAGCAGTAAAAGATTTCCTAGAAGTCTTCCTCCAGGAGAGAAACTTTCCTTTTTGATTTGAGATGCATTATGGGTTTCATATTTGAACTTCTGCTCTTAACTACTTAAAATCATTGTTTGAAATCCAAAATACTATGTTGAATATAGTTGTTTTTATTTTCCTCCCAGTAGCAGAGAAAAAACCATCGCTTAGTTTAGTGCAACCAGCTGAGCTGTTTGAAGCCTGTCCATGAATTCAGGCCATTTATTTGTTTTTATCTAAATGTTCTCTCACTTTCTCTCTCCCCTCCTCCTTCCTTTCTCTTCCCCCAGTTTGAAACATTTCTGATTTGCTATACATTTCCATGAGACACAATTTGTGATTCTTTTGAAATGCTGAGTGTCAGCACAGGATGCATTTTCCTTGCTTATATATGTATGTCTTCGGGTAGATATCCTTATTGCTTACATACAAGTTGTATATTCTGCAGCTTGTGGAGAAGCTTCTCATTGTGGCTGTAGCTGATGCAGATGTTGCAGTTCGACATTCAATTTTTGATTCTCTGGATAAAAACAGGGGTTTTGATGATTTTCTGGCACAGGCTGATAGTCTCAGTGCAGTTTTTGCTGCTCTAAATGATGAGGTGTGTGTATGATCCTTTGAGATATTATGCTGTATTTGAAATCATTGTGGCTGATATGTTGTTATTTCTTAATCTGTGAGGCAAATACCTGCATCAATGTTTTTTGTGGTGCTGAGAGAAATGTGCTTTCTTGTACCTTTGATTCTCCAAAAGAGTAGACATACATAAACCTTAATGATATGATGCTGTCAGCTATTTTGTTTAAATTTATCAAGAGTTACCTGTTAAAAGAAGTATTCAAAATCTCTAATCCTATAATGTATATTCATATACTTATGTTTGAATTTTGTTTTTCAAATGACTAGTTGCATTTGAGGTGCTTGTTCAGTTGTATTCTGTACAATTCAGTCACACAAAATGCATGTTTCTGTTATTGATTGTTTAATTTGAAGTTTATTATCTCTTTGTTGGGATCTGCTGTGGAATATTTTGTTCAAACTGGGAGTTTCAATGGTAACAGGATTTTGATGTTAGAGAGTTTGCAATCTCTGTTGCTGGGAGGTTATCTGAAAAAAATCCCGCATACGTTCTTCCAGCACTTCGTCGGCATCTCATACAATTGTTGACCTATCTAGAGCAAAGGTACACAAAAAGATCATGTGCATGGTCTACAGTCTTAAGGACTCATACATATGGGGTTTGGGGCTTGAATCAGTAATTATTTGTGTCCTCTCTTCCAGATGAAGAAGTCCCTGACATTGACTTTTATGCAATTTTAACAGTGCAGATAACAAATGCAGAGAAGAAAGTGCGAAGTTACTTGGTTGTTTAATACGCAACTGTGAACGTCTAATACTTCCATACATTGCCCCAATACACAAGGTTTCATTTGTATCTGACTTTTGGCTTTGTCTAATTATGTTTTATATTCTCAAGATGGCTAATTTTGCAGGCACTTGTGGCAAGACTTCTTGAGGGCACTGGGGTAAATGCTAATAATGGTATCATTAGTGGAGTCCTTGTAACTGTCGGGGATCTTGCTAGAGTGGTGGGTATATTGCTGCACGGATTCCTACGTAATGTATTAAATTAAATAGATTCATGCATCATGTGTATGTTTTAATCATAGTTTCTAAAACCGGACCAGCCCAATGGCCAGTTTGGTGAACCAGTGATCTGAAGCCTAAATTGGCCTGATTCTCTTATCTAACTGGACAAAGAAGTGACCTGGAGAAAACCACTCAACCTGGTTAATCCGGATGGTCCAACCGGCCTGGTCAGTACTAAAAATTTTATTTCTTGTTTTTTCTTCAAAATATTGTATATAATCTATTATTTTATTAAGAATACTTTTAGATATACACTTAAATACTAGTTTAATAACATTGTATTTATTTTTATATAATATAAAAATATTAATTATTTTCTTAAAACAAGAATTGACCCACTAATCCAGCCGTTGAGTTAATGATGTAACCAATGACCCTCTGAACTGGACCCTAAACTGGGTCAGGGTCTGTTCCGGGTTTAAAAACTATGGTTTTAACATACTTCTCCAGGTCTTCTGCTTGGTTGCAGTTGTTGCTCAACCCTGAGTTGTGTTGTTAGTGCTAATATGTTTACCTGTTATTTATTATGAGAACATGTTATTGACATTAGCACCATTCATATAGCAATTTTTGTTTTTAATAAGGAATTTTAAATGTTCTCTTTAATTGCTATGTAAATATATCATTCCTCCTGTTCGTAGTATGCTGTTAATTTTGATTGTGATGGTCATCTAGGGTGGTTCTGCTATGAGACAATATCTTTCAGAGCTTATGCCTTTGATTGTTGAGGCTCTATTGGATGGAGCAGCTGCTGCAAAACGTGAAGTGGCTGTTGCAACTCTTGGCCATGTTGTTCAGAGCACTGGGTAGGTGACGTTTTCAAATTTTCTTTGAGATAAACATAAGTTTCATTTATATTTTTTGGCTTAGTGGTTTTGAGGTAGAATGTAGTGATGCATTGGAAGGTCATGTATTGCATCTCAACAGTGGATATATTATCCTTCTCCACATTTTCAACAACTGAATGACTGTCACAGGTACATGCATCACTTAAAATAGCACATACCCCATCCACCCCATCATCTGCATGACAATCAGTTAAATCTCTCCTCATTCTGTTGTCTTTTATCTGTATTTTGTTGGTCATTAGCCTTATGCCTTCTAGTCTTGGTGCATATGGAGCACATTGTTGTGTGCATTCTTAGAAGTTGTCAGAATCTTTTCTCTATTTGTGTGGGGTCACATCTGAGATATGATCACCATCATGGGAGAAAAAAGAACCTTTTTGTTTGTAAGCTTAAAGTGAGGCTAATAAAATAATAATAATAAAAATAATAATTTGCTATTAATCATGCAGTGAAATATGATTGCCTTTTACTGTACCGAAGAAAGTACTTGTGTCGAACCCATCCTATGTGTGTGTCATATGTGTTTTGGATGGGCATACATCATCTTGCTTTATGTCTGTATCAAAAGGTTATGACAATTTTTTTCTGAGAATTGTCCATCTCACACTTTAAGTTTATTGTAAATTGGACTACCATAATACTGCATTTTTATTTTTTTTCGCTATTACAACTGTATGCCAGATTTGCCTAATTTTTTTCCCCATTATTTGGAAAGTCCATGAGTTTCCTTTCCAATCTCTGTTAGTTGAACAACAAAAATAATGTTTGTAATTAATATCATGCTGTTATATTGCCATACCTTCAATTTTTGTTTTATTTTAGCTTTGTGTTAAATGATGGCTATTAAATAGAGATGTAAAATAGTAAAAATGCATCAAATCTCCCTTGACTTTTTCTGTTGATTTCTTCATTGCCTAGTCTCAATGGTAAGTTGCTCCGTTGCCTTGAGGAAAGTATGTTCTCAATGTACAGGGACTCTTTCTGTTACTAGTGTCTCTTGTTCATATTTGCAAAGTTGTACAACTGATAGAAATGGGCATTTTTTTTATTGGATGTGGTGTTGTTAGTCTTATATGTATATTAACAGGCTTTGCTTTTGCCTAATAGGTATGTAATTACGCCTTACAATGAGTACCCACAGTTACTTGTCTTACTCTTGAAATTGTTGAATGGTGAGTTGGTGTGGTCGACCAGACGTGAAGTATTAAAGGTAAATTGACATTATTAATATGCTTGATTTCATCATCTAGTTGTTTTAGATGAATTATGTCTTCATGGGCTTTACCAGGTTCTTGGAATTATGGGAGCCCTAGATCCTCATTGGCACAAGCGAAACCAACAAAGCCTGCCTGGGTCACATGGAGAGGTTGCTCGTGCAGCTAGTGATTCAGGTCAACACATTCCGTCAATAGATGAATTACCTATGGACTGTTGGCCATCTTTTACTACTTCTGAGGATTATTATTCCATGGTACTTAAACTGCATTTATCATTCCAATATTTCTATTTGAAGGGAAAAAGAAAAACTGCCTCATCCTTCTTGGTTTTTTTAAATTTTCTGTTCCCTGAATTCAGGTAGCTATCAATTCCCTTATGCGAATTCTTAGGGATCCTTCACTTGCTAGTTACCATCAAAAGGTGGTGGGATCTCTTATGTTCATATTTAAGGTAACTTGGCATGGATAGATGTTTTCTGGGTTTATTGATTGGCTTGTTAACTATATTCTTGTTTTTTTTTTAACGTTTTTTATTTTTTATTATTTTTTTAAATTGTCTGATACCATTATTTGTCATTGTTGCATATTCTACTCTGCGAGGTAGTCAATGGGCCTTGGTTGTGTTCCATATTTACCAAAGGTTCGTGCGTATTTCCATTTGTTCCTGCTGTCAATCCTGACCACTCTGTGTTATTTGGCATGCTTGCAAGTCTGAGCATAATTTTTCAGTTGTATGATACTATTCCTCTCTCTCTCTCTCTCTCTCTCTCTCTCTCTCTCTCTCTCTCTCTCTCTTTCCCCCTCCTGCTCTGTCTGTGTGATGACACTAGCAGGAGTGCACTGATGAGTCTATATGTAGGTTCTTTATTCTGCAGTATTGCTTTCACCTTGCTGCTGCTAAACTTATTAGTTCTTTTGCACTTGCTAGTCTCCAATTGGTATTTTCCTTAAAGATAAAATGGAATAAGCTTTGCTAGCACAAACATGCCAAAAAAGTCTGGATGTCTCTCTGTTTAATTGATCTTTGATGTGAGACATACAAAGCTTTTAGATAATGTCTTTCTGACACTGTGGACCATATCAATTGAACTACTTGATTGATGTGAATTCTCATTGCCTTCTTTCACACAGGTTTTACCTGATCTGTTTCACACTGTTCGCACTTGCGATGATTATTTAAAGGATTTTATAACATGGAAACTTGGAACTCTCGTGTCTATTGTGCATCAGGTAGTTTTGTTCTCATTAAATTGTTATGAACAAATGCAACAGTTTGGGGTGTTTTTTATGATATCTGCATTTTTTATGTGTTTTGCAGCATATTCGTAAATATCTTCCAGAATTGCTTTCTTTAATATCTGAACTATGGTCATCCTTTAGTCTGCCAGCAACAACTTGTCCGGCTCGTGGCCTCCCTGTAAGTTCACATTTCACTTCCATTTCTTCCATCTGGAGGCATCTTCTCTTAGTGACATTGTTAGACCAACAATTTTTGGCATGTAATTGATGATAGTCTAATTATTATTTATTCTTCTTTTCTTTATATCTCTGACACATTTGCCAACACCCTCTTGCTTACAGGTTCTGCATTTAGTGGAACAGCTCTGCTTGGCTCTCAATGATGAATTTAGAAAGTATCTTCCTGTAATCCTGCCATGTTGTATTCAAGTCCTGAGTGAAGCTGAACGTTGCAATGACTACATCTATGTTCTGGACATACTTCACACTCTTGAAGTGTTTGGTGGTTGGTACCTTTTCCTTTTATTCTGCATCCTTACTCTTTGACATGTAAATGATAATTGATTTCTGGGGTTCTGTAAACTGTGCAAACCAAGTAAGAGAGGCAAAGAACTTTGCTTTCCCTTATGGGCCTTTAGTAATTATTAGTAAGTTTACATGGAATCATTTGTGCAACATGCTTTTGCTTTTGCTGAGTGATGAAAGGTCAAAGTTATGTTTTAACTTAACAGGGGATCATGTACCTTACAAACAAAACCTAATGTGAGGTTCAAGAATGGAGAAATGCACTTGATGAACGCATAAGCAGAATGTTGGGCTGATCTAATCATCTGATGGACCTGGAAAATTGAACTGAATGCATTGGAAAAATAGAATTGCAAAAGTGGAGCTGGCAATATTTAGATAAAGAGTAGTGTGTATTTTGGAGGATAGAAAAATTAAAATTCTATGGGATTCCTGGTTTCAAGGCTCCAACAAAGCTATAGGGGTGTAAATTAGGTAAGCATAAATGTTTACACATATAGTATGGGCATAAATCATAAAAAGAACGTGAGAATTTCCATTTTTGGGTTCATAAGTTAAAAAATGTTATTTGGACTCTAAAAAGGATCTATAATATCTCTATGATCTATACATTATTTAAAGTAAAGGGAAAATTTTAGTACCAGGGTTTGGGAAACTATCAGTATAACATCATTTCTTACAATAATGGCCTTTTGCTTCAAGGTTTGTATCTGGCAATGTCTGCAATGAATTTCTGATTATACTTGAACTCTGCAGGGACATTGGATGGACATATGCATCTACTTATTCCTGCACTTATTCGACTGCTAAAAGTGGATGCTTCGGTGCATATAAGACATGCTATTATCAAAACATTGACAAGACTGATCCCTCGTGTCCAGGTGGGTTCTTGATATTTTTACGTTGATGAGCTTGTGTTATCTCCCTTTCCCTTTCTCTCTCTTTTGCTCTGTTTGTGTGTGTATCTTTTTCCTTTTTTTTGAGGGGGGGTGGTTGCATGTGTTTACCTTTGACTGTCTTTTTCTTTGAACTGTTAGCTTTATAATTTAAGCCATCTTTTTGCTGTATCTGGATGATAATTCTTTCCAAGATATGATGGACCAGTACCTTCTAGAATTTGATATGTTATTGCTTCTGTAAACTCTCCAAAAAAATGGGATGAATCTTCTCATGTGTTAAATACATGGGGCTGTACAGATTTCTGGGCACACACCTTTACCCCTATTTGTTTGAGCATGATGTAATCTATTGATATAGCTTTGTATCTTTTTTCGGAAACCAGGTTACTGGCTATATTTCTGCACTTGTGCATCATTTGAAGCTAGTCTTGGATGGGTAAGCTATACCTCGTTTATCTACCAATCTTATGCCTCATTGTTTGTTTATTATCTTCAATGGATATGGAAGCAGTCTCCAATAATATCGCTAAAGGAGGGATCAAAGACAAAGGAATGCACTTGTCAATTTTTACTATGTCCTGGCTTCATGCCCTGCTTTCTTTTATTCTTCTTAAAGGCACAAAAGTATCCCCTTTTAGCAATGTGCATATTAGGATTATTGTATAGAGCAATTATGGAACTTTTGAGCTTGCCTTTGTTCCAGAAAAGGAAAAACAGTGTCTGTTCAGCATTCTAGTAGTGAAATCACACTTTGACTTGTTAGAGTAATCCTTTAACACTAGTATGCTGAAGGGTAGGACTGTTTTAAAGTGTTTGACCTTCCAATTTGCAGGAAAAATGGTGACCTCCGAAAGGATGCTGTTGATGCCCTTTGTTGTTTGGCACATGCCCTTGGAGAGGACTTTACTATTTTCATCCCATCAATTCACAAACTGTTGTTGAAGCATCAATTGCGGGTTTAACTTTAAACTGAATCATTCTTGTTATCTTGTTCATTATCACTGCTCTTTTATTGCTATGGACTATTTCCTTTTCTGCTTGATGATTTTAGACAATTTCTGTTTCCCCCTAACTTGAAGAGTAAATTCTATACTATTTTCAGCACAAAGAATTTATGGAAATTGAAGGGCGCCTGCACAGACGTGAACCTCTAATCTTGGGGAACACAACTGCACAAAGATTGAGCCGACTTCGAGTGGAGCCTATTAGTGAGCCATTAAATGATACTGACAATGACCTTTGTGAAGATGGCCATCAGGTAATTGCCTTTATCAGTGTTGCTTTGATGACACTTCTTTCCTGGTTTTGTGGACATCTTAATTGACTATATGCATGCTTAAGATTTGTTGAGTGCCGTGCAAATGTCCAGGTTGTTGGCCTGCACTCCTATGTAATTGAAGATCCTTGTTTTTCATGTCACCTATATTGCATGCACTTCTGAATGGTAAAATAAATGGTGTTTGAAAGTGTGGTCTCAAAATAGAGAAATTAATGTAAGAGAGTAGTAGAGGAAGTAAAACTACAAAGGTGATGAGTAGAGAAAGGAGAAATGCAAAGGCTATGACTACAAATTTAATTAGATCTGGAAAATAAGAAGGAACTTGAAGGCTGTGGAATCAGAGCCAAGAATATAATATCAATTTGCTTTGGATCTTAGATCTTGAATTCATTGCTCCTACTCCCCTGAAAAAATTAGAAGTTCTTTCATAAACAGACTGTCGAAATTGCTGCTAGGGTGTTTGGGATGGAGAGTGGAGATGGTTGAGATTCGGTGATATTTCATCCAACTTTTTCCAATGAAACAGTTTTTCAGTTGCTTTACAAGTGTTTCTAAATTGAAAACTGTAATTCATTGCCCCATGTAAGGCACCTTACAGATTTATGACTAAAATTTTCATATATCCTAAGCATGGCAACATTTTTTGCTGTATGACTAAAATTTTCATATGTCCTAAGCATGACAGCATTTTCTGCTGTAAAGTAAATTCCAAAATGTAACATAATTGAATTTGAAATCATATTTGTATGCCCCTATGCCACTATGTGGTTGTTAAAGTTGATTCCTCTAGTGTAATTTTCACAGTTCTATCACATGCATGGCAATATGTAATGTTTCTGCTAATGCATGTTTTTAATAGGTGAATGACGGTCGATTGCGCACTGCTGGAGAGGCTTCTCAGCGCAGTACTAAGGAAGATTGGGCAGAGTGGATGAGACATTTCAGCATTGAACTCCTAAAGGAGTCTCCATCTCCAGCATTGAGAACCTGTGCAAGGCTGGCACAGCTGCAGGTGTGCATAAATACTTCTTTTTGCATCTTCTACCATAGTTTCTTTCTGATCCACAGTACTTGTAGCCTTCTGTTGGGCGAGAGTTGTTTGCTGCTGGTTTCGTTAGTTGTTGGGTACATCTAAATGAGGGCAGTCAAAAGCAGTTGGTGCGGCATTTGGAGATGGCCTTTTCGTCTCCAAATATTCCTCCTGAAATTTTGGCAACACTTCTTAATCTGGTATGTCTGTTCTTTTTGTGGATCATTCCATGCTAAGTTTGAGATAGCATATATATATAAATGGGATTTTGATTCTTAATTTACTTTGCAGTGTTGGAGAATATTGCTTTGCTAATTAAGTTGCAATAGTTCTTGAGCCTTTTCTTGATGCACTTCTTATACTTTGATTAAATCCATATAGAATTCTAATTTTCCATTAAGATTTGGAGCTTTTGTGTGGTCGGTAACGATCAAAGTTATCATTGTCAATCTATTGCAGTAAGGAGACCTAGTAAGGTCTAGAAATGTGTGTCCTGCATTGTCATCTTAGTGCATCCTGCAATTTTTTCTATAATGTCATTTTCTGGTTCTGGAATAGGCATTGGTTGTTCATATGCATTTAATAATGTTAACTCATCTGTGGCTTGGAGTGGGAACAGAAAAATAAAGTATTGAGAGTTTTTATCCAATGCTATTCTTATGAAAGCTTCCTCCCTTGTATCCTTTATTTTTCTTAGCAGCTTTTGAGATTGTCCAAAATTTTTCTCCCTTTTTGTTGTGCCAACAAATTCTTGTGCCACAGACATATTGTCTCTCTTTCCATTGACAATAGTTGCAGATGTCCGTTTCCTGCAGTTGAATGCTTTATTGCTCATCACACTGACATGTTCCTCTTGCAGGCAGAGTTCATGGAACATGATGAGAAACCTCTTCCAATAGACATTCGGCTCCTTGGTGCTCTTGCAGAAAAGGTGTTCTTTATTGTAAATGGCACCCTTCAGTTGCATAATAGTCATGCCTTTAAGTTATTGGTATTTAGTTTTACTTTTATACTTGTCATGCATCTGATTGTAGTTAATGTTGCATTGCAGTGTCGTGCATTTGCTAAGGCACTGCACTACAAAGAAATGGAATTTGTACGCTTCAAGAGGATGGATGTTAATCCGGTTGCTGTAGTAGAAGCCCTAATTCATATAAACAATCAGTTGCACCAGCATGAGGTTTTTTTTCTTAGTATTATGCTTTATTATAATTGTCTTTTGGGCTCCACTTTTTGAGGTTTCACTTTGGTCTTTCTTGGTGTTAGCTTATCCTTACACTTAACAATTGTTTACTTTAGGCTGCAGTTGGAA
Source organism: Rhizophora mangle (assembly GCA_037832345.1). Lineage (NCBI taxonomy): Eukaryota > Viridiplantae > Streptophyta > Magnoliopsida > Malpighiales > Rhizophoraceae > Rhizophora > Rhizophora mangle. The sequence continues at coordinate 1,567,637 of JBAPLJ010001226.1, forward strand.
TATTGACATATGCCCAACAGCATCTGGATGTCCAGCTTAAGGAGTCATGGTACTGACAACCACTGATGTGAAGGGAGACATTTCCTGAAAGTAGAAGCTTGTGGAGTAACTGGTGTCCCCCTAGGAAAATGATTATTGAATGTTTCTTCTTCTTCTTCTTTAGGTATGAAAAGCTACAGCGTTGGGATGATGCTCTCAAAGCGTATATTGCCAAAGCTTCTCAAGCATCAAGTCCACATCTTCGCTTGGACGCTACATTAGGTCTGTACTAATGTGGTATTATCATTGCTTGGTCCTGGTGTTGTTTTCAATGCTTTATATGTTTTCTTTCATTCAGTTTTTTTTTTCTTTTTTTGGGTATATTTTTCTTGGAGATGTGCTTTTGTATGATCTAGGAACTCTTTTCATTGTTGTAAACATAATATTTCTTGAGTTTCAAAATCTACCAATGAAAGTTTACCAGGGAGTGCTGAGGAGATGAATGCTTATACTGCTTAATACTGATTATGAGCTAGTCTCAAGCATGATAATTATCAAAATAAGTATAGATTCTCCAAGACTCTGGAGAGAAAATGAATAGAAATTTGGCATGAGTTAAGTCAATTCTTAGGAACTTTCGTCACTATTAGGTCTACAGTAACACTTCTGATTGGAACGCTAGTTGACTTGCAGTTGAGAAAAGTTTTATTGGATAGTGATGTCTATCACCTCATCTATTAGGATAGGGCCTGTTGATGCTGCAATCATATCCGCCATTATTTGCAAGTGCATCTTGCTTTGATTTTTTTTTTGTTTAATTGGTTATGCCAAGGCTCTGGCATATGAGTTGCCGCCATAATTCAGCCAGATACCGTATTGCTTGTCCAATGAGTGTCCAAGTCTACACATCTGCTTACACCCATCTGTTTTTATTTTATTTTATTAGTTTCTGTCCTTTTTTAGTTATCGTTTTCCTTTTTCCTTCCTGTTGGTTGTTGTGGATATAGATAATTGCTTTATATTGTCACTTTGTGGTCAAAAGTTGGAGTATCTTTTGTGTTCTTATGTCTTGAAATTCATGCTTAGTGTTTATTCTCCAGGAAGAATGCGTTGCCTTGCAGCATTAGCAAGGTGGGAAGAGCTTAACAACCTATGCAAGGAGTATTGGACTCCAGCTGAGCCATCTGCTCGATTAGAAATGGCACCAATGGTTGTTTTCTTCTTTTAATGCAGTTCCAATGTTTTCCTTAAAGCCATATGCTTACCTTGACATGTAATTGTCACAGGCAGCTAAGGCTGCTTGGAACATGGGAGAGTGGGATCAGATGGCTGAATATGTGTCTCGACTGGATGATGGTGATGAAACTAAGCTCAGGGGTTTAGGTAATACTGCTGCTAGTGGTGATGGAAGCAGTAATGGAACATTCTTCAGGGCTGTCCTTTTTGTTCGTAGAGGAAAGGTACTCTTCATAATAAGTTTACTTTGTACTGAGTATTAGCACCTAAATTTGCTGCCTAACGGCTTCATATTATCATTACTTTGCTAAGTATGACGAAGCTCGTGAATATGTTGAGAGAGCTAGGAAGTGCCTAGCAACAGAACTGGCTGCCTTGGTTTGTTTTTCTTCCCCCATATTACACATATTTTTCTTTCTCATTTTCACATGCAACAACTGTATCCTTCTGAAAATTCTTGTGTTTATCTGCCATTCTTGATGCTGGGAGATGTTTTCTTGTTCAGGTTCTAGAGAGCTATGATCGAGCTTACAGCAATATGGTCCGCATTCAGCAGCTGTCAGAACTAGAGGAGGTTTCCTCACCTGATTTGAAACTTCAGTTGTGTTGGTTATAACACTGTTCATAAGCATCACATACTGAATGGTTAGACTGAATGCTATTTTTTCTTTCTATACAGGTTATTGATTACTGTACTCTTCCTGTGGGAAATACTGTTGCTGAAGGACGGCGTGCCCTTATTCGCAACATGTGGACACAGAGGATACAAGGAGCAAAGCGTAATGTTGAGGTATTATGGCCCATGGTTGCTGTGAACTTCTTTCTTTCTCTCATTCCCTTTCTCTCCTTCACACACACAATTATATGATAAACTGATGTTGACATGATTGTCTGCAAGGAATCATATTGATATTATAATGTTATGTTAGTTTTCAGCATGATTACTTGCAATCAAATTATAGGTTTAACCTGGTGAATGCAATGCATTAATGCATTCACATTCGTATTGAGATTGAAATGACTTAGAAAGATGCAGTATGTGATAGGATGGGTATTTTACTTTTTTGGTTTTCAACATTCATTGAAAAGCTGTTACATGTGGCTGGGTCAGACATACTTCTTGCACTATTGATTTTGGATATAGAATGAATTGTGGGACATATTTTATTGTGTTGAGTGGTCTAAACTAAGGGGCGAACCCTTGGTGTAACAGAAAGGTTTTTCCATTGTGACCTTGTAGTCATAGGTTCAAGTGCCTTTTTGCAAAAACAAAGGTAAGACTGTGTACATCTAACTTTTCTCCAAGCCCCACAAAGAGTCTCATGCTCTTTGTGTCCATATTGTGAATTTGAACTTACAACTCTCTTGGCATTGACTGAAGGCAATTCCTTTTCTTTGCTGTATGACAACTAAGTAAAAATCACAATCTTTCTCTTGTTCATGGTAGTCAGGTACATGCAATGAAGACGGGTTGAAGCCAGAACTAGAGTGCACATTCATATACTAGAATTCTAGTTTCAATTGGCATGAGGTAGTAATAGAATAATGAAAGTTAGCAGGTGAAAATCATTTGTTTGGAATTTCTGATTAAGTGAAAATTTATTCTTAGGTCAGTTGATGCATTTCTAACCATCAAAAAGAGAATTGAACGTGCTTCTGGATTTGGAGGGATCTGATGTTGAAATGGCCAAGTGGAAGTTCTGTTGTCTGGCTAAATACAACCATTGAGTATATAAGCAAATTTCAAAAAGTGCTAGTTAGTTAAGGGAACAAAACTGTGTCAATCCAGTAACTATTTGCTCTAGGCTATTCAACTTTAATTGTTGTTGTGATGAAAACTGGTTGCTTTCATATACAAAATCTCTCCTTGGCTTTTACTCATTCTTTGATTGTTCATTTGGACATTATAAATGAAAAAAGAAGCTATTTCTGCTGACTTGGGACTATTTATGTGTCAGCATCAAGGTTGGGCACCATTATTGCATATCTCCTCAAATAGTTGAAATGGAGTAGAATTACTTGTCATTTGTGATAGAGTGGGTGTTGTAGTGGATAGCTGTTTTTGTTGATGGACTGACCCACCCTGATTTTGCATGTAAATAATGATTGATGTTAGATGGTCAGTGTAAACTAGTGGCAATTTATCATGTATTTGCATTCTTACATCCATTCAAAATTAATGATCTAAACTTGCTATGGGACATGTATTCTCTTTCCTCCTCCTTTTGCTATTCTTGGAAGCTCAGGTCTGGCAAGCACTTTTGGCAGTAAGAGCACTAGTCTTACCACCCACTGAAGATGTTGACACTTGGCTTAAATTTGCCTCACTCTGTCGGCAAAGTAATCGGATTAGTCAGGCTAGATCAACTTTGGTTAACCTTTTACAGGTTGGTGTTATATGCCCCTTGGAATCAACAATGATGCTGACATGAGTGGCGTTCACTTTTCTTTGCTTTTCTTAAACTCTTTTATCCAATTATGGTCAGTATGACCCTGAGACATGTCCTGAAAATGTGCGCTACCATGGGCCTCCTCAAGTGATGCTGGCATACCTAAAATATCAGTGGTCATTCGGGGATGATCACAAGCGAAAAGAAGCATTTTTTAGGCTGCAGGTATGCATAGTTTTGTTCTGGTTTGAGTAAGCACTCATGAAAAGAAGCATTTTTTTTTTCCCAACTCTCTTTGTTGCATTTTTACCTGGCTCTCAATTATATTATGCCAGAATTTGACTTTGGAGCTTTCAAGCACTTCAAATATTCATTCAGTAGCGTCAACTGGCTTAATGAGTGGTACAAGTTCAAATGTTCCCCTCCTTGCCCGTGTATACCTTAAACTTGGAAATTGGCAATGGGCTCTTACTTCTGGACTGGATGATGATTCCATACAAGGTATAGTTTCTTCCCCAATTTAATCCCACTCTTGTTGTTTCAAAAAATACTCTGGATAATTTTTGGTATTTCCAATCCTCTTAAAATCTTTTTTGTAGAAATCCTTGCTGCTTTCGGGAATGCCACTCAGTGTGCAACAAAATGGGCAAAAGCATGGCACTCATGGGCTTTGTTCAATACAGCGGTTATGTCTCATTATACACTGCGAGGTTTTCCCAATATTGCCTCACAGTTTGTTGTTGCTGCTGTCACTGGATATTTCCATTCGATAGCATGTGCAGCAAATGCCAAAGGAGTGGATGATAGCTTACAGGTAAATCTCTTGTTATGGGAGGCTGTCTGCATTGTGAAAGTCTTAGAGATGCATCCAAAACAAAGCCAAGTGATAGATGTGGCTGAAACTTATGCTATAAGCTTAGGCTGGCTTTGAGTGAAGGTTTTCAGTGGGCTGGTTGTTTGCTGATTTTTCTGAGCAAAGTTATTGATAGATTTCAGCAATCATAAGCAGGTTTGGTTGTTTGGAAAAAACTTAAGGATTATGCGCATTGTGTTCACGGTGTCGTTGAACCACAATTTGTTTGTGGAGCTGTGCATACTTAAGCATTTTATTATGGGTACGAAATCATATATTGGTGCCTGACATTTCTACTTGGGAGGGTAATTTTGTTCCTCACATTTGCTATTGGAGCTAGTATATGTCTAAGATAATTGCCAATGCATTATCTTCTTTCAGTCCTGATTGTAAATTCTAACTAAAAATATAGCCCCATGAGTGAAAGCTCCTTTCATGAATTTTTTGATGATATTTTGTTGCTGTCTTATTTTAATGGACTTGATGATCTCAGGACATACTTCGTCTCCTTACCCTATGGTTCAACCATGGAGATACAGTAGAAGTTCAAATGGCACTCCAGAAAGGATTTGCACATGTTAAAATTAATACGTGGCTTGTTGTTTTACCTCAAATAATTGCTAGGATACACTCAAATAACCATGCTGTGAGAGAATTGATACAATCTCTCTTGGTCCGAATTGGGCAAAGTCATCCCCAGGTCAGTTTTTGATACTTTTATGATTTCCAAATGAGACATTATTTTAAGTTGAACAGTTGGATAGAGCCAAAATACATAGTACTATTGTGTCTGTAGAGTTTTGGAGCTAACAAAATGATGGTGACTGTGCTACTTCTGCAAGGAGGTTGTAGTTAAGTTCCTCTGGGGTCTTATTGGCACTGTTACCAGATCAGACTTACATGTGGAATCCTGTGCAATTATGCAGTAAGCTAAAAAGTGAATTTGACAGAGTTTGTGAAATGAAGGCTCTCTTCAGTCCTTTCTCTGCTGTCTTACATCTTAGTAATTCTTGTCTTTGATCAATTTTTGATTTCAAAATTGTTTTCTTGTGTATCAGGAAAGGGTTTTGTGAATTCTGATGGAGAAAAAAGCTCTTTTCTGTCTGTGTGTGTGTAAATTTAACCTTTTTCACATGAAACAGAATAAACCTCTCTCTTAGACCTCTTGGTGAGATAAATAGATTTTTGACAAGGAAATCTAAGAATAAGATTTGACTTGGGTTGTCATCAGTTGTTTTCCCTGATCTAGCAATATCAGTCTAAGATTGATTTGAGGTCCAGGCTGTCAGTTTAAAGTCTTGTTCTTATCATAGATTCATCTCAACTTCTTTATGGAGATTTTACTATAAGTTCAACTCAACTCTTTAGTCTTTCTACAATTTTTTCAATTGATTTGTAAGTGGTGTGCTCAGATGATGTTCCTGTTCAGGGTATGAAGATCTTTTGTTTTAATTATTAGAAAAAAGGGCAGTGGAGTAGAAAATCATTTGTCAATGGGGGGCAACTAGAAGTGGTTCATTCTAGGTTAGGTGTTGTGGAGCATTGATAAAGGAAGTTGCCAGCCTTAAGTCAAATTTTTTTCTCATTGGGTGTTATTTGGGAGCTTGATGGTAGAGTATCTTGAAAAGGGAGAAAATGTCAGTGAATAATGACTCTCTTTATAGAAGGGTTGTTGAAGTGATCAATTGCCAATTATTGCATTATTTTAGATGGACATGGGAGTCATTTCTGATTGTTTGGTTGCTGTAATTTCCATCATAGTGGGTTGGTTCCAGAAGAGTTGTGGGCTTACAGTTATATATGAACAAACATATACTAACTCTTAGGTTTCTTCTATGGGAAGCTTTTGAAGGCAAAATATCCATTTTCATTTTTGACATGGTTGAAGGAATTTTATTGATCTTTGGCTCCATATAATAATAATAATAATAAAGAAGAAGAGCAATGTAGATTCATCTCTTTCCAAGCATGATCAAACTTTTCATTTTTAATTGCAGGCTCTTATGTACCCTCTTCTTGTTGCTTGCAAATCAATAAGCACTTTACGGAGAGCAGCTGCTCAAGAAGTTGTAGACAAAGTTCGGCAGCATAGTGGAGTACTCGTGGATCAGGTTAATTACTTTAACATAATTTCTGTTAAATTGTTTGTTGTACTAATCTCTATCTTACAAGTAGGTTCTTGTAACATGAAGGCACAACTTGTATCAACGGAATTAATCAGGGTTGCTATACTCTGGCATGAAATGTGGCATGATACATTGGAAGAGGCAAGCCGTTTGTTTTTTGGTGAACGTAACATTGAAGGGATGCTGAAGGCATTGGAGCCTATGCATGAGATGCTTGAGCAAGGGGCAATGAGTGAGAATACTACCATAAGGGAGAGAGCATTCATTGAGGTTTGTCCCTACATACTTACACCTCTTTATTGCTGTGATTTCTGGTGATAACAACATGGGAATCATAAACTGCTTAGTCGTGGTGTTTCAAGACCTTGCCACATTAATCCTCAAGCTTTGTCTTCCGATCTGTTTTCACTTCTTTTATCATCAATTAATACTGGAATGGAACTTACTTTCTGTACCATGTATGATGAAAGGAAACCAAAGCAAAAGTTCCTTAGTTTGAACTCCAATTTTAGATCCATCAATCCCTTATGGAACTTTTCATTCATAGCATACATATAGAGTTCAACATCATGAGTTTGCAATATTGCAGGCATACCGACTTGAATTGTTGGACGCATGGGAATGCTGCATGAAGTACAAAAGAACTTTAAAAGAGGCTGAGCTTACTCAGGTTAGGGATGAACTCTGCAATTTTTCATTTATGTTTACCTCAACAATGACAACAACAGCCTCAATCCCAAATGTAATTGGGATTGGCGTTGACCTTCTCCTCTATTGTGCACTAGGTTAACTGTAAGACCTAATTGTTCTAAATCTTTCCTAACTAAAGATTTCCAAGTCAACTTAGGTCTATCTCTCCCTCTCATGCAATCTACTTGAGTTCTATCACCCCTCTTAATAGGAGCATTGGCTGATCTACATTGGACATTACAATCCAATGCAAATGCTACATTGGACACCTACTTTGCTATGAATATCCTCATTCGTAATTCGGTCCTTCCTAGTGTGCTACACATCCATCTAAGCATTTTCATTTCTGTCACCCATTTTCTGTGCATGTTGAATTGGTTAAAATATACTGGCATGTTTTCTTGTTCTTGTACCTGCATGCCTGTTATGTCAGTGGGTGTTAAGAGTAGGTTAGCAGCAGAAATAAATTGACATATTGCCGTGTTAAAAATTTGGGTTTTCTATGTCAAATGCCTTTTTTTGTGGGTCATTTGATGTGCAAAAGGCGAGCATATGTTGGTGTGAAGAACTCCTTAATGACAATGGACAAACTTTCTGCTGGCTACTCTGCTTTATAATCTGACTCACTTCATTGCAAAGTCCATTACATCTACTTTTGACAAATTGCTTGCAGTTCTAGGGGTCAAATTCCCAGGGCATTGTCAGTCTCTTGATCCAGGAATTATATCAGGATTTATCTGGGTCAGACAAGGCTCTAAAAGTGTTGAATGTTCATTTATGGCATATTAGTGCCAGGATTTTAGATTTGAAGTAATAGCATTAAAAGAGTTGTTGAGATGTGTGATCTCTCTTATAGCTCTCCCCAATTACATAATGCACCCTGCAGTGGTTGGTCACTCTGCGTGTTTGTGATTTTTATGGACTCAAAAGGCTCTTAATGCCCTTTGGTAAATGAAGATGATGGGTAGTGCTGACTCGAGCAAACAAGCATGTGATCCATTTTCTTGTTTCCATTTGGCCTTCAATTACCACATTTATATCTCCCTTTTAGTGTATTTAGATACCCCTTTTGTCTTTATAGTCCTAGTGTAATGTGTGTGCCATTTATTTACATTCTGCCACATATTTTTTGTATATTTATGACATTTTTAACTGTCATTGTGCTCTAAGGCTTATGTATCATATTTCATAGATATATATATGTTCCTGAAAGCTATTATGCATTATGATTGAATGATCTTAGTATTATAAGCCTTTAATGATTCTGGTTAAACAAGTGATTCTGACAACTTTAGTAGAGCTGGTCTCTAAATAAAATGGCTGCATAATCACACAAATATAAGGATTTTAGTTGGAAAGCACTCTTTTTTATTTTTATAGCTGACGTAATTGAGTGATAGTACAGAACCAGGATGGTGATAATCTGAAATGTATTGACCAGGCATGGGATCTATACTATCATGTTTTCAGACGGATAGACAAGCAGCTCCAAGTCCTCAAGACCTTGGATCTGCAGGCAAGAATAGTTTCTTAATGTTAATTTTGTGCTCATTATACAAGGTCTAACTTTTTTGTTATGTGAAATAGTCAGTTTCGCCAGAGCTTTTAAAATGTCGTAATTTAGAGCTAGCAGTTCCTGGGACATATGGTACCGGTAAAATTCACTTTACCATTTCACAAAGATGCTTCATTTTATCACAAGTCTTGTCACTTAATTCAACTTGTTCTAATGCTTCAGATTCATCAGTAGTGACGATTGCTTCATTCGCACCCCAGCTTGATGTTATAGCATCTAAACAACGGCCTCGGAAATTGACAATTCATGGGAGTGATGGTGAAGATTATGCATTCTTACTGAAGGGGCATGAAGATCTCCGCCAAGATGAGCGTGTCATGCAGGTACAGGGCCCTTTCAACTTGTTCTATTTCTTCTACTCTGCTGGAGTATGATCCTTTGCAGTTGCCACTGTGGGGCTTTTATTGCACATCTTCTTTCTTCCATTCTCTGATTGTTTGAAAAAGCTTATATTATATTGTCAGCCAATTGTAGAATTCAAAACTTGTAAAGCGCTCTTGACATTTACTTTTGTATCAGCTTTTTGGTCTGGTAAATACATTGCTGGAGAATTGTAGAAAAACTGCTGAGAAGGATCTGTCTATTGAGCGATATTCTGTTATTCCATTATCTCCAAACAGCGGATTGATTGGATGGGTTCCCTCTTGTGATACACTTCACCAGCTCATTAAAGAATACAGAGAACCTAGAAAGGTATGTTAGTTTTTATCAGTTATGTTTGTGGACATAGCATAGGGGGTTGTGTTTGTGTTTATTCTGGCACTTTGTGGTTGAGGCAGCAGTAAGTTATTAACCCATTTCTGTCTTGATGATCTCAGATCACCCTAAATCAAGAGCACAGATATATGCTGAATTTTGCCCCGGATTATGACCATTTGCCACTTATAGCTAAAGTGGAAGTGTTTGAATATGCTCTTAACAATACTGAAGGAAATGACTTGGCCAGGGTATGGGTGCAATTATTCTCTTTAACTTTAATTTTTCTTTGAGCTTTGACTTCTTGTAAAGGCCAAGTTCATGCTGTCTTCTAGGTTCTTTGGTTAAAAAGTCGAACTTCTGAGGTGTGGCTTGAGAGGAGAACCAATTTTACAAGAAGTTTAGCAGTAATGAGCATGGTATGTGTTTGCATTTTGTAAGCTATTGTTAGCTTCTTTTGTTGATTTTTGCTTCAGGTGGATCATTGCATAGTGATAACTTGCTTAGCCCTCAATGTCTATTGTTCTCTTTCAGGTTGGTTACCTTCTTGGCCTGGGTGATCGACACCCAAGCAACCTTATGTTGCACCGATATAGGTATCTTACTGTCATAATTTAACCAGATAAAAAAGTTTCATGAGCAGGGTTTTCATAAGATTATTTTGTTTTGCAGTGGTAAGATATTGCACATTGACTTTGGAGATTGCTTTGAAGCTTCAATGAACCGGGAGAAGTTTCCAGAGAAGGTACATTCTAAGAAGTACACCACAGATGCTTTTCCTTGTGTTTCATGGCTTTTATAAAGACATCTGAATACAAAAAATACACCCCTAGGTTCCATTCCGATTGACAAGAATGCTCATGAAAGCCATGGAGGTTAGCAGCATAGAGGGCAATTTCCGTACTACTTGTGAAAATGTCATGCAAGTTCTCCGAACTAACAAGGATAGTGTTATGGCCATGATGGAGGTATGAGCAGTGAATTTTAGTATTTTTTATTTTATTCTTTTCCTGACTTCTTTAGTGAAGTAAATTCTTAATTAGTTGGAAATATTGGGTGCCATAGAAAGCCACTGTCTCTATAGCAGTAAAGCTAATGATTTGGATGAGAGAATAATAATTCTCTTTGCTTTTGCTTGATGGGTAAGGATATATATATTATTTTCGTTGGAGGAACAAGTTGCAAGTATTCATGGCTTTTAGAGGGACAGGATAGGATGGTTTTGATCATCAAGGTTTTTTCTATCTACTGCTCAAGAAATGATATAAAAGTCTGATGTCTGGTTTCAACATATTTTCAGGCCTTTGTTCATGATCCTCTTATTAATTGGAGACTTTTCAACTTCAATGAAATCCCACAAATGTCAATGTTTGCCAATCCTCATGTCCCTGCTGTTGTAAATACTGAGGAATCTGCTTCTGGTAGAGAGCTTCCTCAACCTCAGCGTGGTGCTCGTGAGAGGGAACTTCTTCAGGTGTAACAATATTTCAAGGATTTGAAACTTTTGGTATTGTGCTATGATATGATGCTTATATTTTCAGTTGGTTTATGTGCAGGCTGTTAATCAGCTTGGTGATGCTAATGAGGTACTGAAGGAGCTGGCTGTTGTTGTCATGGCACGGATGAGCAACAAATTAACAGGACGTGATTTTTGTACATCTTCAATATCTGCCAATTCTATGCAACACACAGTGGACCATAGTTGCCTAATTTCTGGAGATACTCGTGAAGTTGATCATGGCTTGTCTGTTAAATTGCAAGTTCAGAAGCTCATACTCCAAGCAACATCACATGAAAATTTGTGCCAAAATTATGTTGGGTATGGCGACCAATATTTTTTGCATTTGCCCTTTGTCTTCCAAATAAAAGTCTTGTTGTCACATGGTGACTTGACATCATTGCATGCAGGGATCAAATTTTAGATGCAGTCTTCTGTTCTTACAGTTTACAGACTCGTTTCACAAGTTTCTTTTTGGAACTTGTTCTTTTGTTACCATTCTCCATCTTTCTTCGCATTTTCTGGAAATATCCTACCCTGCATCGAGAGACATATGGAATACTGTGCATTAGCATTCAGATTATCTGGCATGAATATGTTGTATCTAACTCTTTTTGTTTGTTTCAGGTGGTGCCCTTTCTGGTGAAAACTTGAATGATCACCTTGTAAATACTCTGGTACATTTAGATGATTCAAAACTTTGATAGTTCATGGCTTGCCTTCGCTCCAACTGCATTTCCATGCACGTAGACGCATTTGCAAATAAAAGTTATATGTACTTTTTGTACACTGAATTTGAAATCCAAGGATTGAAATCCCTTTTTTCTTTTCTTTCTTTTTTTTTATATATATTTTTATTTAATTCTGCTCCAAAAAAGTCATGTTTAATTTCATTGATACAAGATTGAGAGACTAAATTCTAAGGTCGTACGGCAATCCCATTTCCTATATTGGCATACTGGCGGAGACTGAACAAATTCATAGTTTTGAGGACTTGGAAATTGAAGCTGATTAACCAAGCAATCTGTCACTCGCGTGTCGTATCAGAATTTTTTTTATGTGATTGTCAGTCTTTGACGTTTTCCACTTTAACAGGGGGAGAAAAGACCCACAGTCGTTTCTTCCATTGAAAAGTGAGTTACATCATGGCCTCAATATTTGTTTCCAAAAAAAAACCGATTTATAATATATTGAAAATAATTTGTGTTACAAACCAATATTTTGTTCAACTTAAATTTAAGTGAACATCGAATACTATTTATGTAATGTCTTATATATACCATTAATATTCAAAAAATGTTTTAAGTGTACTATAAATTTTTTTCTATTTATTTAAATTCAATGTTCGCTTGATTGGACTCTTTACATAAATATTTATTATATTATTGTAAAACATTTCTATATTGTATGAAATATAATTCGTTCAATATGAAATGCTTAGTATAAACAATTTTTGTAGTCATTTTTGTTGATAGAACTTGTGCCCACCAAGACGTTTCCATTGGACAGAAGTGCATTTGCAGCGCTGTTTTTGTTCCGGTCTCCTCAGGTAAAGTAAATTGTAATTCTAGCGCCCGGGAGGAAACTGAAACACACTATTCAGGATTTTTTCAAGATCAATGTCATAATCTCTTGCGTACTCGGTCACACATAAGTTGCTATCTAGCCAACATGTTTGTCCTTCTGGACCTGCACCTTCTGCTTGCATGTGGGATTACTTGCACTGCACTGCAGACCATGTAGGCCATTCTCAGGGAAGATTTACAGGGAGCTCGAGTTCATCTTGGGAACAGAATGTTCTTGTGGTATTTCTCGGTCCTAGTATCAAGAGAGCTCGGATATTACGCGTTCGCACTTGTCTTCCAAAATCTTCATGGCTTCGGTAAATAACACCTCAGGAGGTAATGCTCCAGTTGATTCGATCGTAACTATCATTGAAGGGAAAAACTCTAAAATGAGAAATTGTTAGGCAATGACTAAGAAGTTTTACCCTGCAGCAATACTTACATATGAAATGATCTTTCACACGATGCAATGCCACACGTTTGTCCCAATTGTCCCCCCTGAGGCATTCCCTGCATAGCGTGCATGCTCGTGAATCAACTACTTTTGCCTTCTTTGTACCTGCCCCACAAATTAACACAGGACGTATCACTGGAATAGACAAGTTAGTATGAACATGAAAGCTAAGCAGATTTAGCTCAAATTATGCAGATTGAAGTCCACAGTGGAGATGCCAATGGTGAGTCATCAAGAAAGTTTCACCAACCGACCAGCCTAGGGTGCATAAAATGCTATGCAACATTTGGGATTGTTCAGTTTCTTTTTCCTTTTTCCTTTTTTGGTTCTTCAACTAACTAATCCTCAGCATGGTCAACCTTCAGGCCATGTCTTAGCCAGAGCCAACTCATTGTATAAGCACCATTCCCCAATCCAATTGCACAAAAGCAGTGGCTTTCCTTTGTGCCATCTTGAAGCACCGCAGACTGTTGAGGTATTTCCCTTTAAATTTCTTCACCAGACTCAGGAAGAATGTATACAAAAAACACAGAAAAATGACCTACCATTGCCCACATCTTCAATGTCAAATACATTAACAGGACACTTCTTTTTCAGTTCTTCAGCCATTTCATCTTCAATATCTTCCAGTAATACAACCTAGAGGATGAGGATGTGTGGGAGGAGAGGAGGGGAAGAAGGCACAAATTAATAATTTGAAAAAAGGGGAAACAGAAATTTCTTTTGTCTAGGAACAATATTAAGATGTTTCCTCACCTCTGGGAACATTCGATACCAAGCAGTGGCAACAGGGGACCATTTTGCATGTGTTTTACCAATGCCCTTAACAGCATGTGCCTCTAGTTCAATTTCCTGTAAAATGCCATTACTTCAATAGTTACTCTTGCACCCAACACTAAGTGCCAAATATGAGAATGGTAAAGACAAAGCACTAATGCTTGCTGCGCTGCATCAGAGTTAACTCATTTCCAGAAATGCATGTTTGTACAGAGCTTTTACCATTGTGAAACCAAGCTTATTAGGGTTGACCAAAAGAGACCAGAGCCAATACCTGTCCAGGGCCTAGTTTGGCAATTATAATCTTGTCCTCTGTTAGACCAATTGGATTGCTTGAAAATTCAGGCAGTGAGTCCTGGCTGCGACTGAATGAAGTATAGGTGCCTGGTCTGGACTCCGGTTTTTCTGACTCCTTGGAAAATTCACTCCCATTTGGTAACCACTTCAACTCTTCAGAATATACTGCATTAGAAATGGGATGATCATAAAGCTAACCCATATTTTCTAAAAGCATAGGAAAACCATTTAAATAACTAGAAGACTATATTGGCTTTCATCAAGAATTGGAAATATTACCTGTACGACGGGCCTCGCCTCGTTTACAATGAGTATGGAGTTTGAAAACAATGGTGTTCTTTTCATTTGGTGTATCATTTGCTACAAGAATAAAAGAAAGAAGGAAAAAGCAAGACTAATAAATGCCAAAGACAATGCAAGGTTTTGAAGATAATGTTTTCATCCTCTTCAGTAAAACAATTTTGGAAAGGTCATAGCAATTTAAGACGCACCTGAAAGATATTCAAACAACCTAGGGTCGGCTTTGATTGGAATAAGACCCAACCTGTGGGCAAGTACTTCATCTTGGATCACCGATGTATTGTTTGCTATAAAGACCTTTTCAATAGCCATTGTAGGAAGCTGTATGCAAAATAACAAGACAAAAAATCAATCATTTTCATCAATCAAGTATACCTCAAGCACAGATTTTCATGACTGAGGAACCAGTATTCATATTTAATACATATGTCAAACAGTGCCACTCAGAATTGCAACATGGATAGGTAGAAATTAAGGAACTATCTCCTCCTATGTTTTGCCTTTTCTATTTTTGCTTTCTTTTGTTAAGCTGTGGGGGAACACTACCAGCAGGGACTTGTCCACGAACCTGTAATCACTTGCTGCTTACTTTCTTGAAGCATCACGCTCAAAATTAATTTCACTTCTCACAAATTACTAAGGATTTTGTTATAATTTAGGGATGTATAATGTTTTCACATTCAAAAGCCAATCAGTTTATGAAAGAACTTTAATATGCTTAAGAAGACAGATGCATATATTTAAGAATTCCAAAGAGCATCCAAGATTCTGTGCTCATGAATACGATCTTGAAGATGCTCTGGCAGTGACTTTAAAAAACATAGTAATGTGGAGCCTAAGCGTTAGGATTGTATAAGTTTGCATGCACCACACATATATCTACCATAAAATGTAAAGACCCCAACAGATGACAGTCAATGTGTCAACAATTCAAAATCATTGAATAAATTAACAATAGGATTATTTAGAGTGTGAAAAATAAATAGCTAAATCAAGCACAAGTGAAAATGAGCAGACTTTATAATGCCCAATAGGAGGCATGATATACACACCTCTGCTATGAGAATTCTCCGGAATGCATTGGCAATTGCTGCATCAATACCAATCATCTCAAACTCTATGTCACTATCAGTGAGTCGAATCACTTCTACTTTAAAGTTCTTGCGAAATTTATCTGGCTCTATACTATTATCTACTCCCATCAACGCATAAGCACCAGAATATTGTATATTATCAGTCTGCACATGACAAAAGTAATAATGCATAATAAACCAAAGAGACATGTCATCCACCATTTTGATATGGCTATTCATGCAATCCCAAATTCATGAAATGATTCACAAAAGGTAGCTGGGGCAAAGTAAGAAAAAACACGATAAAATAAATTTAAAAAAAAAAACAAACATATAAAACTACAATTTAGCAGGAATTTGTCAACTAGCATCCCTAAACCCAAGAAAGAAAATATGAAGCTAAATCTTTCTTCTCTCTCTCTCTCTTTTTAATCTTTTTCTTTCTTTTCTAGAGAATCATAAAGCAAGCTAAACAAATCCCTAAATGACCAAATGGGCAATTCTAGAAGCTAATAAAAATCAAAGGGTATGCTTTAAAAATCCGCAAAAACGCTCAAAAGATCATAGCTTTCAATCGAAAATCAAGAAATAATACGAGAAAGATTGAGTGAGGAATACATACGTGGATTGGAGCGTCCGAATTGCAAACAACGCGAGTTCGTTGGCGATCGAGGTGGGGTGGCAGCTGGCCCATTGGTACATCCGGCATCTCCCATGTTAGACATATCTTCCTCTCTTCTTTACCGTTTCCTTTGTCCCTCAATGCTTCCTGTTTTCTGCTTTCTTGTTCGCTCATCCTTTGATTGACTGTTGGCTCTAACTCTGTCTCTCTCTCTGTCTCTCTCTCTCTCTCTCTGCGCTTTTCTAACTTGGTGTCCTAAAGATTTAGATTGCAGGTTTAGTCTTAGAAATAAGAGAAGAAGTATGACGAATATACTAGGGTTTAGGGTTTTATGTCCCAGAGGAAGTTGACAAGAATAATATATCTGTGTATGCAAAATTTTAACAATATCATCTTTAAATTGAAAAAAAAAAAAAAAATATATATATATATATATATATATATATATATATAATGAAACACAAGAAGTAGTAATATTTTAATTACCCAGTAATTAATTATTTTATTATCGCCTGATATTTTTGACAGTGGTATTTTATGCACTTTGAGTTAAGTGTAGACTAGACTTGCAAGGAGTCCCCATTTGAAATTGAGAAAGAAAACCTTTTTTTTTATTATTTTTTTAGCAAAATAAAGAAAACCATCATTAACCAATCACCAGAAGTACAACATTTCAAGCCGCTGGCTTAAAAGGCCTTAGGAGTAAGTAAAGCAATAATGGCCATTGATTAAGATGCGATACGGAGAAGAGGGAGAGAGGAAGGAAAGATTTTACTTTTATCTTCACACTTCATGTTCAAAATCCAAAACAAATCGTTTCACACCCATCACCGTCAAAAGGTATGTGTCAGCCCTTTGAAAGATTGAAATGAAATGAGTTTAGCTTGTCCGAAGATCATACCAATTTCTCACATAATAAAAGGAAAAAAAAACAAAAAACACAAAGGAAAAGCAACACCCCAGATTAGTCCAGCTTCAACATTCACCTATCCGTGGATGTAGTGCGTTCATCATTTGACATGTCTAGCAAATTATACACCCAATTAAAAGAAAAAAGTAAAAAGAAAAAAAGTAATAAAAGCAGCTCAAAAAGAGCCAAGCAATCTTGATCTGCCATTGACTCTGTGCAATTCACAGTTAAAAAGCCCATAATAACTGGTTGTCATGCTTCCCTGTAGCCAACCGATCATTCTTCACGCCTACTCTTTGTGGCTTTCCTTTTTGCTTCCCTTAAAGCTCTTCTCTTCTCCTCCCTGCAGCGGTATTAAAGAAATTACTTTGCTAACTTCGCATTCCAATACCATTTTCTTTATACGAAGAAAAGCACGAGAGAAATTAGTTGTGGATTGATAAATCTAGCATCATTTTCTCTGAAATCCTATTTTAAACTTTTAAAGGCATCACGGGGGTCACAGCCAAAACAGTTGGCTTCTTTGGCAAAGAGCATCGTTCAGAGGTTTAAGTCTATATTGCAGAACTAGAAGTTAATGCAGACAGACATGCTGGAGTTTTTACCTGGCTTTTGATATTTCCTCTTGAGATGGACCTTTCCTTTTCTTCCTCTTTTTGGTGGATGGGGCCTCTAAATTCCCATCACTAGGATTACTCATATTTTTCAGTTGATCTTGTTCTGGGGCAGCTCCTGCAATCACATGCTCTGCAGGTTTCTTTCCATCCCTACTCTTGTCTGGCTTGGGAGCTTGCTCCACTGACTCTAAAGGTTCAGAAGGTGTTGGCGTGGGTTTTGCATTGCTCATCTTCTTCAACTGCAAAAAAGTAAAACAGGAACACTGTTGTGAGAAGAATTTTCCAAAACTACTGTACCTGTGATTGTGAGATCCAAAATGCAAAGATCTATAAACCAAATGACTCGAATATCAGCCAGAGTCAATGCAAGCACAAGAAAGAGCCCCAGGAATCCAACAATATGGAAGGAAATGAAGTTCATTCAATGAGTAAAAATGACTCCAGGGTTTACCTTTGCCACAAAAAACCCATCCATGTTATGAACATGGGGGTAGAAACGTCTAGTCTTCTCTAAGGATGGATGGAAACGGTGTTCTCTAAACCGGACAAACCTATAAAAATGAGAACATGAGTATTAAGATATCTTAAATCTTCATCAGCAAAGAAACATGAGCATGACTAAATAATTATTACCCAGGACGTCCAAAGTCAAGTCCACATGGCACAAGTTTAACATTCCGCTTATTGAGAGCATAGTTAATAACTGCTTCATTCTGCAACATAGAAGTTCAGAATGACGAATAATATAAAAAGGAGGGAAAAAATGCTTGTATACAAACCTCAGCAACCATAATAGAGCATGTGGAGTAAACAATGTAACCACCAGACTTTGAGTTTGCATCAACCATGTCAATTGCAGCAAGTATCAATTCCTGCAGGAAAAAAACAAAAGTGTCTCACATACATTTGCGTTGGAAAAACAGGTAATTTCTATTCAAAACAGTGGTTTGTGAAAGACCCAAACTATAGCCATGCATCCTTGACTGCCCAATGACTTTCTTAGGGAAAAAATAGCAATGACTTCCAAATGCACAACATGAGGCTTGTGAACACATGGCAAGAACATACCTTCTGCAGATGGGAACATTTCTGTATATCATCAAAACTTTTGGACGTCTTAACAGATTCATCCTTAGATATAACCTATGAAAGATTGAAAAGAACTGATGTGATTTCATCCAGTGGGAACAAATGAAAACAGGTGATGCTTGGTTGAATTTCTGCAGAGGTTTGCTTACCCCAGTCCCACTGCAAGGGGCATCCAATAACACTCTATCAACTGTATTCACACCCAAGGCCTTAGGGAGCTGCATTGCAAAATTAAAGCATTAGATGTCCTGGATCATTCTAATTATCAGATATGATAAGATACAATTGATAGTCCTTAAATATTTTTAAACAATATATACATGTTCAATGAGCACCAACCTCCCTCCCATCATAATTACAAACTATGGCGTTTGTCACGCCCATACGATGCAAATTTGCCGTGAGTGACTTGAGTCTTGGAGCCTTAAACTCATTGGCATAAATAATTCCTGGACACATTTACATTGAAACATTAAGAGAAATTCAACTCATTGAGGTTATATGTAATAGCAAAAACAAAACGAAAAGAAATCCCAATAACAATATGGAAAAGATAGACACATCCAAATACATGGACAGTCAACAGGTTTAATACAAAAGATATGGCACGAATGACTTGAGCATTTTTTTCTTTACTATTAAGAGAAAAGACACATCTCATGTACATAGCCTACTACTGCAGATAAAACTATTTCACTACATTTACTTCAGATGACACTCATAATAGAACAGCTGCAAACAACAGAAACCACACTCTTGTCCATTACAGTAGATCACTTGGGAAAAAGCATAAATGGAACCAAACTTATAATCATGATAGAGATTCACCAAAGAGTCTCAACATGCAAACCACAATGTAATTAACAGTCAAACAACTCCCCACCTGTCAAATGTTCTACTTGGTTGAACATGATAAAGTTGTTTCAACAGCAACCATTTTGCTTTTAGCAACCTTAAAATTCCAAAAAATGGGTAATTTGTTTCACTTTATGGTTGCACCATTCATGAAATAGGTCTATGAGATCAAAAAAAAAAAATCTTTGGGCCATAAAATTGGCTCTATAAGCCAGCATTAGAACTCCAGTGTCAACTATAAGCAGGATTCCAGAATGAGAGAATTCCAAAAGAAAAAAGCAACATAGAGCACAAAAGACAAAAATCAGCCAGAATTACCACCTACCACTATTTTTCATCAGAGCGGCTACATATGTTGTTTTACCACCAGGAGCAGCACTGCAAGAGGCATAAATAGTTACTAAAAGAGAGAACTTGACAAAAATTAGCAAGCGTAATCAATGGTGATATCTCTCCACTCTCTTGCAAGCATAAATAACAATCAAAGCCTTCTAACTCCCCAACCAAACCTACTGACCAAGGAATTCTCACTTCTGAGAATGCCAATTCCTACAATTGACCAAATCAATCACAATTATAGTACAAGATGCTTCTATGAACCCAAGGCATCCATATGAAGTAGATACCAATCAACTATGATTTTTTACTTCAAAGAAATTGACAACCTCATTGAAGCAAATATTTTAGCTTGTGGTAATGTTACTCACGCCATATCAACAATCTGTTCCTTTTCTTGAGGAGCGAGAGCCATTACAGGCAACAATGAGCTAGCACTTTGCAGCTGCAAAAAACGAAAGAGAGAGAGAGGGAGTGGGGGGGGGGAGAATTGAACAATTAGCACTCCTACAAAAGCACACAATGTAGCATCATCTTCTCAAACAAAAGTGCAATTACCATGTAGAAACCAGCCATATATTCAGGAGTGGCACCAATGGGCACTTGTGAATCATAAACAACCAATCCAACCTACAAAAGTCCCAGTTAATAAAAATAAAGAGGGGAGGAAACAAGAGAAAAAGATGCCCACTCCACTCACCCACACAAAGTAAACAAAGCTCTCACCTTAGACCACTTACTTAGAGGATCCAAATTTACTCCTCTGTTTAAAAGTACATCAGCCAGATCTCGTCTTCGTGTCTAGCACAAGAAAATCTTTGACCAATAAATCAAATATGCAAGATATTAACCAGAATAATAAACAAGGAGTGCAAGAGAATACAACAATCAAAAGACTTGTCTAACCTTCAAAGTGTTAGTTCGCAAGCATATAGGTCTTGGCTTTTCAAAGGCTTCAATAAGTTCCATTAGTTCATTAACAGGAAACATCTGCAGGTTGAGATATAAAAATAAAAATATTTGAAAATACATGGCACAAAGATGATTGTTGCTAACAAGAGGAAAAATATAAATTGATTAATCACCTCCATCAAAGCACCAATGAGGAAATCATTATAGCCATAGTATGAACTTAAATCCATCTGCAGCTGATGAACATAGTCCTTCCTTGTAGTTCCCTCTTGCTTCAGATCTTTAAAATTTGACAACACTCGAACAACTAAAAATAAATCATATGATAAGTAACTAACAAGTACAAAATTTATCCAATTCAATAATAAGGCCAAGAAAATCATGCTCAATACTTTCAAATAAAATTACAAAGATGCAAGATGAAAACTTCATACTTTCTCTTATTCTTCGCTGGAGATTTGGAAGATCGGGAGGTCGATGTGCCTCCTCTTCAAGCTCCTAAGGTAAGATAATGAAAACAAACTAATAATGATAAGAACTAACAAGAAGAAAATTCCATCAAATACAAACTTTCAACCATAACACTCAAAATCAGACAATTGTGGACCTTTTTGGTTGGCAATCTGAACTCATCAGATTCCTCTGTGATGTTAAGTTGCATTTCCTCCTCTGCTTCTTTTTGCTCCCTTGCCCTTTGTTCATCAAGAGCTCTAGACTTCTTCTCAATATCAGATCCATCTGACTCTGAATCTGAACCCAAATCAGGACTAGCATCTGAACCTGAAACTTTTTCTGCAACAATATGAAGAAGCATTATAACATCATACATGAACTGAAACCTAAACAAAAATTTGAAACACAAAACATCAAAAGATGCCACACCTTCATGGTCGCTTTCTTGAAGAAAATCATCAGTAAATGGATCATCACCATCAGAAAGAATGTCGGAAACAGAAGCAGACCCTTGATCATCTACCTCAAACTCTGCCTGTTCTTCCACTTCTACATCAGAGTTGTCGGATTCTTCCAACAGGATATCCTTCTTTGCAGGTTTTTTAGTGAAAAGACCGTTCTTCTGCATCTTTTTTGGTGGAGGTTTTGTTGAGTTCGATCCCTTTTTCTTGTTTAGTGCAGTGGGTGCCATGGTAGCTGTGTTACATAGAATAGAAGAGCATTATGCGGAGTAATCAGAAGCACCCAAGCAAAATGCAAAAACCTTTCATAATTCAACAAGGCATAACCATAACACTACATCCATACCATAACATTATAGTGAATGCTTCACTATTCCTAATTGTCACCCAAATAGCTAAAAACAAACAGGTTATAGACAACTAACAAGAGTAACTTCACCATTTCCAGTTCCCACCCACCTGTAGAATCAAAACATCTGGCAGACACCCAACCTGCTTATCTGCTAGTTCTTGGGGCAAGAGTAATTTGAATTTTGGAATGCTATAATATAATTTCCAATAAACCTCTATTCCAGTGACGAAACACATAATAACCATCCACTCAACAGAGGGATAAAACAACAACAAGAAAGTCTTAATCCCAAATTCAGTTGGGGCCGGCTCCATCAATCTTTTTTCATCAGTTTGTTCTATTATGTTCTGGTATGCAGTAACTTAGGTGCGAGACTTAATTGTTCTAAATCCTTTTTAACTAAAGATTCCCAAGTCAACCTCGGTCTTCTGCTCCCCATTCATACGAGTTGATCACACGGGAAGAAAGAACCAAAAAAAAAGATCTTCACAAAAGAGTGGAGAAGTAGGACAGAAAAGCAAACCTGAAAGATGGGAAATTATCTAGAGGATGTAATCCTTGCCCTGTGAATGTGAGCTTAGAAGCCAAGAATGTCTGCCAAGGCAACAGTATTAGAATCTCAAACTCAACCAATTATAGAAGGAAACGCAGGAACTATTATGAAGGGATTTAACTCGAGAAGAGCGATGGCGCGGCTGCCCGCAGGACGTCAGAGGCGAAAAGCTACGGCCCGAGGATACAGGGTTTCTGGGTCTTTCTTACACCATTATTAGGGTTTAAGCTTCGAGGGTTATGATTTTTGGTTTCTCTTTTCACGGATAAGTCCTCCAACTTTTAAATTTTTTTATTTGAGCCTTATCATTTTTATTTTTATCTAATTATTTAATTTAAATTTGAGGACTTTATGAGTGTAACCCACTTTCATGGATGAAAATTCTTGTTAAAAAAGAAAATGCAAAAGAGCTTATAATAACATATAGAAAATAATAAAACCGAATAGGCTTATTCTCCTTTAAGCCCTTGAATTTATTGAGCCCCTAATATAATATGTTTATTCTTTTTTTTATCAAATAAATAAAAAAATATAAATAATCTTTTACAATTTTATTAAAAAAAAATATTGTATTGATCGTATTTTACAGTAAATTGAAATATTAATATAAATTCTTCATTCACGGACATAGGGAACCCACCGTTAACTATCCTGAGTCATGGGCTGGGCTGGGCTGGAATAAGAAAGACTACGGCTCGAATTGATTGGCACAGGCTTCTAACATGCAAATCCACGCATAGCCTTTCACGGTCTCAGTTGGACATGGCATCCATTTGTAGATAATTAACAGTTAAAGACAGATGATTCAGCTTCTGTCCACATAAAATTGTGCCAAAGAGCAATGGGGTTTTCAGTTATTCAAAATAATAAACAGATCGAGTGCTTAGTAGCGTCTAAATTAAGTTTTAGGTGCTTGATCGAATGTTAACCCCAAGTTTAAGGGCTTTTGATCTTCACCCCTATGCAACTATATAATATAGTTTTTCCCTTTTCAATATGTATAGTAGTGAATTGAGGGAATGATGATTATGATTAAGAATGAGAAAAAGAAAATAAACTCTCCGTAATCACGAGATTATTGGATTAGCTATCAGTAATTGTAGTTCCATCAGCGAGTTTAGGCAGTTGAATGCTTTACATTTTAGGAAGTGGTCCTTTGCCTGAAATGAACATTCCTGTCGGTCATGCGGGCGGCTAGCATGTGCCATTTCGCCTTGAAGCAGGTTGCGGCAAGAACCTGAGTTGCCTGTAATGCATTGAAGCAAGACCTTTCGTAGCATTCGGCGGTTAAAGTTTAACTACATTAGACTATTCTTCAATTTCCTGAAGGCGACCTAGGCCTGCAAAGAACATCATATACACGGGAGCTTTCTTCTTATACTTGCTGTGTGCCAGGCTCAGCAGGAAGTCACTGGCATTTTCCCATAGCCTGCAATGCATTTAAAACTTCTTTTAACCACTGGAGATTATGCCTCTAACATAGATGGTGTCGAGCTCAAAAAATGTGTACTGAATCAAAATGAAACCCAGGAATTATTCCATGGAGAACTTAGAATGCATGAAGTACGGAAGTGAAAAAGAATGCCGAGGAATTCACCGAAGAGTAAAATAACAGTCCGAATGAAACATCTTCTTGCTTTTAAAAATGAGACTCCACTTCCAGACGTGACACACGAGGCACGTTCAGTCTCGCCAAGGAGAACTTCAGCTGTGTTTTGTGACCAAATGACGAGGTAGACCGATTGGGTGCACCCAGTTGGATCATTGAATCATGCATTTGTCATTCGCTGATTCCAGATCATACCCGGAGCTCTCCATTCATATCGAGAAAGTGGCATCTGGAAATTGCTCGACAAGGAGACTATAGCTGAAGAATCTTCATAACCAATTACGTGAATCAACAGGCATAAAAAAAATATCTTATGTATTGGTCTATAGGTAGCAAAATGAATATATATACCTCTCACTTAACCAAAATATGATTCTTATCTGTATTAAATTGGACCTATTGGATGAATGTTGTAAAAATTTGTATTACCCCTTTTTGTTTTTTTTTTTTTTTCTTCTCTCTTGCATTTGGGACCAGCTCCACATTTCATGAAATTGCAGCCTGTAATCTGCCAGCGCCACAATTGCATGCTTTGCAACAGAACCATTGTCTTTCCTTTTCGTCTGTATAATTGGATGCGAGCATGGTTTGGTGTCTTTTTCTTTTCAAAATAGAAAGTTACACTTGTCTGTGCACTAAAAGGGATGTTGGTTAGAGGAAGTCTATTCGGTCCAATAATATTCAAGTAATATTCATACTTTTTGTAAATAAAATAAATGAGGATAATTGCTGTTAAAAAAAAAAAAAAAAAAAGGCCGTTAATTTCTAGGACAGCCAAGCGTTAATGCAACTGCCGCCAATTACCTGCCCATCAATTTCAAACATTTTCATTGTTCCCCGTTAACCCCAATGCACATTATACAGCGGAGATTTCGATTCAAGACGACCCATAAATTACCGACAATTCCAACTTGTATTTGTGGATAATTCTCTGACAGATCAGCTAATAAAGCTTTGATCTTTAGTTTCAAGTTCCGATCTTCATCAAGAAACAGCATTGAGGGCTTCATCTACAATGGCAGTTTTCGGTGATTCGATCCTCAGATGCCAGCAGAAAATATTTCAGAAAAGCCCAAATCTTGATTTGAAGAACCGAGTCTTCGGAATTCCAGCAATGGTGGGTAGTGGTTTTTCTTGGAATGCAAGGAAAACGAAGAGTAAAGCCAGGATTGGAGTGCAAGCAGTGGCAGAGGCAGGCGCTAAGAGTGCCCGGGAAGGGTTATGGGATGGGCTTGAAGATGGGTTTGGATGCGGTGTCCGAGAGAGAGCTGAGAGAGAAAGGGTTCATGGGGATGAGGAAGACCAAGTTGGTGTGCACAGTAGGGCCAGCCTGCTGCTCGTTGGAGGAGCTAGAGAGATTGGCAATAGGTGGGATGAATGTGGCAAGGCTCAACATGTGTCACAACACAAGAGAGTGGCACCGTGATGTTATTAGGAAGATCAAGTGGTTGAATCAGGAAAAGGGGTTCTGTGTTTCTGTGATGATTGACACAGAAAGTAGCCAGATTCATGTGGTGGATCATGGAGCTCCTTTTTCTCTCAAAGCTGAGGTATTTAATGAAAACCCAGTTTCTTTTTTCTTTTTCCCGTGTGTTAATGAATTTGCAATTAACCGCCAACCTATGTGGGTAGCTTTGACTTAAAGATCCGAGCAATCAACTAGCACAGTTATCGTTAGAGAAAAATACAAAATAAGGATGGCTTTTTCCCTTTGAGCTCTAACGATCAATTTTGCTGAAATGGATTTTGGGTTTCCCTTGGGCACCAGGAAGGTTCAGTTTGGGTGTTCACAGCGCAGAATTTCGAAGGTTCTCGTCCTCTTACTGTTCGAGCAAACTATGAAGGGTTCTCAGAGGGTAATGATAATTTCTTGCTTGCTGGCTCAACAATTTCTTTTGCTTATTTTAGTTACGTACAGAAAATAGGCTATCAAAATACAATTCAATGTTCTGTAGGCATCATGGTGGGTGATGAACTGATTATTGATGGTGGAATGGCAACCTTCATAGTCGTTGAAAGGATGGGCAGTGATCTACGTTGCAAGTGCATAGACTCAGGTCTACTACTACCTCGAGCAAAATTGAGCTTTTGGCGAGAAGGGAAGCTTTCCTATCAGGGTCTTCCAACTCTGTCAACAAAGGTTGAATACGAATCATCTCTTCCCACGAAAACTTTCCTTGTTCCTCTATGATAGTGCATTGTATTTGGTCAAGGAATCAGAGTGATTCAAACACATAACTAGCTCCCTCATTGAACCAATTTAATGCCCTTGCATTAAATCATTTGATCACATTAGTGCAAAAAGCTGCAATCTCATATTAAATCTAGAAAGCTTTATCTCACCCTTTTTAAGCGTTTCAAAGTGAAATTTACAAATTTAAGCTGTGAAATGGTAGAAACATGGAATCACCACTTATCAAAATATGCTCATTGTTCTTATTGAACTTATAAATAAATAATTATATATTGTTCTTGATGTAATAGATAGCACAAGAGAGACATCTGGGCTTTCAATTTATTAGACTTGGGCCTGATTTAAAACTGAAGGAAAACGGATTGGCACAATAACTTTCTTTGAATTCCAGTCATTATCTGGTTAATGTATCAGTTGGATCCAATAAATGAAAGGTCCTCATTTTGTAAATCATAACAGTGATGCTTCCAATGAGGAAAACTTTTATCATGTCTCTGTTTACCTTCAGGATTGGGAAGACATCGACTTTGGGATTTCTGAAGGCGTTGATTTCATTGCCATGTCATTTGTGAATGATGCCGATCCTGTCCAGCAGTTGAAGGAGTATCTCTCCACTAAATTATCCAAGTAAGATAAGACATTCAGTGTTTAACAATTACATTTGGTTTTATTTGGGCAAGTGTTCATGGAAATGGGCCTTCCAAATTTAATCTGAATCAGTAGCATGAATTGCAATCTGTTGTCACAAGGAGGTTTTGCTTACAGCAGTTCAGTAATTATTGCACATGGATTTGATTTATTTTAGGGCTCAACCATAGGGAAGGCTGCCCTTCAAGGAACATGGCAACATGATATGTCCTCTAGCAGGCCAGTAGTCCAGTGCTTCGCTGCCTGCATCATGATGCAAGTTGACAAAGTCAAAACTTGCTTTCCCTTCCCCATAGTTTGAAGAAAAAAAAGTAGTTTACCTTCTATAATGGAGAATAGTCCTTCCATCATTAAAGATTCAGCATTTTGATTCTAGCAGTTGATGCTAGTTTTTAAGTCTGCACCAAAAGAAATGTACTGGCTCCGCCGATGTGTTCTTGATATCCATGAGAAGAGCATAGTTGCTAGTTTTTCACTCACCACTGCATTTTTTAGTCTCCTGAGAACAGTACAGTTTCTATTCTTCTTCATGGGTTTGTATCAGCAATGATTGACAAGATTAGATAGAATTGCTGATTGTCCAAAATTTTTATGTTGCTTTGGTTAACTGTTTCCCTATACTTTTTCCCCTTTAATGCTACACCTGCCTTTACATGGACAATATACCATGATGCATATTTGTAGGAGAGTCATGAAATTCTATGTTCTTAGTTGTGCTTAGCCTACTGCACAGATATTACCATTACTAGAAGGACTCTTCATACATCAACATCTCCATCGGTTTAATGTCGATATTGCTTCTTACGATGTCTAGAACCCAAAAACTGAAAAATGTAATTTATTGTCATTTACAGATCAATAAGGGTGCTGGCAAAGATTGAGACCTTGGAATCTCTTCAGAAACTGAAGGAAATTGTAGAGGCTTCTGATGGTATCATGGTGGCTCGTGGCGATCTAGGAGTTGAAGTCCCACTTGAACAGATTCCAACAGTCCAAGAGGACATAACTCACACATGCAGACAGCTGAACAAACCTGTGATTATAGCTTCTCAACTTCTTGAGTCTATGGTTGAATATCCTACCCCAACACGTGCTGAGGTACAATAATTCAGAGTGTTAAACCACAATATTGCTTTTTTTGTGTGCATGTGTCCTAAGCAGGAGAAGGCCACTAGGTTTAAAATTCCATACGATAAAATCTTCTTTCATGTGAAAAAGGTTGCAGATATATCTGAAGCAGTTCGGCAGTTTGCAGATGCAGTGATGTTGTCTGGTGAGTCAGCTATTGGATCATATGGACAGAAAGCTCTGTCTGTCTTGCAGATGGTCAGCAGCCGTATGGAACTATGGAGCCATGAGGAAGAACACCGACAGGCTCTCCATCAATGTCTACTGGGGATTTTGTTGCCTGATCGTATTTCTGAAGAAATATGCAATTCTGCTGTTGAAATGGGCATGTTCTCTTCACTTTGAAATAAATACATTTGTCTCTGTGTTAAATCTAATTAGCTGCATATCAAATAATTCCTGCCAGTATCATCTATTAGAACACTTTCCCCAAAAAAATTTTGCTGCCCATTCATTGTGCTATTTTTCTCAATGTAATAAAAAGTTGTCAAATAATTTAATAACACTCTTCACAGTACCTAGACCCCACTCTTTTCTGGCACATGTTTACATATACAGATTTCAAGAGTGCTAATTGGGTCCGTATATGTTTTCCTTATCACTGGAGTGTTCTATTTGCAGCTAATAGCCTTGGCGTAGATGCTATCTTTGTTTTCACAAAGCATGGAGAGATGGCATCTCTTCTTTCTCGAAACCGTCCAAAGCCTCCAATTTTTGCATTCACCGATGACAGCAGCACACGGATGGCTTTGAACTTGCAGTGGGGAGTTATTCCTATCCTGGTAGATTTATCAGACGGCATGGAAGCCAATATCTCGAAATGCATCAATCTTGTGAAAACACAGGGGATGGTGAAAGAAGGAAACACTGTCTTGATTGTCTCAGATTTGCCTCCAACTTGTGCATCCCCAAATGTGTTCCAGTCAGTCCAGGTGAAAGCCATTGCTTAAGGGTCTACCTTAAGTTCTCGGCAGTAAAAGTCAGTAGCCGTTGGAATATTGAATTTACATCAGAGTGTGCTTCCATTCTTCTACATGGAGAACAGCTATAGACCGTGGCTTTGGGCTTAAAATGTGCTATTTACTTCACAAAAATTAATCTCTTGTTGCTGCGGCTGTTTAAGCGTAAAGCAGGAAGTGATGGAATGCTACTTTATCTTTAAAATAAATGATTGCTTATTCACAAGAAATGCTACGGAAATGGCGACTGGCAACTAGGCTCCAAATGCTGCAAATTTCAGGATGTAAAACATCGCATGCAACACACAACAGAGTTAAAAAAAAAAAAAAAAAAAAAAACAGCCCAATCCTTTTCTTTTATCTTTAGAAGCGTTTCTATTACGATCTGGTGGACACTGGCGGCTGGCACCTCCTCACTGCCCATATAATAACCTCCGGTTTTCTACTTGGGTTAGAATTTAGAGACTCGCCAATGAAAGATATTTCGGAAAATAAAACATAAATGAGAACCCAAGAAAAACCCTCCGATTCCAAAACCAACCGTACACGCATCACCGTGCGCGCACATTGGCCCTACAAAATGCCCCATTGCTAAAATGCGACGCTCGCCCCCGATCGTTTTCTCCTCCTCTCCCCGCTTTAGAAGCCAACAAAAACTGCTTCTAAAGGCCCACTTTTCAGTTCCTGAAATAATTCTGAAGACTTTCTCGCAATTTTCTTGAATCCAAACACCAACTGACCAACTAAATGGCGTCCCTATACCTTTCTAAAATCCATTGCCTCTCAGGCTGCAGCCTCACAGCCCAGCTTTACTGGAAAATCCTCAGATTCCAGGAACGTACCATCCTCGGGTCGACAAATTATAGTAACAGCTTTCAGAGGCAAAAGCTCAGACTTTTCTGTTCCGTACAAGGAGAAGATGATCAAAGCAACGGCAAGTTTGCAACATTTCGTGCTTTGTTCCATTTCTTGTAAATTCATAAAAGTTTTGTAGACTTTTTGAGGAGCTTCAAAGCATTATATAATCTTTTTAAAAACATAACCAGCGCAGCAACGATATATTTTTGAAACATCACTGAAACAAGTCCAAGAGATCCGAACAAGAGAAAAATAACAGATGCTCTGAAACAAGGAGCTCCAAAGCTTCATTACACATCAACACCGAAGATAAAACAAACTTAAAAAATGCAAACATCCGTCATAGCATAGGCTATCTGGATTACCTGGGTCAACCACATAGAACTCTAGATATTATCACCTAATAGCATTCATTGTCTTCCTCGTCGCCCTCACATGATTCAATACCGACTTCTTCATAATCCTTCTCCAGGGCTGCAAGATCCTCACGAGCCTCAGAGAATTCTCCTTCCTCCATACCCTCACCCACATACCAGTGCACAAAAGCACGCTTGACATACATAAGATCAAACTTATGGTCAATGCGTGAGAACACCTCACCAACACTAGTGGAATTGGAGATCATGCAAACAGCCCTTTGCACCTTGGCCAGATCACCATGAGGAACAACAGTTGGTGGCTGGTAGTTAATACCACACTTGAATCCAGTGGGGCACCAGTCAACAAACTGAATGGTGCGTTTGGTCTTGATGGTGGCAACAGCAACATTGACATCCTTAGGCACAACGTCACCACGATACATCAGGCAGCAGGCCATGTATTTGCCATGGCGAGGATCACATTTGGCCATCATGGATGAAGGCTCAAAAGCACTATTGGTGATTTCAGCCACTGTAAGTTGTTCATGATAGGCTTTCTCAGCAGAAATAACAGGGGCATAAGAAGATAGCATGAAGTGGATCCTTGGATAGGGTACCAAATTTGTCTGGAATTCAGTCACATCCACATTCAGGGCACCATCAAACCTCAGTGAGGCAGTCAAGGAGGAAATAACCTGAAAATTGCAGACCAAAGAGTTTGTTGCAGACCAGAGAGTTAACATGTTATGTCCATGCCAAAATTACCCTAAAAGAGTAAAGCACTAAATTCTTTCTTACACCACCTAGAAAGTGAATTTGAACAATAAAACAACATGTGAATTCCAAGGCATACATAGAATTTCTAAGAATTAACAAAATTTCAAACGGCAGCAAATAAAAGAAATGGAAGTGGCTGGCATTTACCTGAGATACAAGCCTGTTAAGGTTGGTGTAGGTAGGTCGCTCAATGTCAAGAGAACGCCTGCAGATATCATAGATGGCCTCATTATCAAGAAGCACAGCCACATCAGTGTGCTCCAAGAGGGAGTGTGTAGAGAGGACACTGTTATATGGCTCAACGACAGAAGTGGAGACCTGAGGAGAGGGATAGACTGTGAAACCCAACTTGGATTTCTTGCCATAATCAACAGATAAACGCTCCAAGAGAAGGGACCCAAGACCAGATCCAGTGCCCCCACCAACAGCATTAAACACAAGGAACCCCTGGAGACCAGTACAGTTGTCAGCAAGCTTTCTTATACGGTCCAAGCATAGATCAACAATCTCCTTGCCAACTGAAGCAAACAAGCAAACAACCCCATTAGAATGCTGACATTGATAGTCTAATGTTTTAAATAGACACCAAAACATATACATACTGGTATAATGTCCACGGGCAAAGTTGTTGGCAGCGTCTTCCTTGCCACTGATGAGCTGTTCAGGGTGGAAAAGTTGACGGAAAGTTCCAGCCCTCACTTCATCAATGACAGTAGGCTCAAGATCTACAAAGACAGCACGAGGGACGTGCTTACCGGCACCAGTTTCACTGAAAAAGGTGTTGAAGGCATCGTCACATGCACCGACCGTCTTTTCACTCGGCATCTGACCATCAGGCTGACCACAGAAATTTCAAAAGGGGGTTCAGTTATTCATAAATCAAAATCAATCAGATCCAAGATAACGTTATCATATTGAACATCAAATTCCTCAAGTCTGGTTGTTTAACATCCCAGGACGCACAATTAATCATTAAGCACATAATCCCCTCCTTTTTTTAATAAATAAATGTTCATTCAAACCCCCCCCCCAAAAAAAAGCAACAATAATGCATTATGATTTTTTATTATTATTTTTAGCGGATAAAACATGGATTCAACATTTCAAGAACATGAAATCGACGTTGCACGCCAAAAACGCATTTGAGAATATTAAATATACGAAATAACAGATCTGAAGCCTGAATGAAAGAAAAGGAAAATCATCAATGAAAATCATAGATCCACGAGAGAGAGAGAGAGACCTGGATGCCATGCTCGAGGCAATAGAGCTCCCAGCAGGCATTGCCAACCTGAATACCAGCTTGACCAATGTGAATCGAGATGCACTCTCTCATTTTCCTTTTTCTTTTTCCTTTTCTTTTTCTTTTTTTATTTTTAAATTACAAAAACAATAAAGGAAGGAAAACGAAATCAAGAAAAGCCTTTTAGCAGAGAAAGAACATGAAAGTTCGAAGACGTGTATGAAGACGTCTTCTTCTTGTTCTTTCCCTACTGATTTCTTCGCCTTTAGCCTTTAGGGCGTGAAGAGAAGCGGATCCATTTGAGGGGCTATTTATAGCCGGCCTCACGATAAACGAGTTTGATTCTTTTTTTTAAAATTTTCTTCACCCCAAATTTAAAAAAAAAAAAAAAAAAAAAAAGAAAGAAAGAAAGAAAAAGATTGATATATTTTTTTTTTCCTGGAAATTTTAATTTGAATTTGTTGTGACAACTTAGGAGGTGCCACGTGGTATGATCTTATCGAAAATTTCAAATTTTGCCGCTACTGGCTAGCTAAGAGGATGCTGGCCGGTTGCCTCTTCTCCCCTCTCTCTCTCTCTCTCTCTCTATCTCCAGTTTTGTAAGCCCTTTTTATTCTTTTTCTCTTTTTTTGTGGGGCCTGTCAACCTAATAATAGCCCTAAAAAATTCGCTAATGACATGGTAAAATTAATAGCATCTTTTGATGTAAGATGTATTAAATTATTAAAAAAATACATAAATCATTCAATAAATTGTGTATTTTCATTGAATTTTTATTTAATTAATTGTTGAAATTTTGTTTTCTTTTTCCTTCAAAATTTGAATTTAAATATATTATAACAATTTAAAAGGTGTCACATGTTATAATGTTATTGATATTTAAAATTTTGTTATTTATAAATAATTTAAAATAAAGTTTTAAAGATTAAATTAATTATTAATTTAAAATTTTAAAATTTAATTATTTTAAATAATTTAATTAAAATTAAATTAATAAAATTAATATTTAATATATATAATTAATATTATATATATATATTATATAAATATATTAGTAGTAAATAAAATGTAATTATAATATGATATAAAAATTAATTAATACTATATATTAAGAGATGAAAGTGATTTAAATTAAATAATTTTAATATAAAAATATTATAATTTATATATCTTTATTTTAAAATAATTTATATATTTTTTAAAAAATAAAATATTTTAATATAAAATAAAATAATTTATATAAAAAAAAATTAATATAATATAATATATAATTTTATATTTTTTTAATTTATATGATTCATTATTTTATATAAATATCATTATCTTTGATATAGTGATAAAAATTATTATTTATATTTCATACAATTTAAATTTGAAATTTGTTATCTTAATTTGATTCAATTTTAAAACATCAGTAAAGAAGATATTGGTCAATCTTCCCTTTTACGTCTCTTGTTTGGTAAGTCATTTTTATTATTGTATTTTTTTTTTTTTTTTGTGGGGTCTGTCTAACTAATAATAATTAAAAAAATGGGTAATAATACATTAAAAAAATAATACAATAGACACGTTGATGTGAGATAATTCAATTAAATTATTTAAAAAAAAAAAAAAAAACAGAAAACATATGGATTGTTGGGTGAAGTTGTTACCCCTCCTGCCTCTCACTGAGAGACTACATGGTCAAGCCCTCGCCCTCCATTTGTTACATTTGTCAAATGAAATGGAAAGTAATCTTATAAATAATTTATCCAAAAATTGCTTTGGTTATCTTTATTAAAGATAGAAAAAGCTGAAATGTAGCAGTCACGTAATAGCATCATTATCCACACTACTCGCTTACAAATGAAGCCAAGATGTTATAATGCAACGGAGCAGTGCCCCACCAACAGTTGACGGCAGCTTACAATGTTAAATCAAACATCAGACACTCTTGTGAATAAACAAGAAAGCACTAATGAAACGAGTCAAGGGTAAACTAGAACCATTGCTGTCTACCCAGTAAAGGCGGAATTCCCTAACATATGGCTAAAGTATATAGATTTATGCGCAATTAGGAATGTTGTTTTGAAGGAAAATAAAAAGATTCGGTTGGAAGAAACACCCTTTCATTCATGGTCTCTAGCTTCTCAGCTTTTGAGTTTTAACCAAGTATTTGCAAGTTGAAGCACTGAGCTCTTGAAGATGTCATGCACATATTTTGCACCAAAATTGCTCAAACTGTACCCTAAATATGGTTATCCTGATGATGACCTGGTTAACTGGGGCTATTTCTTTACTGCCATTCTACAAAGGGCAAGTAACAATTCATGCAATGGAATGTCCAAAGAACATAAAGGCTTTGGCTTGCTTGCCCCCACAGCAAACTTTCCAGAGCATTATGTTTTGTCCAGGGACTGCAAGGGGGAAAAAGGAAAATGGATCGGTAAAATGGGCGAAATAGGACTATCCTGCAGAATCAGCTGAGCATGTAGACATTCCAGCAGCAAAAGATTCAACAGGCAGTTTCGCATTACTTATTCTGACTCTCAATCTCACTACAACACATTCAAACTACATGGTTTTCACCCAAGTTGCATTAACTGCATCTGTAGGAGGGCCGTGACCAAGAAGACTCACCTGGCTTGCAATGAACAAATGAGCAGGATACCATCCTGAATTTACCGACCCAAGCAATATTGTACTTGTAACATAGTAATTCAGTTAATGTAAACCTTTAACTGCATGATTTTCAATGCATGAGTAAGACAATTGGCCATATAGGGGTTTTGAATACATTTTTCCAGTATGGTATTAAAATTCTCATATAAATCTCTCTGATGATGAACATTTCCAGAAGGCAATCCAACCATATTTGTACCAGGAAGAACATGAAATACACAAAAATATGCAGGTTCCATCTCAAACTGGTTCCACTTTTATGAAAAAAAACATTACCGCTAATGCAAAAAATTTCAGCAAACCATATCTGGACTTGGTGCAGAATTTATACATCAGCACTGTTAAAATGTCCTAAGAAGTTCGATCTATATGCACATAATAGCACCAGCCATATCTTCACTTTGTCATGATGTAATCTTCTTTCCACCAATTGAGGAAATGGAAAACAATCCATCAGCAATTTAAGCATACTGGGCATAATTTACAGATGATCTTAGAACTTCTCAAATAAAATGGTTGAAGCCATGCCCTTTCAAAGCAATAAATTTCTCCAACCATAGACATCTATTTAATAAATTAAAAAACTTTAACCATGTACAGAAATTAGTCAAATTTAGCACCTAAACTACCGAAAGAGGATAACTACTTTATTTAACTATCAGAAATATATTAACAAGACCAGGAGTCAACATAGTTTATCACACAAATACACTAGGAATAAAAAGGAAAAAACATTCAAAATGCAGTGCATTCTGTAGGAGACCTTCACTCTAGTAGAAGATTGGGCAGTACACTTGTAAGCATTCAACAAGCATATAATCTACCAGCCTAGAAACGGAATCCACCCAGCTTACAATTACGTGAAAAGTTCCGCCTTGTTCGAAATTGGGGAAATGCTTGATGAGATTGTCCAAAAGGAGAAGGAATGCAAAGTCCTATCAGGCGATCATAATCACCACCTATCATTGGAGCAGGAGCCCCAAATGGCAATGGGTCCCGCTGGAAGGGCAAGAAAAAGGGCAACGAAAATCTCCACGGCATTTCCCTCTTCCACTTCTTGCTTTCCCAATATGAAGCATATATTACTTTCCAATTGTTCGTTCCCTCCACTCCTGTCGCACTACCAAACTCCTCGACAAATTTCTGTCTCCATAAATCATTGTTCGAGGCTAAATACCACATCTCTGAACAAACACATCCAAATTTGGCGATGTCAACACCAGGAAGTGACTCCAAAATCTTGAGCTTCAGCTCTGTTGGAAGGCACATCAGGCATGCTGGAAGATCAAAACCAGTCCTATCACAAAGATCAATTAACAAAGGTAAAGCAAGCCCATCTTTCACAACTTTCCAAAACTCAAAAGCCTCATTTTCAGGGTAAGACCTGGATAGCCCATCTTCCTCGTTCACTGTATCCTTCTTATCACAATTTGCCCACACTAAATCTATAGTAGGCGCAAACCTGTATTCATTCAAACACACACGATACAACCCAGACCCATTCTTGGTCAATGACCCATAAACGTTGACAAAATGCCCTAATTTCTGAAACTTCAAAACAATTGATTCTGCAGCATTGTCTTTATCCAAAAGTTCAGGAAGAGTATACCAAAGTGGCAATGCGAATGTCTTAGAAGGCCACTCGTCTGGAAGATGAAACCCATCAACTCGCATTCCAGACACTGGATCAAACCCAACAAAGCCAGAATCTAGAAACACTGCATGAATAGCAATAATCAAGAGCTTGTGGTCACTACCATAATTACCCAATTCTTCTTTCAGAACCCTCCTCAAGAAACATGGCTTAGAGAACCTGAAACTAGCCACATCTATGGAACCCTCGTCAATGTCCATACCTGCCATACTATCCAATTCTCCGGTTTCTATGTTTTCGCCTGCAATTCCTGTATCGCTCATCTCACACCCTATTGGGGCTTTGGCCCCCTCAGCAACCAAGATTTTATCTGGGGTTTCACAAATTGGAAAATACAGACTGGGCACCTCAGATTCCTGAGAAATTTTTAAATCTTTCGAACTGGCTTCACAAATATTAACATCAGTGGCTTGAACACCAGCCTGAACTTGCACGGACGAACCTTGAACAACAGTTTCTCGCTCTTTAACCATATCTGAACAAAAAGTTTCAGACTTTTGAAAACTCACCGACAGATCAAAATTGGGTTCTGCGAGACCATCTCGGTGAGCTCCAGCCTGATATTGTACGGACGCGCCGGAACTCAATTCCATGGATTGAGACGAGGAGACATCATTGGGGACGAGAGAGAAATAGATAAGATCACCGGAGGTGATGCCGAGAGACTGCAACGTATCTTCAGGGGACGACGCGTGGAGCTCGTCCTTTCTGTTGAGAGAGAAACGAAGCGAAGTTGCCAGAGAAGAAGAGGAAGAGGAGGAGGAAGAGAGAGATCCAGAGAGAATTTCCTTGAGAAGTTGGAAAGTGGCCGAATTGGGTATTTCGATTTTCAGGGTTTCTTTGGACTGCAGAGATCTCAATCTCAGCTTCATGGTTGGATTAGCAAGGATTTGAAATCGATGACCCTGAGTGAAATTACTCTGGCAAGGGCGATAGGAACAAGACCCCACGAAGGAGAGCAATTCTAATCTCTCTCTTTTTATTTTTTCTTACGGTAAAAGCCAGAAGAAAAATAAAATTTTGTCAAATAAGGTTTAAAAAAAAAAAAAAAAAAGAAAAAGAAAACAAAAGGGGAAGCACCGCCTTTGCTTTCTTTCTTTCTTTCTTTTTTTAATATTTGATATTTCTTATTTTGCTCTCTAATTTACTCATTAAACCTACGGTATTGAAACGTGTCAATGTAGGACTCCTTCCGAACCTTTTTTTTTTTTTATTCTTTTTCTCTAAATAAATGTCTAAGTATTCCTTTGAAAGTGAAATGATGTGAGAAAGAGTCCTTGCTTAGCAAGGGAGATGAGATAACCCCACTTGGGTTGCTTGAGTTGTTGTTTTTGGGAGCCCATGAAGGCAAAAAAATAAAAAGAGAGCGAAATCGTGAGAGAGAGTAGTTGCTTGCCGTTGGAAAAATGGGCGAGTAAATGAGTCCAAACCCAAACACACGTTTTGTACGGTAGATGGATACTGATACCCATAATAAGCAATGGATTTTTCATCGCCGGCCGTGGCCTTGTTATTTTTGGTGGTCCCGGCACGGCCACTGGTGGTACCATTATTCGACTCACCATTTTTCTGTGGGCCTGCGGGGGAAAATTACTTAATGGGGCCTCTGGATTTTAATTACTTTGGAATTACTCATATGGCTAGGAGTAGGGTTGTCCTATGAAAACAGGAGATGCAATAAAATCCTTGAATTTTGAAAATCTTATGTACCCACTATGCATGTTATGTGCAGAAGGCCATTGAACGTTGGTGGCAGCAAAACTCAAAAAGTATTGTTTTCCAAGGAAGCAAAACCCAAAAACTAGGCACACACACCGTACCCAATGGCGAAAAAGAGGAACTTTCTGCAAATTCATTTTATCAAATTCCTGGTTTCTTAGAGATCTGAAAACGAGCCCTTTATTATCCAGAAATCCCCTTTTGGTAACTACTTAACAGTTAACCCTGGATTTTCTGCTGGATTTGCCTTGATGGTAGCCTAGTCAAAAGTCTTATCTACGCTTGCTGCACATGTTGCTCTGACAGATGGTGGGTACCTTGAAAGGAAAAGTTTATAACAGAGGACAGAAGCAGCAGCAGATGCTTTGCCCTCAATTTCTATTGATATTTACTGCATGTCACATGGTTTTAATCACTAGCATTTGCACGTCAACAAATCATGCTGCATCGTACGGTGTGTTCTGGCGGATCAAATCATATTTCCTGTTCCTGCGTATCCCTTAAATCAGTTTTCCATTCTCTTCCCCTCGAACATGAGACAAGATTGTAAGATTGTAACTTTCTTTAAGTCTGTCTGTTTCTTTCTGTTTTTTCTAACCAATTTCAATTATTGCACAATGTCATTTACTGCATAAACAAGTCAACCACTTCCTGAACTATTTCATTCATGATAGTATCTCCTATTTCTATCCCTATCTTCCTACTTAGTTGCTTCACGTATTCACAATCCTGTTTTGTGCTAGGGACATCAATATTTATCTGTTGGCCGGCTTTTCGTGCACCCAATGAGTAAATTTGCTCACGGATCATTTTTCCAAGTTCTTGTAGACCCATGAATTCTTGAGGAGCATAGTTTGTTTCGTTCTTCCTTCTATGTGCTTCTATAGCTTCCTTGACACAATCAAAAAGAAGCTGCTTGCTTTGCTGCAAGACCCTTTTGTTTTCCTGGTTGTGAGGAAAACCAGGACCAAATACCTTCATCAGCTCTCCTAGTCCAGAGTGACTCTGATTCTCTATTATTGACTTTATCAGCAATTCCCACAGAAAAGCTTCTTCCTCAGGACTTTTGGTCAGAGTGATGCTTGAAGGTGATGCAGCTTCTCCCCTCTGTAGAAGGTGGAAAACTGCACAGAACAGGAAACTAAGAATTGGTAATTGGAAACGAGGAAATATGCAATTTTTGTTTTATCGAACAAAGAGAATTGAATGTTTCAGACCTCTATTTAATTGCGATACTTCACTCAAAACTGATACTGGGCTAAGTTGCTCATTATCTTCTTTGCATTCCCCCTCACGGTTTTTATCTGTAATGACCTGTTAACTTTGTTAAAAACTGAGCCTAAAACATGGAACAAGACCAAATTAGTTTAACTTATGTACCTCTTTCTCTTTCAAACTGGCATGCTTTAGGGCCCGAGAAATCCTTGCAAGTAATGAGGCACGATTTTCATGGCAAGGCGAATCCTTGACAGCGCATTTTATAGAGGCAGGAAATGCTGCTGAACTGCTCATGCTTAATTTAGGAAATCTATTTGTACCTCTTATTCTCTGGGACTTTTCAATTATCCTCGAAACTGGTTGAAGTTTGTGTGCTTTGTGGCAGCTTGAAACCTTCTGGCTCTGGCTAGTGCAAGTGAACTTGTAAAATACAAGCTTCAGGATCTTTTTGGTGCATAATATCCTTCTCTTGTTCAAACTGCAGCTGCATGGTCTACATGGGTTCTTGTTCAACATTCTCCTTCTTTCTGACAGGTAAATATCTAAAACAAAAGGCTTCTGCTGCTCCTGGAGATGCTCCCCGAGGCTTTTTGATGTAATAGCAGCCATCAAGTCCTGCAGCTTCGGCTCAAGAACTGGGAAGTAATGAAAACCTAATTACGATATATATATATAACAAAGGGAAAGTTGAAGCCTATCTTCTCCGCAATATATGGTCTCTAGTGTTTTGTTATCATCGATCGTTTACAAGATTGTCCAGCTTCAAAATCTCTGGGTAGTCCAATCAATTATAAGATTGCCATAAGTCTAATTTGCCTCTAGCATTAAATCTACAGACTTTTCTTTCCTGGTCATGTTACTCAATGTGTCCCCACCCCACCAGACGATGTCATGGTCTACTGAAGCCTTGTCTTGTCTGAACGCTGATTCATACCAGACACTGATTTGAATCAGAGAAAAATTGAATGCTCTACACATGCATGGAACCAACTTGGCTGCATCCAGAGCAATTCTACAAGAACTTGAATTGTTCTTTGTAATTGTGAATCGGATGGGCTTGCTGTGGGTATTTCAATGTCATACGCACCGAAGTGCATTTATTTAGATCCAAAATCACTTGTCCGCGTCCCTCTTTTTGGTACTAAAATTTAGAATTACATAAAATTGGTCCCCCACCACACCGTCTCCGCGCGCCCCCCCGCCCCCGCCCTCGGGGACGGGGCGCCCCCACACTGGTTTAGACTTTCGGTTGATCATCAATTCATCATGTGGGTAGGTCCCTGGACAGGCATCCTTTGTTTTCTTCTGATGGGAATAGGTCTGGTTTGGAACAATGTGTGAACAATTTTGGTAAGAAACATAAAATGCCATTTCCAATGTCTTCCCTACAGGAAATTGAGAGTCCAATGGGGCAACCACAGAAGCTCTCTTGGGCATCAACAACATTGTTGTTATCCCTAATCCTTGAGCTTGGAACGTTCTTTGTTTTTTTTTTTTTTTTTTTTTTTTGAGGAAAAAAAGGGCAGGTTGATTAGGCTGGGTTTGGGACTTTGGGCTGAGCCAGTACGAAACCTGAGACCAAGAAATATAATTGTGCTTATTTGCAGGCTTAGCCACAAAACTATTGCCCGAAGGTGCCCGCCAGCCGTCAGGACCAGGCAAGACAACCCGAGCCAGCCATTGTGAGCAGGCCCAATGGTGTGTGGCATAAAAGCATGAACGCAACTCTAATATTCTATGCTTTTTTATCCCCGTAAAATGAATGGAGTGATGAGATTTTTTTACTTTGTAAACCACAATTCCAATAGAAGTAAAATGAAAAAAATTACTAATTTTCTCTCAGATTTGGTAACATTTTGCATTAAGAATAGAATTCTGGTGAAGATAAGGGAGAGTGGGTAGGAGCTGGTAAGTCTAACTTAATTAGATCCCAGGTGTGTGGAACAACAAAAGATGACCATAGAAGCTTCCTTCAAATGCTGATTGTCGATTGTCGTGGGTCTTACTTTTCTGCTTCAAGAATCAACTTGCGATTTTCCACCCACCCCAGCCACCAATCGATTATTAATGAGAAACGACCAACCAACTGATATTCGTCTTTAATTACTTCCTTCCGCACATTCCCCTCTTCCCACACCCCCCCCCCCCCCCAACCCCACCCCAAAAAAAAAAAAAACAAAAAAGTCAATCCCACCTCCTTGACTTCTTGGCGTCCAGAGAATGGTCTTGCTATGCATAATTTAAGCCTTTCATTGCAACGAAGAACGGTGGAAAGAAGGGCTGCCTTCCATCGTTTGGCTAGTCGTGCCAGCCAGAAACATACCAACGCTTGGGGCCCACTGGCAGATGCATATATATACACACGAATTAATTAACAAAAAAAAAAAAAAAAAAAACAGACAAATATTTATCACTATTAAATAATATGAGTGACAGATAACTTTAATATCAATTCATAAGAATAATAATAATTAATATATTTTTTTTCTTTACTTAAAAAAAAAAAAAAAAAACACAATGATACTGTTTTCCATGCCTCCTGTTACATTTATTCTTTTGGGCATGTGAACCATCTAACAAATTTCCCCAAGTTAAAAATTCACATGTACACACTACCCATTTATTTAAGCAGTAAAAATTTACAAATGAAACAAGTATTATTATTATTATTATTATTATTATTAATTGACTATAAATTGAGATTCAAATTCAAAATTATGAATTTTTTTAAAGATGATTCGATTATCATTAAGTCAAGTTCAATTGTCAAATAGGACTTTGGTGAGTTGCATGCCAAATGGTCCGCAAATACAAAATTGTTAATACGGATGTGGAACATACGGATGGTAAACAGGACATTGTGATTATAATGATAATTAGCATTGGTAAATCTCCCGGCGGCCAACATCCCAACACCTTGTAACCCAGCAAAAAAAAGACAATTTTAGATGGCAATCTCCCTGCACGTGAACGTACTGATTAGAAAGTTAACTAGATACCCCATTGACAGGGAGGCCATTTCTCAGAATCTTCCTCAATCGCCAGAATCTTTGGCCTCTCCAAGTAGGTGAATGGTGCGACTATTCATAACCCAACTGAATTATTGTGCTTACCTAAACACAGAAACAGGTAACAAGTATTACCAAGTCCTTGTTCTAAATTCTAAAATTAGCAGTAAAAATTGTTAATGAATCATCCTAAAATAGGCTATATCTTTATCGATTTGACCCGACATCCTTTGCCTTTGATCTTAATTTTAACCAATAATTGTCGAAAATATCGCGGAACCAAAGGAAATTTCTTCATTTTTAAAAAAGAAATAACAGTAAAAAAGGAGTATTTAATATTTACATCATACTTCTAGAACCCATTTACAACTATGACGTTAACCCCTACCGTCAAACAATTGGAAACGATATCGATACAATTTTTACCACCGTTATTATTATTATTATTATTATTATTATTATTCTCTTTTCCATTAACGCGTGCAGATAAGTTTTGAGAATTATTATTAGTAGAATATATAACTGCATATATTTCATTTTTGCCCTTCCTTGGCGTCTATAAATTAGCCTCACACTGTCCCTCCAATCCCCAACTTTAATGCTCCTTTGTGACATTTCTAGAGAGTAGGAAGCCAACAATAGAGAAAGGAAAACACGGGAAATGTCTTCCAGGGTCGGCGCCTTCTGCGTCATAGCATTTCTCCTCCTCTCCTCCTTCACTTTCGCCTATGCTGCCCGGAAGGAACCTGTCTTCACCGATGTAACTCCGATGGATACTCATCGTGGGGTACGTCAATTTCATCAAACAATGTCATTTCTATCATTTTTCTTGCATAAGCATGTGCAGATAATCTGATCTACTATATTAAACAATAAGGGGGTTCTGATTGATGTGCTGCATAATTTTTCCTGTTTGAAGGACGTTGATTCGGAGAAGGTTCGGGTGGAAGATGGTTGTCAAGGACTGGGGGAAGAGGAGTGCTTGATGAGGAGAACACTTGAAGCTCACATTGATTATATCTACACCCAGAAACAACACCACTGAACTATAATAACACATACTCTTCCGTCAACTTTCTCCCACGTTTTTCCTTTTTTTTTTTTTCAATATTGTCGGTGTCCAGACATATGTGTTGCAGAATCACTGCTGGCCATATGGAAATGCTCCTTATTGGTTAGTTAGTTGATCTAAGGGTAGCGTTCTACTTTAGTAGTTTTGATTTCCCAGAGGATTACACGCGTTTGAATGGGAATTTTATGGAGAATAAAACGTGTCCAGTTACTGTTTAGGCTCTTGACTGTTATATTGTGAAATTTCCTCCATGTTTATCTGAAAATTCTGTATTTTCCCCCGTTTAGACAAGTTTGCACTGCATAGTTCGTGCGAATTAAGTTGGACAGAAGGTGTGTTTCATTGCAATGAATTACTCGTAATTAATCGTTCTTAGTACACAAACTTTTCTCATTGTGAGGTCTTGCGAAGGATCAACAGCCT
The DNA here is from genome assembly GCA_037832345.1 of Rhizophora mangle. Classification (NCBI taxonomy): domain Eukaryota; kingdom Viridiplantae; phylum Streptophyta; class Magnoliopsida; order Malpighiales; family Rhizophoraceae; genus Rhizophora; species Rhizophora mangle. The sequence goes on from JBAPLJ010001226.1 coordinate 1,611,837, forward strand.
TAATCTTGCTTTTCTTAATCTTGTTTCCACCCGGTTTCAACAACTCGCACGTATGACCTGGATATGCCTCCTGATAAGTACCGAACAACGGCCAGTTGTTTAAGCAGACAGGCAAGTCAATAGGAAACACCCGTTCGTGTCAATGAATCTAGATGGTGATAAGTACGCGTTCCATATTGTCACGTCTCTGCAATGGCCAGTAAGGGAGGTTTCTATGAAACATAGTTTACAGGTCGAGAAATCGTGAAAGTTGGCGAAAATTCAATATATGATTGTTGACAAACAACACTTTAGACATTGAGGATTATGCTTTTCTCTTTGATATTCCAAAGATTGCTCCACCCAATGATTAAGGATGTAGTCTTCTATCCCTTGAGGTTTAATACATAAAAAATTTATGAAAATGAGGAAACTACCTATTCACAGTTCAACGAGCCTTTTAATAAAATAGAACAAACAGTAAAAGTGACTGCTTTCACCCGTTCCTAGTGTTAGAGTTTTTCAATTATACTCACTTTTTTCTTTTTCAAAATTTATTTACTACGTGACTCCCTTAATTTATTTACTATATGACTTTATTAATTAAATTTAACCTATATTAAATATTTTTTTTGTTAAAGTATACTCATGTGACATCTACACATCACATAGTAAATACATCTCTCTCGATATAACATGATTTCTATTTTTTTTTTTCAATTTTTTTTTTAAAATAAAAATATAAAAATATTTTTAAATATTATAAAAAAAAGAATTAAAATAGTCATAATATTTTTAAAATTACTTTTTAAATTAAAACTAATATCATATAAACAAATTTAATGATATGATAGTAAAAAAGAATTATAATTGTAATATAATATATTAATAATTATCATGTAACTACATTTAACAGAAAATATTTAATATAAGTTGAATTTAACTAATAATACTAATATTGTAAGTGAATTTTGAAAAAAAAAAAAAGTATAATTACAAATACTCTACAACATTGCAGATGAAATTAGTTTTCTTTTAGAAAAAAGATTAAATCTAATTTTAGTTTATATAAAATAAATGATATTTTTGGTTTTAAAACCAAATCACTTTAATTTTTTTTAGGTAATTTTCTTTATTTGTGGTGGTGCTTCTCTTTGAAAGGGTGTCCATAATGGCTTGAGCATAAATCATTCAAAATGTGGTCTTTATAGATTCGTTTTATTAAAGTTTAAAACAAAAATAACATAAAACAAGGTAATAAAAACTACATTGAAACAATTTAAAAAGGTTTAGTACTGAATTTTCCATGCTTTGCAATCTCATAGTGTTCTAATGGCTTAACGGTTGACTGTCAAAAATAGAATCGACCGAAATATTTTGGAAAAGTTGAACGAGGAGGTATATAAACATATTATAATAATGTAAAACAATGTTTAGGATTAAAATTATCCTTATTCATTGATGTCTATAAAAGTAAAATAATAAGTCAACAAATTTAGAAAATATCATAATTAATAAAGTAAATATTAGTCAAATTATTGTTGTATTTAAAAATAAAAAAAATTAACACTATTGTCTTTTTATTATTATTTTTAAAAATAGAAGTTATTTAAATATTTATAATCATTAATTTTTATTTTAATAAAATAACAAGTTTATTTACATATATAACTGTTATCTAAGATTATTTATTATCACGTTTACGCGCATTTGAAATTTGATGCGGTGGTTTATTTGGTAGAGTGGCAATTGGCTGGCTAAAGCACTACGCTATTGATTTTAAACACATAGCATACCTATCAATAACAGGGATCCGTTTGCAAACCATGCTTCCAGGCACTGATTATGCCAACCATCATGCAGCTACCGTCAGCTACATTAAGAAAAAAAAATCTTTTAATTATGAAAAACAACGTCATCATTTTTAGCGGCGTTTTACCTTAATTACATAATGAATGTCTCAATCAAACGTTTTGCTTCCAACCATGCACGAACGTGTTTCTCAGTTGACCGTACTCGCCGCTAAGATGACTCTGCATCCTTTTGACGGTGAGCGGCCCTGAAAAATCGCCCCATCTAACTCGTGCTGCATCAAGATCCGCAACGACGATGATGCCGAGCAACGACTACTGACAAAAGCTACGCGGTGCCAGGTGAATCATGTGTGATACAAAGTCCAACATTTAGACTACAGTTTCAGGATTTCACGACGCCATCGCGACGAGGCATTGCGTTCTTGGATACGCACAAGCTTTCTAAGAGGTCCTTTGATTGATTGTTGCCGTGATTATGAGTGGCTGCCATGAAGATGTCACGTCTAATCACTATCGTGGTGCGCCACAGTTTTTGTCTTGTTGACAAATGACAGAACCGCGGGTCTATCCTCGCTTGGTTGGCTATGTTGTCTACATCTGTCTCTCGCGTGGATCACCCCACAACGCCTCAGAATTTGGATTAATTCAACCGAACGAAAGGAATTCTAAGTTCCTAGAATTTGCATGAGAGAGTTTTCATTTCGAATACCATGGATTTTAAATCTAAGTTTCCAATTTCCAGTTTCCCCAAAACTTTCTTTTGGCAATTTAAATTATTCTAGAATTATATTTTTTTTAGTTTTTCTTTTTTCTCTTTTCTAATGAAATGCATTCTTCCGTTTCCATGTACTGGGGTTATTAATAGTGTGTTTGATACATTAAATATAATAAACACATTTATAATATGGACGATAGAATTTAGATCCATTTTCAAGTTGAGGCTGGCTGGGTTAAGAAGTGGATCCGACCATAATGACCCAATTTACATAAACCCAAATTTTGGGTGATAAAAAGTGGAAATTGAACCAATGCCCTGAAATGGAAAATGTAAAAAAAAAGAAAAGAAAAGAAAAAAAAGGGGGGGGGGGGAACCCTTCCAAATCCAAGGGGGACTAGGACTATTATTAATTATAATTGTCCCTCCCATTACTCGAATGTACAAGCCCTGTTAATTTCATTTTACGCTGTCTTCCGTGGGCTTCTTCCCCTTTTCTTGTTTCGTTGCTATGTGTAATAAACAAGAGACGCCGCGGCGGTTCGCTTTTTTGGGGGTTTCTCGGATTCTATTTCCTTGTGCTTTCTTGTTCTTGTTTTACATTTTTACCGTTTTATGTTTTCGTAATTTTTTTTTTTTTTTGGGAAGCCCTTTTGAAAATAATTTCCATACGTTCATCAACACTCGATTTGCACTGTTTCTTGCCATCTTTACAGAAACATCATTATATTTTTTTCATTTTCCTTTCTTTTTGAGATTCTTGAAAGTTTAACGTTAATAAAGATAAATGTTATGGGTTGTTAATGGCCCTTAACCCCATTTAATTATATTCAAAACACTTCTTCTCAATTCGGTTTGAAGTAATGTTATTTTCTTTGAATGAATATATTACTTTTTGGACTCCCATGTATAATACCATCAAAATTATTTCTTAATATCTAAATTTATTTATAATTATTACTCTTAAGATATATATTAATTATTCTTTAATTTAAGGAATTCTCACGTGATCATACCTGGATCCAAGGTTGAGAGTCCAATCAATCCAAGCCCATCAAAATTTAACCCGAAGAAATGTATTTATTATTTATAAGCGTAAGCTAGCTTTTTATTTCCCATTTAAGTTTTTGTAATCTGAATTTTTTTTAATTTTTTTTATATTTATTTTCCGTTTTCCTAGATACTCTCTTGTTTCTTTTTTCCGGACATCTTACTTGCCCACCGTGTCCAAAAGGGGCGGCAAAGAGAATGCATTTTCGGTAAAAACGACACGCAGGGCGGAAAGTTTGACCGACAGAAGTACGAAGATTTCGTCTTGTCAGAGGAAAATTGAGACGGGAAGCAGGGGACAGGCGAGTGGTTTTGGCGGCCGCGAAATGCAAGGCTTGGTAACCATACGACTTCGTTGTGCTGATCTCCTGACTCGTCAATGGCTGAAACCCTCGAGCCTCCGTGCAAAATCGTCATCATCGCCGTCCGCGTCAGATTACACTGACCAGTCCCGCGGCGGCCTCCCTCGGTTCTTCTCCGAGCAGCTTCCCACTTCCAAGGCTCTCTCTCTCTCTCTCTCAATCTCACTGTATCGTTATCTAACAATGTTGTTGTTGCCTGTAATGTTAAGCTGTTTCGTTGTTGCTTGTAAATGCGCCCAGTCATTAACTTGATTGTTAACGCTTGAGGGTTTGATTTTGATTGTATCCAAGTTCATATACATGCCGGGTTGTTTTGGGTTTCAAGAATGTTGAAGGGGTTTAATTTTCTTGGAATGCTGTACATTTGAATATGGGGGTTTTCTTTTTGATAATTATGGGAAAGGAGTTCCGCTTATGGGGTCATGAACTGGTCTATATTTGTGATAATGGTGGATATTGATCATCTTTTTCAGTTGCCTATCAGAAAAAGAGAAATCTGTTATGGTGACTTCTTTTGGCTTATGGCTTCTGCACCCTTAATGTTAGTTGTGCTTGAGTCTCAGCAAGTAGTGGGGTGAAATGTTATACCGAATGATGAGTGGTAATTTTATTTAAACCTATTTTTGGTGCCTACATGAGATGTTTTTTCTTTACTCAAGCTGAACTGATTGAAGATAGGTTTTTGTATGGTCCTGAATCCTGATATGAATTTCAGGGTGGTGTTGTTCGTGTTCAAGGTGATGAATTCTGGCATATGACTAAAGTGTTGAGATTGAACATGAAGGATAGGTACTCAATGATTACTGCTTATGCACTTTATCTTGTTTGTGAGTGTATGTGTGTGCATGTGTGCACTTGCACACATGTGGTTGTGGGTGTGTCTGTGTCATACACATAGAGAGAGAGAGAGAGAGAGAGAGAGAGAGAGAGAGAGAGAGAGAGAGTGGTTGAGACTGCTGGTGGGTTTTTCACAAAAAAAAAAAATCTTACTGGTTGATTATATTGATAATTCGGGAATGTTTGTAGATCATTTTTGAAATAAGGCCTAACGATCTTGTCTTTGGATGTATATTTTTTTCCCCCAAAAAGGTTCATGTTGGAATATGATCTGAAGGATTATATCTTGTGCAAGAACAAGAGATTTAAAAACTTCAGGCTTTTTAATTTTGTTGTTTAAGCCCGGTCTTTGTTTCCATGAAAATGGAAATTCTTATCATGCAAGTGCCAACCTTTTCTTTTCCCTCTCAAAATCCTTCAACCATGTTCTAGTAAATATGGTTAGGCAGAAGATAGCATGTGTGCTCCCCATCAAGTGTTTACATTAATCCTAATATGGAATGCAAGGATAGAGCTCTTTAATGGGAAAGGAAGTTTGGTGCAAGGGTGCATACAGAAGATTGACCGTGCTGGACTTGATTTTGTGGCATTGGAGGATCCAGTTTTGGTGCTTCCTCAGAGCACAGAATGGCATGTGTTTGCAGCCTTTGGTGAGCTTCAATGGTATTTGGAAATAAAAATAGTTGTACCTTTCTAGCTCATTTTCCTGTCTTAATAAGTTCATTTACAATTTTGCTTTAGGTACTTTGAAGGGTGGTAGAGCTGATTGGCTTGTTGAGAAATGCACAGTATGTCTACACTGTACTATCTAGTTTGCACCTAGACCATTTGTGTTCCCTTATTTTGTAACTGTTAGCCTTACCATTCTTGTTTACCCCAGGAGTTGGGAGCTCATAGTGTGACTCCTCTGCTTACAGAACGTTCTCCATCAATCTCAGAAAATCGAGTGGACAGGTTGCAACGTGTCATTTTAGCAGCTACTAAACAATGTATGTTTTCAATCTGGTGACATTCTTGGCACAATTACCTTAATGATTCCCTTTATGGTAGCCTTCAAAACTTACATGCTTTTATTATCTGAAGTTTGATATTCCCCTCTTCTAATTTTATCAATATGCTTTCTTTTATAATAGGTCAGCGGCTACATGAAATGATCTTAAATCCTCCAACACAAGTACACGGCCTTTTACCTCTTGTAAGTCTTTGTCCTGTACTTACCAGGTTGGGCAGCTACTTAGGATAACACTAAGTGTCTTTGTGAAAGTTTGAAGACGGGGGACTTAGGGTCTGCTTTTGGTTTTGAACGTGCATTGTTAATGTTCCACAGTTGTCGTCTTTAATTGACTTGAGACTTCACAGATAAGAGGTTTTTAGGTGATCAACACCATTTGGTAGGTTATTTTTATTAAGGTCTGTTTTATTATGGTCTGCCATTTAGTGAAGGGTACTGTATACAATGTTCAGAGAACGTAGAAGAAGAAAATGTCATGCATGATGAACTTCTAGGTGAAACTCTCATGATGATCTCTATTAAGTAACAAGTACCAAGGACTTCCCAGTAGTTTGCAATGAAAAGCTTCAGGGTAATGAAGTGTCTCTTTTCATGTGTTAAACAATATCCCGAACATAATTCATGTTTTGTGCTGTGTAGGTTGCCCATTCACAACTATCATTTTTGGCATCAGCAGGAGCAACTCCACTTTGTAATGTATTGACTTCATCAAAAAAGGGACCGAGTGGAGTTATAATAGTTGGTCCAGAGGGTGGTTAGTATAAATCCTATGTTATAGTTTTCTTATGCTTCTACACATTTTATCTTTGTTCCCATAATCTTGTTTCCTGCTAGTGGGTGCTATATTTGTTTGTTAATGTACTTTCTGCCGTCTTTATACAGTTCAGTTTGCCTAATAATTAATTGCCAGATCAAAAATATAAAATGTTGTGTTTTAAATGAGAATCATGGTATGCAAGAACTTGCTTGGCGGATTTCTCAAACCTTCATCTTAGTTCATTGCAACTAAATCTACCAAACCTTTAAATAACTTATCCATTGGAAGTCCAGTCTTCATTTATACATTACTGAAAATTTTGCTGGATATTTGTTGATGTCCTGCCTCAGACTTCACGGAGAATGAAGTGAATATGATTGCAGAAGCTGGCGTTAAAGCTGTTGGTCTTGGTCCTCATCGTCTACGTGTTGAAACTGCAACAATAGCACTTTTATCAACTTTGATGTTATGGTCCAACTCTCAGCAGCTCTCAAATCCATAGTCTCATCCTGTTGAAGAGGCATAAGCTTTGAGTACTTTTGTGTTCAGCTGGTTTTACTGACCATTTAACCGAATTCGAATTGCTGATTACAATACAATGACTCTCCATTTGAATCTGAATTTTGCTGTTCAATTACAACACGGGTGGCGAAAAATGAAGTTGGTGGAGATTGTGATAGCAAGATCAGCTCAGCTTTTCCTGACCTTTCCCTTAAATTCTATGGGTACCGGCATTTATATTACATAAAATGGAAGAAATAGGCATGGACTGGCAATTTCATTATCTACCAAAATGTATCTTATATTACATCAAACAAAAAAGTAAAAAAAAAAAAAAAAAAGAGTTTTCTTTCTCTTATTCCTATATATGCTCTTGTTTTTATATGTTGATTTAATGGGCCGTTGAATTTAATGAATGGAGCTAGACTTGGAGATTCCCGAAGCTTTTTCCGGGGCATGTTTATTATTTTTTGTGTGAAGCATTCGTGTGCGGCACATACTTCCATGGTCGCCTCCCGAAACTCGGTAGATTCTATAGCGATGTTAAGGCAAACAATGTTAAGACAAATGCCTTCCCGGAATAAGAACAACGTCAATAAAAATGTCCGGGCATTGAAAATCGCAACCATCACTAAAACACAACGTTAAAAAAAAAAAAAAAAAAGAAATTGGAAATTTAAAAAGTAACGAAAGGGAGAAGTTGTCAAGTCAGCACGAGCAGGATAAATTCACCGAATTGTGAAACCGCGAAGTGTATCTGCCGCGCACTAGTCATGGATAGATTAGTGGCACCACGTTTACGAAATGAAAGATTTTTCTATGTAAATCCGAAAATAAATAGCCCAGGAAAAGTGCAGCAGTGCTTCTCCTTCGGGAAAGGGTTTAAATTTTGAGGTCGAAAGGTATGAGAGTTAACGAGACATGCTCAAAATAGCCTGTAAGTGTTACCTGATTGCAATTCCCTAAAAAGAGAAGAATTTTCATATTAGCAAAAGCAGAAGCAGATTAATTAAAAACGAGAGGGTGGACTAATTTTCTAGAGAAGACTTACACTACGAGGTGAAAGTATGATAAATAAAATAGGACCAAAACTCATAATTGAGGATAAGGACCTTATAAATGGCTATATATCCCAGATTCCTGGGGTGAAAGAAACAAAATAGAAGTTCTAACTTAATTTCCTCATCTACCAGTGTTCTGCAGCTTAGCAGATAAGGAGGCTGTAGAACATCAAATAACCTCCTTTTAAGTCAGATAAAATGGCAGCTACGAATAACAGTAGTAAGGATCTCGTATGATTCTGGCCACACGGTTCCGTTTGATTCACGGATACCGGATCATCAATGGGGATCATCTTGTGTACAATTGGCAAACCTGAAGCTGCCACAAATGCCTTTGGCAGAAAGCAAGAAAGAATAGAAAACATGGAGATTAAGGAAAAGAAGTGATGGGGTCATAGCTTAGAGATTTGATGATAAGGTATGGTGTTGAGGTGGGAAAGATTGGGAGGACTGTCGAGGAGAGAACTGGTTCTTTTAGGGAGGCTCTAAGAAGCAAGGGTTGTGGCATTCATGGGAATTCAGATTCCTGTTACTAGCAAAGGTAAAATGCAAAGTCAATCAGAGGGGAAACGGGTGGCTTCCAATTTACTTTCATAATTGTAAATTGTAGGATTGCTACTTTGATCTCTTGTTTTCCGTACCATAAAATAAGACAGGAAATCAGCGACTAGAACTTGAGATTCCAATGAAGAAATTTTGAGTTTAGAATCACAGAAGAAAAAAAAAAAAAAAAAACCCGAAAGACAGAAACGTACACAAAGAAGCTTTGTACTAGACAAACAATTTGAACTCATTATACTCCCTGTCCGAATCATTGACATAATACCTGTGCTCTATATATGTGTACATGGCCTTCTCACCAGCAGGCACTTATCCAGGCTAAATCAAGTGTAATTTCTAAGTTATTTCAGTCTAAAATCTGTAGATTATATGTTGTCCCTGGATTTTCATACGCTTCTTCAAGTTCCCTTGTGACATTCCTGAGAGAAATCAAACTTGGCACATAAGGAATAGCCTCAATCTTTGATCTACTTGCAATCATTACTTTAAAGCTTCGTTTTCTTGGGCAATAAGACACCAATGAACATGAATCACTGTTCAACCACAGATCCCCTTCTCTAGTAAAACCAATTGGTTGATGCTGATTTCCTATTTGCAACCCACAATAGAAATTGATATCAATGGCAAACTTCTTAGTCCAAGATTCTTTCAGACCATACTCATTCATCACCCATACCTCAAAACTGACACCTTCAAATGCGTAAGACAAGCATAGACAATTGTCTAATGTCCCCACATTGATCCAAGATGTTTTCTTGATAAAATCTGCATCTATGTGACTAGGCACTGGGATTGGCACAAATTTCTCCGAATCAAGGTTGAATGAACATAGCATTTCTGAACTTCTGTGCCTATCACAAACCCAGTGAAGAGCACCATTGACAAAAGGGTCAAGGGATCCCTGAGGCCTACCAGCTGTGGCACCGTCAACCAATCTCCAAGATTTCCATCCCATGGTGAGCACTTCTGCCATCACATTGGACATTTTTGACACAAAACGAACAATTTTGAATTTTTTAGTTCCTGGACTAAACCCAAAAGCCGAATAGTCAAGATAGCCATGACCATGTTTGAATGAAGGAGGGCGAGGCATGACCACGAACTCATCCAATATTGGGTTGCAAACATAGTACCTAGGGTCTCCAGGATATGCTTCATATAAACATAGAAACCCATTGCAAGAATTCACAAATACAACCTCAGGATTGACTTCAAAAAACTGAGCCACACGCTTCTTGGGAAGTACCTGATGATTATAATCAGAAAGATCAGGTCTGTTCATAAGTGGAGATGGCAAGGAATCAACTGCATAGACATGTGTTTTGGTGGTAGAAGTTTGTCGAACCAAGAACGAGGTGGGTGCCCTTGAGAGATATAGGTCTGAAAAATATGGGTCCCTAATGAGAGAACTAAAGGCTTTGCATACACAACTGCAGCGAAGAACATACTTGATTGGCAATTTTGCAAGTATTCAAAGATCAAATGGATTGGAAGTTCAAAGATTGGAAATCCTATCCCTGGCCCAAGTTCAACATCTCGTGTTCCAGAAACTCCATGGCTTCCTACAAATTTCTTGGATGAATTTCCCATGACCCTTTTCATGGCAAGCTTGATTCACCCTTCCATCTGGATATGAGACTTCAATGACGACACTGCAAAATGCAAAGAGTGATGTTTTGACTTGTTAATTAAGGATTTCCCCTGTACACTGTGAAGCAATATTCATTGCATTGATCATTTGAATAGCACCTACATGGCTGTGCATAGACAACACACAAGAATTACTTTGTGCAGTACTGATAATTGTCAGTGGTCCACTGGGCATAAGCTCTAGTTACCGGTTCAACCATCCCCCATTATTTAAATCTCAAAAATTATCTCTTTACAGAATTTCAAATTTTATCAGTAATGAAGCCTCTTGGAGATCCAATTGGGCTTTTTCCTAAGCAAAGCTCAGCTCCCTTGCACTCTATTAATAATTTATACGCTCAAATGCAAATCACAACTCAAAGACCAATCAAGACACTCACTAATAGCAAATGGGGAATGAGCAAATCCTTTTAATTAACCAAATCCAAATAAATTCAGACTCATTCACTAGGATTAGCTAACAAGATAAATGATATTATGAGCACAACTCAAATTAACTATACAATTATTATGTTAATTACAGGTGATTAAATACTTCTGAATAAACGTCATGTTTGCCTCTACATTCTCTCCCCCCTTCTTCACCAAAATCGATTCTCTCTCTCTCTCTCTCTCCCCTCTCTCTTTCTCTCCCCTCTCTCTTTTTGGTCCAGTGTTTTTTCTTTCCTTTCCTTTCTTTCTGCCCAAACTCCCAAAAACCCACAACCCAAACCAACCCCTCTTACGTCTCAACTATCTCCAGGGAAAGTGGCGATTTTGAGACCTGTTTTCTTGCTGAAATTCTGGGTTTAGAAAGAAAAAATAAAAATAAAGGACGAAAATTGAGGTTTAACAAGAAAATTCAACAGCCATGATAAATAAAATTGGAAAGTCTGGATCAAAAAAAAAGAAAAAAAAATACATATAAAAGAGACAGAGAAAGTGATAAAAGAAGTTTAGAATTGGCACCTTTGATATCATCGACTTCTTCGCTGTTTCGCCTTGAACCCTGATTCTTTCTATTTGGCAATCACCCTCTCTCACACACCCCTCCTTCCTTCTGGTTCTTCGATTTTTATTTTGTTAACTGGGGTGGTTGTTGTTGTTGTGGTGGCCCTGTACTGTGTAGTAGTCTGTACAGAGGGTGGCAATCACTGCCCGCACACCCACACCCACACCCACACACAGGGTTTGGAAATCGTACTTTCTTGAGATTTTGAGACGCCTTGCCAGTTGCCACGCATTTCTTTTTTTTTTTTTTAATAAAATTATTATTATTTTTTTAATACTTTGGATTCGTTATCTGGCAGCAGCAGCAGCAGCAGCAGCAGCCATTTATAATTAGAGAATTGAAGGGTATAGTATTGAAAAGTTGTTAAAAAAAATAAAATAAAATCAATCTAAAATTAGTAGTACATTAAATCATTAATTAATCTCCTTATTAGCAGCTTAAAAAAAAAACCCACTGTTTTTAGGTGATGTGGTAGGTGGGCGTTGACCAAACGACATCGTCGGCTTTTAAGTAATTGAGCGTTAATTCTTGGACGTCTGCAAACCAATGGGCCGCCCCCCCCCCCTCCCTCGTTGTTCTCGAAGCGAGTGAACCTGTGGCACAAACAGAAAAAACCCAGTTTCAGCCGAGTTATGGATTCACCGTCCGCGGCGGTCCTGGAATTGTGTGACCCAAAAGTTGCTTGGGCCAAGCTCAACACTCGTCATAAGCCCAAGCTTGGCATTGAATAAAAGTCTTCCTGCAATCATCCGGTCCAGGTCCAGTCTTAAAATTGTTTAGAATTGAAATAAACATAAGCTCCTAAATATATTTATTATAATTATTATTTTTTATGTTTAATAATAATTAATAATTTTAATTAAATAAAATAAACTCACACGTGAAATAAATGTGTGTACGTAATAAAACTCGGAAAATACTAAAAAAAAAAATCACTTATAAATATCTAGGGGGGACGCTTGAACTAAACCGACCAGACAATTACCGGTAAGCTGCTGCGGTCAGACTACCAGTAACTAAATAACCAATCACAGCCTTGCTTCGTTGTCTGTATTCGAACAACACTGCCAATCACAACCTTCGCCAGGTCCACACTCCTCCGTCGCCACCTCCACCTCCACCGCAACAATGAGATCCCACCCACCCCCTCCGTTCTCCAAGACCATTAACCAGCAACCCGAAGACGACCCGGACGCAGTAACCAGGCCGCCCACCACCGCAGCCGCCCGAAAGAAAGGAATCGGTGTCCGGGCTTGGCTGCTGCTGGAATCCACTGGCCAGTCACAGGTCGTGGAAGCCGGGAAGCACGCAATCATGCGCCGCACCGGGTTGCCCGCCCGTGACCTCCGGATCCTGGACCCACTCCTGTCGTACCCGTCCACGGTGCTGGGGCGGGAGAGAGCCATTGTCATTAACTTGGAGCACATCAAGGCCATCATCACCGCACAGGAGGTTCTCTTGCTGAACTCCAGGGACCCATCTGTTGCGCCGATCGTGGAGGAGCTGCAGCGGAGGTTGTTGTGTCATTATCAGGCTACCAAAGACCAGGTTGCTTCAGGTCCCTCTTATTTTTTTTCTTTCAATCAAAATATTTATTAAAGATTCCTTCATTTCTTTCCTTCCCTTTTTTTTTTTTTTTTCCTTTTTTGTAATTTTCTAACTTTGGAGTTTTTGATGGTTATATAAGATATAATTTTATTTAATTTTATGCATAATTAAATATTGTCTGATTTTTTATGTGGGTCTCTCATGTATCCTTTCAAAGAATGCCATAAGAGAAATGTCCGGTTGTTTTGGTTTGTGTGGGTGTATTTTATTATTATTATTATTATTATTTTGTCTTGTTTTGTATCTGACATTAATGAGTATTGCATTTTCTATCCTTTATTTATTATATTTGTGTGGAAATTTTAAGGGCCAAACTTCAACTTAAAATGGAAAATTTTCGCTTTATTTATTAAGTAAAGACAGGCTTTGCTAACATTTTGTCACAAAACAGGGTGACGAATTCTATAGGCTTTTGTTGATCGGTTCCTTAATATGCCCATTTTTCTATATTGCTTTTTTTGTTATTTCTCATATTTTTTCCTAAATACAGGAGGGCAATGGTAATGGATCCAGAACGCGTTTGAATGATAGCGGAGAGATACAGTCACAGGTTGCAAGTCCTGGAAATTCTCAAAGGGGCTTTTCACAATCTCAAGATCATGATGAAAGAGATAAGCAATTTGGGAAACGAGGTTTTGAGAGTCAAGATGGATTTAAGGTTCTTCCATTTGAGTTTGTTGCACTGGAGGCATGCCTTGAGGCTGCTTGCAGTTGCTTAGAAAATGAGGTGAGTACTCACACGACCTGTTTTGATAGATTTTCTAAGAAGTTCTAGTGAATGTTTTTCAGTTGACTCTTTCTCTGATATTGCTTAGCTTACTTTGCTTTTTTTCCACTGTTCATTTTTTTCTTTCCTGCATTTTCTAACCAGGCAAAAACACTGGAGCGAGAGGCTCACCCGGCATTGGATAAGCTGACTTCAAAGATCAGTACTCTCAATTTAGAACGTGTCCGACAGATTAAAAGTCGTTTGGTTGCAATAACTGGCAGAGTTCAAAAGGTCTGGTGCTTTGAAGTAGTTTAGTATTATAACCAATTCTATGATGTTATGGAGCAATGGGCTAACTCAAGTAAAAACCTTGTGCTTCTGATTGAATTTACACCAACTGGTGTGAAAAGCCTTGTTCCCATCCACTTTATGTCCAGGTTAGGGATGAGTTGGAGCACTTACTGGATGACGATGAAGACATGGCTGAGATGTATCTGACTGAAAAGTTGGTTCAGCAACACCTTGATAATTCTTCTGACTTGTCTTTAAATGAGAAAGATGACATAAATGATGATGACCTTCAACCAGACTCAGATGATAGGTACCTAAGAAAATCATGGTCATTTGATAAGACGATCTCTTCTAATTGTCTGCTTAAAAACTTTACAACTAAGACCCTCACTTTATTGTAGCAGAATACCTGCTGAGGTCTCGCTGGGAATTCATGGGGCTGCTAGCCGGGAGATTGATATTGACACCCCACAGGATCATCCATTAAGTATGCCAAGTTTACTTACTAGGGACAGCCAATTGACTCGTACTAGTACCACTAGAAGTGTTATTAACAAGCCCTTTGATGTGGAGGAGCTAGAAATGCTTTTGGAGGCATACTTTATACAAATTGATGGCACACTGAACAGACTATCGACAGTAAGTAACCCACATGAATCTTCTGATATGGGCATCATATGTCCTTACCCATGTGAAGTTTGATCAAATGTGCTTCCATACAAACTAGGGATGTTAAACCACATGATTCTTCTGATATAGGCATCATATGTCCTTATCAATTTGAAGTATCAAATGTGGTGATGGCCATGTCAGTATCTTGAATCTGTCTAGTTGTAGTCTGCCTGATGGTAATGTTGGTATCTGGAGTCCACCTGATGATCTTGTCAGTATCTTTCCCTTTTAGGTTTCTGCATGCATGACCAAATAGGATTTTCCATGTGAACCAGCAGAGGTTGCCCTAAGTTGTTAAAGCTTTTTGCCTGTGCCCTCATCTCATTTAGCAACTACTTTGGGTGTAATCATTTTCAACTTTACAGAAACATTACCCTCGGTGCCCAACTTCTAGATTGTACATTCCAAGCATCGTGTCATTATGCATTCATGGGCCTGCCTGTGCCATTGATTTTGCACTGATGCAGCAACTGAATGCAAATGCACATGATTAGGAGGGAGTTTTTATATTCAGAAAATTTACATTGCATGGATTAATCAAATATTTTTTATGGGTGCTATTGTGCTCTGTGTCCCTGACATGTTATCTCTGTGAAGCTGAGAGAGTATGTTGATGACACGGAGGATTACATCAACATAATGCTGGATGACAAACAGAATCATCTCCTCCAAATGGGGGTCATGTTAACAACAGCAACTCTAATTCTGAGCTGCTTCATTGTTCTTGTTGGTATTTTTGGCATGAATATCCGTATCGAGTTGTTCAAGAAGGAAAGAGAGGCAATGCAGATGCACAAGTGGTTGTGGACTACCGGTGGAGGCACTGTTGCATGTATACTTGCGTATGCATCAGCCATAGCTTGGTGCAAGTACAAGCGATTGATAGAGTAAATCGCAGGGGTGCTGCTGTGTTCCATGGGAGGAATTAAATCTGAAGTTGCTATGGGTCATTTCTCTTCTACCCTTTTTCCTTTCTTCTTGTGGGATATTTTGGACTTGAAAAGGCACCAGCGTAAATTCTTACACGTGATGTAACTATGTCGTGTTCGGTGATTACCCACCTATCCTGGGATTGCAACCCAAGAATGTCGATGTAACATGGTGACGAGACAATTGCAAACGGTTTGCAAGCACTCCTTATTTCATGAATGTATAAATACTTCATGTAAGACTATTTTTCCGTGTTCTCTTCTATTTTTCAAACACAAACCTGCTCCAAACTCGTCATAAATTCCGAAGCAAAAGTTATTTGGACAGTACTTTATTACATAAAACGAATGGGATGAAAATGTGAGCATGGGTCATGCTTCATGGTGACAGTGGCAACAGCAAACAAGCAAACAAATTTTGAGTTTTACCCGTATAATGCATTGCTCGACTTCGTAGGTCAGGGACAGAACATCTGAAGTTTGTAATTGTAGAAAGGGTGTACCTTGGACGTAAGCACAAAGAGGGGCGAGAGTGAGTGGGATTTGTGTAGTGAAAGTGTCTATGCTCTTAATGGTACCGGATGAGTTCAATATCCCAACAAAGAGTCTTGATGGCCCTGACCGTGACGTTCAACAAGTACAATTCATCAGATGTTCACATGCAGTTCAGAGAGCCGCAGAATTTGGAAGAAGCATTATTCCACGCCCTTACCTTAAAAATGGGTAACAGGCCCATGGCACTAATAATGAAAACTTTAAACCGAAAAACTTGGGCTTTGATCCTTTTATCCACATAGAAATTGGGTTGGGTTCGTTTCCCAAGGCCTATATATTGAACTTGCTTCGCGGGTCAACGCAACAACAACAGGCCCACGCAGGTTTTCACGAATAATATTCATGCATATCACCTATTCGTCTTTTAGCCGAATAAAGACAAACCCAATTGGCCACACACAATGTCTTTAATTGTAATTTTCTTTTAAGCGCAGAAATAATTGATGGTTAGCTTATTTCATGTTACAGGGGACGGGAGTGTCAAGTCCAAAGACACCACTCAGACTAAACTGAGTTGTTGTCTCTGAATTAATTAGGCAGATTTCTCACTCTGTTCAGACTAATAGCGTATCCCAAATTAGAAAGAAAGAACCACAGATTGTGACACCGCTAAAAATCTCCACACCGTAACCTTTTAGTCTTTTAGCGCATTTGTCTTATCCCCGAGCAATTCTCTTGGATCAATGACAGTGGGGTTGAGTGCTGGTTCACAACACATAGTCGCCCTATGCATGGCAGAGCCATGACAAGAGACAACGTAGACTATTGTCACAAGAAATGGGAACACTCGCAGTTAAAACAGCATTGGAGGTTTTGTCTATAAAATAAGAAATTAATTGGCTGAAAAGACTATGAAATAAGACAAAGCCGCTCCTTTTCCCCGCTGCATGTATGTTCCAAGTGATTGAAGATTTTGTCTTGGCAGCGGTTGGAAGGGCACAGATGTTTTATCCCATACTCAACCCTACATGCATATCCTTGTCCAAATCCTGATGCATTGCAGTTTGTGGCAATACTAGCCGTCACCAATGTCAAATAGGTGCATAAACAATATATTTATTTATTTTCCCCGCTGTTTGAATGTTCCTAGTGATTGAAGTTTTTGTCTTGGCAGTGGTTGGAAGGGCACAGATGTTTTTTCCCATACTCAACCCTATATGCATATCCTTAATCCAACTTGATGCATACTAGCCATCACCAATGTTATATAGGTGCATAAACTATATGTGTGTGTGTGTGTGTATAATATTAAAGCATATGCATTTGTTTAATTTGTCATTGGTTTCTCTTTTTCTTAGTTTTGGTTTTGTGTAGTTTTGTTTTGACTACATGGAAGATTGCCCCATGAGTGTACTTTAGAGGAATTTATAAAAGGGAAATGGGCATGTGGGTTAAAGCTCAGAGCTTTGACATCCTAAATTCCCAAGTGATTTTGTTTCTTTATCTTATTCAGATTCAACCATTTAGATAGAGACCAAATTATATAAAGTTATTAGGTACTGACTATGTACAGTAAGATGAGTAAACAGATCATGCAAAAAGGACATATAATTGTACACGACATCAAGTCAATGACAGCTGCCAAGCAGACAGGATTGGGGTGGCAAAAAAGTGGAATAAAATATGAGGAACCTTACAAATGAGATAAAAGAGCATGCAATAAACAAAAAATAAAGCATGTTCCTTTGGCTCAGGAAGGTCTCAGGCAGGATATCCTGGTTTTATAAAAGGGTCATGGAGGTGCATATGAGATATTCCAACATTAAGTTTGTCATTTACTTCGTCATCTCTGAACTTATCTGACTACCCATCACCCATTATGCTTTTCCATCATCCTGTCTCATTGTTCATGTCCACATTGGGCCTATCTTTTGTATTAGACTGAGAATCAGTAGCAGCACATGCCATGAGGACATGGAGATCTTGTTTTTAATATCGCCAAAGCCTTTCCCATGCTTTGGTTTCCCCATGTTGTAGATTTGGAGCAATTCCACTTAAACAAATCTAACTATTTTGACTTTGATTTGGATCATTTTTTGTTGGGATAGCCACCAAAGTTAGGTGTACAGTAATTGTTTGTCTTGTTTTGTGGAAAAAGGCCCAAATTTATGGATTAAAGAATCATCGATACAAACCCGGCGTCTCAATTTTGAATGTTAGATGGATGACCAGACATGTACATAACTCAATCAATCTATCTATCTAGGCATTATGTCTCTTTCCTCCCTAAGACAATTGCCCTCCTTTCCTGATTTCTTGCTCATAAATTAATTATTCGACCGCAAGAGGGCATTGGCAAGAGCCTCAAATCTTGAATTTCCACTTGGAGTGGTTGGAAAGTTAAGGCTGTTAAGTGGGGATTAATTTCCTTCACAAAACATGATTTCCGTGGGTGTGAGGCCACAGACAGTCAGATGTAATAGGAGGAGCATGATACTCAGTGTGAGGAAGTGGGGGTTGACAAATCATCACACAATTGTTTAGGAGTAGCATCACACATTAATGGAAGAGAGTCAAGAAACACAATGGATCCCCAATATGTCAACAGGTCCATAAGAAAAATTTGTGATATGCTCAATGTATGTTCTGCCATTAGTTACTAAAGATTGCCTAGCAGTTGAATCATTGGTTCCGGAAGAATCCTTTTATGAAGTTTACCTTTTAAATGTACCTATTTATCTAGAAATTCATCTTTATATTTTTGTGGATGACAAGTGGTGTAAAGTGAGCATGGGGCTCCATCAGGAAAACAAGGACTGAACACTATTGTAGAGAGCAGGGCTGCCTATCTGTACCCTGCACTCTCCATTCATGAACAAAGAGAAATAAATTTTGAGCACAATCTAATTCATTTCCAACTTTGTACTTAGGTTGCTCCCCATTGCATTGACAAGAAAAGGAAAAAACTGGAATTAGGAAAAACAAAAGAGAAAAAAAAAAAAGAAAGAAAGAAAACAAATTGAAACGAGACCGTCTTTTGAGATGCATTTCTTGTTCCTTTTGCAGTCCTTTCAACACCGCCATCTCTTTTATAGCAACTTCAACAGTAATGGCTAGTTGGCCACGGTCGCATCAAGCCATGTATTTTGACTTTTATCTCATTCCCCTTCCACCAAACCACCTGAAAAGTTGGAAACTTTGACACAGTTCAAGCAAATTGCCAATTTTTAAAGCAATCAAAAGAATTGGTGAATGAAAATGTGACACATTTTACTTTGTTAAAGTTTGTAAACAGTGAAGATTACTTAACTGGTTATTTTGAAATTGGTTTCCAGATAGAGGAGATTGCATATAGCTAAGGCGGTCTTGGTATGCAGATCTCCACTGTAAAATTAGTGAATATGCTTGATATCAGTATCAGAAAAAGCAAATCAAAGATGATAAATGAAAATCTTGCGGAAATATATTAAACCAAGTACCTCAAAATGGGTAGCTGAAAATCCTTGTGAATAGTGCAACCCACTTTCCATTGATCCTTGATTCTTGGTGAAGGCACAATTACCCTGCCAATATATAAAATTCAATCCATGGACAACGAACCCTTAAAAAAATGAACATGTGAAATAAGCAAAATTTGAATTTCTGGCCAGTTTCTGTATGTTCAAACCTTGGAGAAGTTGAATGCAGGAGAGCTGGCAGTATCGTCAAGGCAAGAGGGCAGTTCTTTATCCTCAACCCGCCTATGTTCCTTCATCTTTTGCCTCTTGCCACCACTATTTCTCTTCGATGCAGCATCCTTGACTACAGGGAATAAACAAGGATTATCATAGTTGAAGAAACCTTCATTTTCGCTGAAATGTGGAGGCCCAGAAGATGCATCAGAGACCATGGACAAGTCCTCCTCCTCATCCTCCTCCGCCTCCTCCTGACATTCATCCTCCTTAATATTAGCATTTTTACCTTTATGGTCACAAAAGCCACTCTTTGCACCACCATCAAACATGGTGCCTCTATCTTCGTATGCAGCATTTGAAGGGCCGAAAGACTGCCCCAAGTACAGAGTCCAACCGGACTCACAATCACTGCTGCATTCTGAGGCCAGGAAACTCATTTTTTTCTACTAATTCTCTTGCTTCTCAAAGAAACCACAAATGGGTTTTTTTTTTTTTTTTTTCTTCCTCCTGATATCAAATAGAGAGAGAGAGAGAGAGAGAAAGTAAGAAGGGCTGATAGAGACAGTGGGGTTATGTGTCCCCAGAATTTGTTCCTGAAGCCAAGTAGCAGGAGGAGGGTGCAGAACTTAAAAGTAGTGGGAAGAGGGGGCGTGGAGAAAACCAAGAGAATCAGACTCAAATCCTAGACTACTTTTGTCCTCACTCATCTGTTCCAATATATCGATATTGCCAGTTGGGTGCCTTATACTGGTTGCATACAAGAGAGACACGGAGAGAGAGAGAGAGAGAGAGAGAGAGAGAGAGAGAGAGAGCCACAACCCCTTCACATGCTGGACAGCGAGGCACTGCGTACCCTCCTAAGAAAACCAGGTACACGTCCATTTTCCTTCCACAATAGAGGGACACCTATCCCTTCTGCAGTAATACTTCTCCCTCTCTCTCCACCATTATAAAATGTACAGGTAGCATTTTTTGTTTTCCCCTACTTTTTGATTCTTTACATTGATATGGGTTTTCTTTTTTCTTTTTTTTTAGTTTTATTTGATGATTAATTATATTTAGGCTTCTAATTCTATTTAGTTGCAGTGGTTGTCAAACTTACGTGTGGTCCTACCAATGATGTTTTAATGCAACTAACTTTGTTTTGGTGATAGCAAGAAATAGTTATGCTTTTTTTGGGGACAAAAAGTATTTTTTAACTCCTGTACTTTTTTTTTTTTTTATCTTAGATTATGTTTTGTTTTGTTAGTTTTAGTTAAAAGAATACAATTTTCTCAACATAAAAAAAAAAAAAAATCCCCAATTTTGAATCTATATAATATATAATGTTTATATTCATATTTTGCTAGAATATGAAAAAAGAAAAAAGAAAATAAACCCTCTGGTATAAATTAAGTCCAAATTTAAAAAGAAAAAGAAAAATAAAAAGGGGTATTTATATTTTAATTTTTCTATCTTCAAAATTGATGTTATAATTTTTATTTTATACTCTATTTTATATTAACTATACATTTCATTTAATCATATCAAATTAAATGGATACCCCAAAAGATTTTTAATTTTCAATTTAAAAGCAAAAAAAAAAAGAAATTAATTAAATTCACTAAATTACAAGGAGAGGGCTAAATGTTCCTCTTGTGATCTCTCTCTCTCACACACACAAGCACACACGCATGCACACCCGCTCACAAATAATGCTAAGACATGAATGAATAATTGAGGAAGGAAGAGCTTTCTCGGGGTCATCACTGCAAATGCAGTTGACTAGGCTTTTATGAATCCACATGCTCTCGCATTTTGGCTCCCCCTCTCCTTTCCAATTTACTCACACCTACACTGAAACCTCTCCCTCTCTCTCTCTCTCTCTCTCTCTCTCCCTAATCTCTATTTTTGGCTCTCTACCAGACATCGATTCAATATATATATGTATCACACATGCATGTGAGCACGTGTGCATAATCTATATGCATATGGCGAGCTTCCAAATATTCACACACATGTATGCACGTGCGACGCGCACTTCAACCTAAAATTCTCTGCTTAAAAAACCTTCATATGCATCACTTTTAGCATTTTTGATTTTTGGTTCTAATCCCAATTTCCAAAGTGACTACTTAATAACTTGTTCACCATTTCTATCTCCTCATCTTGTACTTGTTCGTCTGATTATTACATGGATGGATATCGTGTCGGGCTTTTCTTCTTCTTCCTTTTTTTTGTTTTTTGTTTTTTTGTACTTCCAATATATATATATATATATATAGTTGCATGTATAGTGGTGAATCTCTAGGTTTTAATTTGTTATAACTAGTAGCAGGTGACAATGAATACTTCATAGATGAACTCTCGCCATCAAAAATGATTCTGGTCGATCACACCCACATGATCGCCATTAAAGTTGGATGCTGAGGACTTTCCTGTATTCCCAACTAGCTTCCAAAGGAGAAGTTCGAGAAGAGCTGAAGTTATGAATAAGCGCCAAGGAATCTAAAAGTACTGGGCGCCAGAACATCGAGGAGGATAACCATTTACAAACAAAGCAGAGGCTTAGCACAAAACTACAACCAACAGGAAATAAGATTCTTGAAAATGCACAGACTCATCCTCACAGAATGGGGTCAAATCCCTTTGCAAATAAATTGAACCATTTTGTGAGTCCGGGGTCCAAGACATCAAGATGCGATGATCGAAGAACTAAAGAAGAAGGTGCACTGCCCTTTGCACCAAAGATATGATACTTCTTCATCAGAGTGACCAAAATTTTTGAAATGAATATCATGGATACAGATTCTACTTTCATTCAAATATAATTCAGTTATTTTCCCGGAAAGTGATCATATACACATGGATATTCTACAGCTAGCTTTCAGGAAGCAATGAGGGTTTATAATGTGGTTCAATAAACCCTAGTAAAATATCGGGGTTTGGTACAAATCACTAAGTCACGGGGCACAATGCAGAATGATATGATAAAGGTTCAAAATTAATTATGCCCACATGTTCTTCCCTCTTTCTCTCTCTCTCTCTCTCTCTCCCTTTTTTTTATTTTATTTTTTTGGTGGAAAATAATTATATTCTTAATTATTGGACCAAAAGCTAATAAACCCACTCAAGCAAATCTCGTGGCTGGGCCACCCTCAACGATCAAAATCAGAGGGCATCAAGCAAGCAAATTAGAGAAGGACCCATACAGCTCTATCTTCCTTCACACGGGCATCCCGCCAGTCGCGGATTTCAGCAACGACATGGGCCCCCTTCCAGCTAATATGGGCCATAAATTTCCCACTTGATGACTCTGCTCTTGGGCCCATAGCTTTGAATTTGACCTCATTTTCAAATTCCCGTGCTGTGTGATTCATCGTGGTTGCCTTTAATATCAGCCATAACTATGCTGCTCTTGGTCCCCATCGACGACTAAAAGTTATTTTCAAGACAAAAAAAATTCGAATTCAAATTCTAATCAGAGACAATTAACTAAAAAAAAAAAAAAAAGAATATGTGGAACACAATCAATCTATCTTATCTTTTCTACTGTTATATTTGTGTTTCATATATCGAACGCATGCACTCCATGGATATTCTTTTGCCAGCTTTCAGTCCTGCTCCTGAGCTTTCAACCGCAGCAAAACTGAGAAAAAAACAAAAAAGGTTGCAATCAAATCAAGGGAGTCAGCTGGACTTGTGGATTGTGTGGATGGACTACTTTTGCTGGCAGCTCATAGTTTTTGACTTTCCACTCCTGAGATATTCATTGATCAAATGAATGACAATGGCCAGTCTATCCCTCGGCGATTGGATGTCTTTTATTTTATAGCTTTTGTAGTCATCAATGGCGGTGTATATTCTATTTATCAAGAACAATATACAGATCCCGTCTCTCAACTCGCCATTTTTATGCCTTTATTTTGCCGTTCTTTTAATCAATAATGAATTGAACTCTACAATCAAAATTTTCTCTTAGTTCAAAAAAAAAAAAAAATAGATTTCTTGTAATTTGGGTGGTAATCTATAGAAGAATATCTTATTATTAGAGATGTTGAAAAAATGATTAATTAATAACTAGAATTTTATTTTATTTTTTGTTATTAAATTCTGTTAACCAAAACCAAAATAAAATTTTCAGTTCTAGAGCGATTTTCAATTTTACATAATCAAAAGTTTTGGTAGTTTGGTTGGGTTAGCGGAATCGAGAATACCCTGCTAATTGTAATGTACTTTGGAATTGTATATGTAGGGAAATGAATATAAAAGTTTACACACAGGAGACCGTCCCAGCTGGCAGGCGACGACCAATCGGGGGAGTGGATTGCTCCCCACGTAGGAGCCTTGGTCGCGTGGCAAAATACATTGTACGGCAGTTTATGGTGTAGGAAACTGCCACCGCAGCACCGACCATGTGGAGCATCTGCATCGTTGCCTCGTTGATTACCGGCAAGGTTCTCGACCAATTATGGTTGAAGATACTGCCCGTGTGCCCGTGTGGGGATGAAGAGTTTTTACCACACGCAAGAGTCAGGCGCGTGAATTTCAATTCCCAAACTTGACCCAATAAGCATAATCCGAAATAAATATTGGGATTTTTCTTTTTTTTTTTTGTGGAAGCGAAGCATCATGGTCTGTCAATGAAGTGGAAGCCACAAAAAAGGATGCTGATGGAGCCAGAAGAATCAGATGATTGGGATGGATCTCTCCTGTAAATGAAATATTGAAATATAAAAGGATTGGCTGAATTAGTAGTGAGAGCAAAAGAATTATCAGACCTGTGGCTTGTTCATACTGTGCATTGACTTGCTTGCTGTCTTCAAACACGGGGTATTGCATTCCAAATGACATTACACGGAAATAAACAAGTAAAGAAGGAGCTCCATAGACATAAATGCGCTTAAAGAGACTTTGTAAAAGAAAAGAGGGGAAGTAGGAAAGTGAACAAAAAGCCTGCCTGTGCATGGTGGTTTCGAAGGTTATGCACATGCACAACACTATATAAGTATAACATCCTGCGTCCATTGAAAGATATTGAAACGGTCAGTACAGGGTCAAGTGAAAGATAATTATAAAATGGCAAAGCTATTCCCAACAGTTAGAAAAGGTGCAAGCTTTTACCCCTGAACCAAAAGCAACATGCGCAATGGAATTGAAATTCACTTGAAACATCGCTTAGAAAATCTATGGTTGCCTTTTAACTTCAGTTGCTCTTGATACATGTATCACAGATTCATAAAGCATGTTTAGAACATACAATTAACAGTAAACTCTAATTGACCACTGCTAATGCGTAGGTGAGCCCTTTGGTTTGGTTCATCCAAAACAAACCTATCTCTTCAACTAACCTTTTCCCCTAAACTCCCTGCATGCAATAATACTTGCGTAACATGTGAGATCAGAAGACAGAAATTAATTATTCCGAGATTTTTGTTTATAGCATGCCTGACCTGCTGAAGAAAAATGAAGATGGAACATCAATTTTCCAGATACTCTTTGCTTGATTCTGCCTTATATATTCCAAGACATTTTGAAGTCAAACGAAGACTGAAATTCTTCACAAATTCCCGTTTTATGCAATGCCTGTGCCGAAGATGGTTAGTGTAAACAACCAATAAGGAGCTGATCTAGACACCCAAAACAGAGGGCACCAGAAAAATGGGAAAAGAAACAACAGAAGGAGACTTCTACTCCTTATCGTCTTTTTCTATTTTGCATTTTGTTCTGTCCTTGCTTTTTTCAAATTGCTCTTCTTTGCTTTCTTCTTGGGTCCAGGGCAACCATTCTAGAATGTTTCCTTTTTAACACTTCCTTTCCTTGCTTATTGGAAAAATGCATATGCCCTTACAAATCAACCGAGATCAACTGCTGAGTTTGCAGTATGGTTTCATAACGAAAACAAAAAAATCAGTCTTGATAACGTATTAAAACTATAAACAGGTTAACCTCTTCACATATAACCAGACCAATGTTGCCAAGAGAGAGTGCAAGGAACTTCAGGAAAAAAAAAAAAAAAAAACAGGAGAAAGTCAAGATTAACGTGGTGTGTCTCACCATAAAAGGGCATGGAAAACTTAAAAGGGGTCTCAGTCCTTACCTGAAAGGCTGCTTCTCTGGAATAAAGAAAGGAAACAAGAAGAAGAGTTAGCAAGAAAGCCGAGATACACCCCAATGTCAGACCTTCAGTTTGCATCCAACTCACTTCATATCTGAATTGTAAGCATCCAACTCTTGATTCCTCAACGTTAGCTTACTGAAATTTTCAATTACAGATTTCAGATTGAGGAAAAACAGAAAACAAGAAGCCAAACATGAGGGGAGAAAAAAAATGTGAAAGGAGATTCTGAGCTTTGAAGATGCCTTTCTTCTTCAACATCCTGTTTCTCATCTACGCATGCAATTTTGCAATAATGAACACATGAAGCCTGAAAATACACAAAAAGAGAAATCATTAATGGTGGCATTCTGTAAATTTTAACAATTTACATAAAATACCTTTCTTAATCTTCCAGGAGAGGTCTCAAAGTTGCAATATGACTTTATATATATATATATATATATATATATATATATAAAGGAAAAACATCAGTCTTGATAAGCAAGAACAATTATAAAGAGGCTAACACTCTGTATATAACCTGATGAATCTTGCCAAGAGAAAGTGCAAGGAGCTGCATAAAAAGAAAGAAAATGAGAAAGCCAAGATTAACCTTTTGCGTCTCATCATAAGGAACGTCATTCTATTATTAATGGACAGACCTTGAATTAAATTCATGATTAGAAGGAAAAAAATAATAAAAAAAATAGTTAGATGAAGACGGAAGAAGAAGAAGAATAACTTAAATTGGGGTGGATCATTAGCAACTTTCACAAGATCTTAATGAAAACCTCCCCTATTTCTCCTGCATAATTATTAAATCAAAGTTGCAGCAACATAAAACTTTGAGTAATTGCATCTAATTACAAGAATACTCATCACTTGAATTGTAAGCATTCAACTCTTGATTCCTCAAGATTAGCCGACTGAAAATTTCAATTACAGATTCCAGATTGAGGAAAAACAGAAAACAAGGAGCCAAAAAGAAGGAAAAAAGAAAAAAAGGATGAAAGGAGATTCTCAGCTTAGAAGACACCGTTCTTCTTCGACGTTCTGTTTCTCATCTTCGTGTACATTTGTGCAGTAATGAACCCGTAAAGCCTGAAAAACACAAAAAGAAATATCGTTTATATTGGTGACATTCTAAATATTTTAACAATTTACAATGAAATATATTAATTAACCTTTCTTAATCTTTCAGAGATGGTTTCAATGTCGCAGTATCGTTCTACAACAAAAAACAACAATCTTGATAAGCAATCTTGCCAAGAAAAAGTGCAAGGAACTGCATATAAAAAAATAAAAAATAAAAAAAATAAGAGAGAGAAAGCCAAGGTGAACCTCTCACGTCTCACCATAGTAAGCATGGAAGAAAAAAACTTTAAAAGGGTCTCGATCCTTACCTGAAAGTCGGTGTCTCCGGACGAAATGAAGGAAAGAAAAAGCGAAAAAGAAAAAGGCAAGAAAGCCGAGATCATTAACCCCAATGTGAATGTCTTACTATAATTAATGGTCAGACCTTGAATTAAATTCAAGATTCGACTTCTTTATTTCCGATCAGAGAAAAAGAAAAGTCAGATGAACATAGAACAAGAAAAAGAAGAACTTCAATTGGTGTGGATCTTTATCGGAATGGCTTTGTCTCTCTGGAATATTAAATGCATCGCCTGATTGCTGAACAAAGAAATGATCGTGGGCGATATCCAGCGCCGGCTTGGAAGGCAGTTTGAATAATGCGTGAAGTGGCGGGAGTCATCACAAGCGATACTTCTGTGTATCTGCAAGTCAAGAAAAGTATCGATTTTACGTTTAAACAAAGCAATCAATTGATGAAGGGTTATGGAAAGACATGGAGAATTTCACCAGAAATCAAAGTGAGTTCTTTAACATCTACATCCACCTCTGATGGATTCTATGCATTAATTAGCTCTGTAGACAAAACGTCAAAGAATGGACTCTAGATGAAGCTGCTGGAAAACACATTTTTTAACATTGAAAAAGCATGGCACATACCTTCAACAACTTTGCCAACTTTCGCGACACCTTCAATATCGCGGACCTCTGACTTCAGGAACATGTCTCTGACTTCATGAACATTCCTCCTGCATAATCATTAAAACAAAATGGCAGCAACATTAAACTTTGATTAATTGCATCTAATTTTACAAGAAATTACAATTAAAGATTTCAGATTGAGGAGAAAAAAAAAAAAAGAAAAACAAGAAACGAAAAAAGAAGAAGAAAGCGCAAATTTTAGATCATTTTAATGGTGACTTCGGGGATCTGTACTGGACTGGCTCTGCCACTCTGAAATAATAATAAGAAGAAAATCTCCATAGCGTTTTTTCAAAGCACAAACTGTAGCCGTTGTGGACTCGCATAGCAATGCGCCCTACGGTAGGAGAAGTACAATTACCTGATTACCATCCACATCTTTATGCCATTGCATTGCACCGAGGGTTGGGGGATGGGGGGTATCCGAGGTCAAAATGGAGAAATTTTGAGATGAGGTGAGATGTCGCAAAACTAGATTTATGTACCTTTAAGTGAAATGAATACAATTTCGTGTCATTTATCTAAGTAAATTGAGATAAAAGAAATTTTCAAATCGAGCTTAAATTGTAAGGCGAATTTAAGACACTATTTTCCAATTTCATGAATCTCAACGTCCGTCCTTAGACACAAATCCCTATACCTATTGAAAAAGAAGATCGAATTACCAAGTTGAGTAGCAGCAGATCTCCAAACCCATCATGATCAATCCAACGCATGTCTGTCGTTGACCTCAAAAAGATACCATGATCATTCCAAAATAGATTAAAGTAGCCCAAGAGTGATCCTATAAGGAGATGGGTCCAAGAAAAAGGTTACTGGAATGTGGTTCCTGGAGTCCTACAGTCCACGAAGAGACTTGTAGGGATACGGGGCTTTTAAGCAACAATTCAGCAACGATTGTTGGGCCAAAGTGCCCGTAGTCTCTGCTAAAATCACGCTTTTTGTCATAAAAATTTGCATCAACCTGTCAATCCAATAATAATGATAATAATAAGAATAAGTTTAGGAATTGAGAATTTCAATTATGCGGTGTGGGTTAAATCCTTCAGCCCCGTGTATTTTACCACATTGTTTTTGCGGTGCAATTGAAACCAGGAGTTCTGCGCCGATTGGTTCAAAACGCATTATTAAATTCTAGCCACCTGTCTGTTGCGAGCGAAAGATCATACCCTTCACTGGTTAAATTGTTTGGAAAATTGTACTATTTTCCCCTGTTCGATGGAATCTGACACAATATTCTTGGGGTCGGCGATGGAGAACCAAAATTGAGCAGGCTGTCCCGGTGCTCACCCCATTAAAAACAGTGCTTTTTGACAACAATAAATATTGAATGTCAATGTGACTTCAATTACTGTCGAGAGAGAGTATGGTAAGTAAACCACACGTGTGAATTTTAGACCGAACACGAACCTTCTTTTCTTTTTTCAAACGTGCCTCTCAAGAAGCGATAAGGTATTTTGGTTTTATCTTATTTTACTTATATTTTGGGGTTCATTCAATCTATTTATTTTGCTTCCCTTCCCCTTCTTCAGACCCAGATGTGAACTGAATTATTATTCCGAAGAAGTTGATGGCTAAAGATTGATGGAAATGGATAAATGTCCTGATTACAATGCGTTACACTTGTCAACTATCTTTTTTATCACATACTGATATGCTATTAATTTTCATCAACTGTATATTTTAGTCATGAGTTGTCAATTACAAACTATTAATAATCAATTGTCAGATGATAAGAATTATGTGTTAGCGAGGAAAGTAGACACAAAGCCGCTTAAGAAGGAGCACTTCTCATGTGTAATGGGAGACAGAAAGGGGGCCACGGGAATGAATAGTCCACACTGCCATAGCTAACAGTGTGTAGTGGCACATCGCAAACTTCCCAACGACAACCTAAAAGCACCGAAAACCCACATTTATGGGTAAGGCTATTTGGATAGAGGGGGAAAGGATATCTCGATTGGCTGTTGTATTGCAGTACACAAAATGCATGCGTGTACGTGTGTGAGAAACACAGCGAGAGGACGATGCGGGGTTGATTTTTGTCATGGGTTGTTAATGCTGAATTGTCTCATGCATTGGGCTCTTTTCCAAGATAGTCCCTTTGTCCTTTATAAAAAGGGGTCACTGGCCCCTTTTGTAACCAAAAGCTGTAAGGGGCTTTTAGTCTTTTACCACCGCCTCAGCGTTGCCTCTGTGTGGGCCTTAGAAAGCGTGGGCCCATCTCTGCCCCTAATCCAGGTTTCACATGTACACAAATCTTGACTCCGATACATACACATACCTACCTTACATGCTGTTCCTGCGGTGCGGGAAATTTGAGGAGGGGGCAGCGGGCCCCATCTCAAACTCACTGCCTACAGCCTGGAAAGGGCACCCACATTGCCGTATTTTTATACAAAATTCCCAGCCACATCTTTTGTTGGGCTCATGGCTATATTTGAGAGCCTATTCTTCTTTTGGACTACGTTGAAAATATAGGTTAGAAAATTAAAGCCTAATAATAATTGGGAGTTGAAAAGAGAATCTTGATATAACCGTACAAAAAAGGAAAAATAATAAAAAAAAATTATTAGATGGGGGGGGGTTAAAATTGATAAATTTAAATAAATATAATTAATTTTTATAATCTATATAAGATATTTTATATGTATTATCAAAATTAATTATATCTATTTAATTCTATCATTTTAAAATTTAATTTAAAAAAAAAAAAAAAAGGAGAAAAGTTCCTCGAATAGAGCAGCTGATCACCGGCGATTGGCCATTTAAAAAGCGAAAATTTGTGAGAATGAAAGTGACTGCCTCATATTGGCTTATCCCAGGCTTGGATTGTCATCTGAAACCCTGTTTTTTTTTTTTTTGGTGAGCCAGAAACAAAGATTGAATTTTAAAGCATCTTATGGTATATAAGCCAAAGCCAAAACTTTGATTAGCTAAGAACCTCCAAACCTAACATTGTTTATCGTGGCTAGCTATGAGAAATCCTCAGCTTTCTTATCTGGTTGTGTTGAGCTTTAACTTTATAATATCTAAATTTACAAATGCAAGTGGGTGAAAAAAAAAAAAAAAAAAAAAAAAGAGTGTGGGTGAGTCCGTGAGGGGAGGCAAAGACACCGAAGTGGCCACACTAAAAAACACTCATTATATAACTTACAGTATCAATTATATGAATATATATATATATATATATATATATATATATAAAACAATGGATGAGCAAAAAGTGTATCGTCAAAGTGTCAAGACATCCTGTGTCCAAAAAATGAAGTTAAAAGAGATCGATTTTTTAAGTTGTGTAGTCCCGGGACAACCTTCTGACCTACGATTTGACAATCCAGTTGGCTCTGGCTCCTCAATCCAATCAAATCTTTGCATTAGTGACGACCACCAAGACTGCTCTCTTCCTTATTAATAGACCCTGTGTTCACTTCTGGATGGGCCCTCCGTTTAACACTAACTGTTTGTCCTTCCCAATCGAAGGGCCAACTCCCCATCCCCCGCGCCCCGTTGGTTCCTTTCCCTCCAAAAATAAATATAAAAAACAAAAAATAAAAGTACTCTGATCTCACCCTTTACGTAGCATGCTGCCGTCGTTATCTCTTCACGGCGGATTCGAGTCATGTCGGAGGCCGGCCAGGTGGATATTAATCTAAATTAAAAATTTATTATAATTAAAATTAATTTTATTAAATTTAATTATATATATAATTATTATATAAGATATTTTTATTAAATTAAAAAAAGGACTTTAGCATTCAGCATTCAACTCCGAGATGCACAAAACATCGCAGACAGGGCACTTCGGTAATTTAACGAGCTTCATCGTAGGTCTTTACTTTTACCATACAGTGGCCCTGGGAGCAATCTCCGACGGAGGCGTGACCTAGTGTCAATGGCCCCCGCCTCCCTAATGTAGGAAACACCACGGGAGAACCAAAGGTATGACAACATGAAAATTTATTTTCTGGCCATTTTTGACAAAAACATAAGAATTATAAAAGATATATATATATAAAAGGAAAGGTCAAGTTTACCAGACCCATTAGTCTACATGCACATGCAGAGATGATTTAAAGTGTGCATAGTTGAAACATCACTGGAACTCACCCCAGAATTTTATACTCATTCAACTTTGACTAAAAAGCCCACTAAAAAAAATAGAAAAAGAATACCCAAAGATTATGAATACATCTTTTTAAGCAATAATATTTTTCTAATTATATAAATAATATTTTCCCAATTCTATCGATTTCCTCTTTTCCTTACCATTTTCAGATCCTGACAGCTCATCTTATAATCTATTATGCATGGTAAAGAAATAAAAAAAGTAATAATAATAATAATAAGGTGGGGCTTCTTTTCCTATGTCTCTCCTCTCCTCCTCTCCTTCTAACACAAATAAAAATTGTGGGGGTGCCAGAAATATTTCTACGGTGGGCAGTCTTATCTATGGTTGCTGTACATCCGGAGTGGAAGATCGGAGCCGCTTGACCAAAGGTTCAGCTCCTTCGGCTTGGCTGCTGGAGCTGGGATTCTCTAATCGCGTGTCGCAGCTCCTGCAGGCAGCCGCGTCGAGAACACCAACTGGGCTCGGGGGCGCAGATTGCGGCTCAGCCATTGGGACTTTTAGGCCCGCGGAAGGGCACGTGTCGACCAGGTACTCCTCCATTAGTTGGTGACAGCTTCTCACCATTTCCTTTCAGGGCCAAAAAGAGAAACCAATCATAAAACATATTTTTCGGACACAGATTTCGATATTTCTTTTTATTTTTTTTTTTTAAGTGTTCCAAATTCTTGGAAATTTTGACTATTGCACAAATGACCCCAAAAAGTGCTAAGAATTTAATATCCAGTCCAGAAAGAATGTACTTTGTTTACTTCTCCTCCTCCTCCTCCTCCGGGAAGGAAGAATCCGTTGGCCGCGGGCACATCAAAGTCCTCCCTGGTGGCGGAAAGCACAGCCGCTGCTGCTATCGTCGACGGTGTGAAAGCCAAGAAATCAATCACTGAAAAGTAAGTGTAAAAAAAGAAAAACCAATTCCAGCACGATCAACTCTCGGAGGTGGATTAAAGTCGGGTTTTGGGTGAGGTGAGAATCCGAATTACCGCGAGTGGTATTGAGAATGAGATCCGACGAAGTAGCAAAGACCCAATTGTAGTCAGCGGGCTTCGAAGAGGAACAAGAAGGGAGCTTGGAGATGAAATAATCGAGATAATCAAGGGGAGTGACGGCGCGCAGCCTCCAACCAAGATTGGACATGACCCGGAGCTCCATTCGCTGCACGGTCTTGGGTTCAAACAGGAATCCGGGTTCGAGTACTTGAAGGTCCAGCAATAGTGGCACGTGGGGTTCCTCCATTTTGGCCGCTAAAGACAAGCAAGCCACTGAAAGAAGCTGAAACGGCCACCCACTCGCCTGTTTTAATGGGAGAAAAACGTTTGAACACGGTTTGAATAGAATAAACAATGCTGCTAAAGATTGAAACTTTCCCTGAAAATGAGACAATTTCTCTTCACGTTTCAACGAGAACACGTTTACTTTCTTATAGAATATAGGCCAATTTCCCATTGGCAATCTGGCATATTCCCGGAAAAATGGAGTTTCCTTGGAAAATAAAATAAAAACAAAATATTGCTTGCTTACCGGGAGAGAATGGTAGGAAAAGAAGCGGTCAAAGTAGTTGACAGAAAGCAATGCCGTCACTGGCCTGAAACGATAGTATGCATGAACCTGCACTCCACCCATTTCACCCATCCAATCCATCAACAAAGTACAGTGATGGACACATATACTATCTACGATATACATAATTTTGTGCGTGTACGTATAAAGCATACCTTGAGGATCCATTTGATGGAGTCCTGGCGGGCGGTGATGTCGACGGAGCGGTCGCGGCAGCGGGGAAGGTAATCGGATAACGGCATGAACTGATGCTCGGATTCAATCAGCTTGTTGACGGCGTTCTCATCTGACAATGAAAAATACGGAGCTTGGGATTGAGGGCGATCGGAGATCCTTGTGTCGGCAATGGACAGTACCACCTCACTGGCTTCCTCCCCGCAGTTCAGGCTGGAATAAACGGCGGAGGCAGAGTGGTTCGGCGACTGACCGGGGCGAGCCATTGTGGTTGTTGGGATTGGTTATTTGGTCTGGGTTTTTTGGTCATGGCTTGGTTATGGATCCTCTGGGCTTTGCATCTTTTAGCTTCTCTCACTCTAGAATGGCTTTTTCGATTTTTTTTTTTTTTTTTTTAGCTTTTATTTTTTTCGGGTTCCTTTCCCTTCTCTCTCTTCTGCTTTATACAGAGGTGGTGTCTGTTCCATCTGGAGTGTAGAGTTCTATCGGGGTTTGCTTGGGCGTTAGATTTAGGCATGTTCATCGAGCTGCTCAAACCGTATAGACTAATCAAAATTTAATTGAAATCGAAATCCCTACAATCGTTAGAAAATTAATCGGACTTAGTTGGTGATTTAGAAACACTGCAACTTGCAATTTAGCTAAAGATTTAAAATTTTAAATTCACAATAAACTAAAATCAAATTTTAGCAAAAATTCATGCTAATGGATCTTGCTACATTTTTTATGTACACTTTGATTTATCAATTATGAGATTGTCCAATTTAGTACGTAAATGTCTACGGGAATGTTCCTTTTTAATGAAGAATGAGTTGACGCAACTTATTTATCAAATAATTAAGAAAAAAAAAAGAAAAAATTAACTTGTCTTTTCGTTATTAATAGTACCAATTATAGTACATAGTTGAATGACAACCCCAAAATGACACAAATTTAAATGAAATGTGCCCAAAAAAAAAAAAAAACTTCATAATTAGAATGGGAATGTCATTTAAACGATAATAGAGATTATTAATTAAAGTGTCATTTCTTGGCGGGTACGGCGTATCAGTAATTTGCATAAACGGTGGATTTACTGCGTATTTGCGCCTTTCATTTAGCCATCAAGGGGATTGGAATCAACTTTGTGTACGGAACTTAGAACGTGCACAATACAAAGAGTTAGATTGTTATCATTAAAAAAATCAGTCCCGGAGTAGTTCCTGCAAGGATTATAAATACTAAAAAGAGCCCACAAAATGAAAAGGCATGAAAAATCGGATGAGATGTCACTGTGCGATGGTTAAAGACTATAAATGGTAGGAGACCATCGAGTGAACACCCCCCCCCCCTCCATGCAATTCATGCCAAACAATTCCAGTAGATCATTATTGAAAGCTAATTAACCAAGTATTAAAAGCATAGGTGCGTTAATATGCTGCTTATTGGCGGGTTTAATGCATGCTATTTTGGGCCAGATTATCTTAACTATCATCATCCATACTTTTTTAGTTCATTGCCTTATCACATAATTAAACCGAAATTCTTTTTATTTTTTGGTTGATCAGCAGCCCGGATCTTTCCTCTTTCCTCTCAACATGGCAATTCCATCGCATGCACTATTGAAAGGAATTCACCAAATAAATTAACCGATTACCCATGTCTTAACTACTTGGGCTTTTCGTTTCAGGAGCCTGCTCGTTTTCTCCCATTGGGCTTTACGGGCTTTCCAACTTTACTGAGCTATTTTGAAGCTTCGATCCACTAGCCTCGGATACATGTAGACTTGAGACGTGGGATAGGCTTTCGGCGTCCAGTTGTTGTTTCAATTTTCATGATCTGATAATTATATCATAAGCGTTGATACTTTAAGTACGAGGATAAAAATATATATTAAAAATTTTACTTTAAATAAAAATTAAAAAAAAAAAAAAATATATATATATATATATAAACGAAAAGATAGTATAAATTTAAATTTTCCCTGATTTTGCGCTGCACGCCCATGCAGAGGAAGAGGAAGAGTATCACACCACATTTGAATGTTCGCAGCGTGACGAGTTTTGAAAGAAAACGGAATTTGAGACCCGAAAAAAGACAAATGGTGTTGGGAAAAAGACAAATGGTGTTGGGGAAAAGACAATAATGCCCTTTAGGTTCCTATTCTTGGCATTTTCTAGCCCTTTTGGACTTTCCACCAAAACAATCAGAATTTCTTTTCTAATTAATTGGCTTAATCGAAGTAATTTTCTTAATTAAAGGAGGAATGTTTCATGGTCGGCGGGTTGCCCGCCGGCGGAGAGTACGGAGGGCGGGAAAATGATCACCGGTTGTCGCAGGTTAAGAAGGTGACCTGTAGCCAGGGTGGGGGAAAAGGAATCGTGTGTTTTTGAGTTTGAAAGTGGGTTAGGTATTGGGTTGTTGGGAGTTGCCTTTGTGGCATTTGATCTAAGGAATAGGGCTCTAATTTATTAGGAGCGGAGGATGGAGAATTGAATGATCGTTCCGTTTGTGGTCGATGGCGCCGTGGTGACTGTATCCCGACGGCTGGGCAGAGGATTTGTCGGTGTATTTTTACGTTTTAGAGCTTTGATAAAGTTTTGGGGATTTGGTGTGTGATTTGTCGGTGAGTTTGAAAAAGTCTTGCTGCGCCGGAAGGAGCCGTCGTCGGGTCTAACGGAGCCGTCGGCATTTGTTTCCGATTTGCTCTTTATTCTCCTCTTTGATTCTTCGTTTTGATCAATCAAAACTATAATTCTAGGCGGAAAACCTCCGGGAACGGAGCAAGATGGGAGCTCGAGGCGGCGGCGCAGGCTAGAAGGGGAAGGGTTAGGGCGGATCGGTTCACCCGAACCGAACTCTCGGTCGGCCTAGATTTTATTGCTTGCCAGCTCAGAACGTCTGCGTTTCATTGTACCAACGGATCGGTCAATGCCCAACCGACCTATCGGTCCGTTGCATTTCTGGACATTGTTGTCTTGTGCCTCCTGTACTTGCTTTACAATGGACTTCGTTGCTTTCCTAGTCCAAGCAGGAGTGAACTTGATACCAATCCAATTGGCAGTTTGAGTCAACACAGAACGAGTGGGCAAGAGAAAATCTCTGGCGCTGGAAAATCCTTGCAAGCCCCTTGTTTAGCCTTGGAATTGGCATTCGAATTGGAATTGAACAAATCCAATTTCACTTCTGATTCTAATTCCAACTTAAAACCGTCGGCTGCAAACATCTTACATTTCCAGGCAGTCTTCTTCACCCTCAGCAATGCAATTTACAATTTCACGTGCTTGGCAAGCATAGTGAGTGATGTGATTTTTAGGGTCAACACATTTCAATCACAATTTGGAAACTCTATCAATAGCAAACCCCAGGGTACGGAATCTACCCTGTAAAAATTATTTCTTTCTCCAGTCCACATTTGGTATACATCATTGTCCAACACGAAACACTACGAGTGCAATAAATTTAGAATTCTTCTCTATCTTCACTCTTTTTTGAGCCCTCTCACTCAGGGCAACCAACAGGTTCAGAGTTAGAATGAAGGAAAGAACCTGTTAAGGTTCCAAGGCAATGCATAGAATTCTTCATTCCTGACATCCCGATCGAAATTTCGAAACTTATGCCACCAATGTCTTCCGCTGTCCCGGCGGGTTGAGCTGTGCCTGAGACTGTGAGTAGAGTCCAAAAAGTAGGCGACCATAAGTGCCACTGTTGCTGGCGATGAGAATATCACTTGTATTATGTCATTAAACTGCAGCAAATCACAGAATCAGAACAACTTCCTTAATCCAATGAATATTTTAACATACTTATTAGAACAAAAGAACAAGGAGGAGCAATTCAAGAATACACACCCATATGGAATGGGTGTGAACGGGGCCATGATCTTTTAGTAGTAGAAATTCGTTGAAGTATTGCGGAACAGAGAGGCCCATGAACAGAGAAAAGCCTAGGATGAACTTTGTCCTGAAGCTATTCATGTGGCAGAACTGCAAAAATCCAATTCCAGCTGCGGCTGCTCGCCCCCACATATGCATATCATAACAAAGAAATTGTCAGACACATTGATTCTTGCGTAAACTATGTGACAAACCGCAGCCATGTCATTAAGAAATGCATGCAGAATAAGTTTCAGGCACCTACCTACATAGGCGAAGAGCACACAGTAAAGAGCTGCCATAATTGGCAAAGGTATTGAAGCAATAACAGCACCAAATTTCCCTGTGAGATGGCAGATCGAATATGGAACCATTAGAGAAAGCAAATGGTGTAAAAAATTGCAAGCATTGTGCCAAATTCATATTGAAACACTTTAAACGGAAGATGAAAATTGAAAACTAAAGCAACATTGGAGAGATGGAATGCAATATGGAGCACCTAGCATGGAAAAGAAAAACATGAAGCCAGCTGATATTTGAATGACCCTGCGACTTCCAACTCGTGTTAATCCCAGAAGACCTGCATTTTCGCTGTAATTGCAAACAGCATAATGAGATGACAGCATTGGCAGAAAAGAATGCCAGAATCGACGTATTACCAACTCCAAAAGTTGAGAGTAATTACACTGAAGCAGTGCAGCCAACCCCTGTTCCAAACAAGCCAGCTAGCAAAGTTCCTATTCCCTATGTAAATTCACAAGCAAACAAGTGAGGCAGAGCCCAGAGTTAACGACAAAAGAATACCAGAATTGCTTGTTACCTGCCAGCCAACCCCACGGCTGAGTACGGAAGGTGGTAGAGGGGTAGCACTCCCGTATCTTGATACTGCAATAAATGTACCAGTGGACTACCAAAAAAAGGAAATATTATCAACAATTAACAAGTATATGACATGACCATCTGTTGGAGAAGCACAGAATTACCAATCAGAAACATTTCAGGAACTAACACAGTCATTGTCGCTCTTAATTGAAGAACATGAAAAGAGAAACTTAGAACCCCAAGAACCGTGACATAGATACAAGAACGTCTAGCCTTTTGCTTTACTCATGTTTTGAAGCCATTTTGGACCCAACTCAGCAAAAAATTTAACCACGAAAAGCATAAAACGAAAATGAAAATAAAAAAAAAAATGCTTAAGAAGATGTTTTCTCTAGTCATGTTTGGCTATTTCCCACCTACTTACATAATGAGAACAGCCAATAGAACTTACAACTGCCTAGATACTTGCCTAGGATATTGGACTTGGAAAAACACTATATTAGGCATTTAGAAATAAATGGAATTTGGTTATGAGTTGCACCTCAATAACAGCGACCAAGCAAGCAGCCATCACTGAGAAGACATAACCAGCCTCAAAAAGGGGACCCCCCCATTGCGTCGGATATGGAACCCTTATCCTACAAAAAATGTAAATAAAAAAAACTGCTTCTCATGCTTATTCCCAATTGTAGGCAGGAGTTGAAAACAGATTTTGACACATAAAATCAACTGGTGAACCTGTAAATGTTACAAAACACAAGCTGATATTTGAGTGCACTTTTCAGTGAATACGACGGAGGATATCATAGAAACACTTGTAGGTTGAAACTTAAAACCTTTTTCAAACGTATACTTTTAAGCCCTTGTTGCTCCTTCTACTGGTACGATGCAATGTTAAGAGTCGGACAATAATGGATGCTTTGGAGAGTTTGAAACAGTGCGGCAATGTTTTTTAACAGAACAGAAGCAGCCAATCTATGAGGCAGGATTTGAATTAAGATTTTATGCTGAATGCACAAGAAGGTTTATTATCAAATTTAGTTGGCAGACATGAACTCACCAGGGAGCAGCACCAATTAGTCCAGAACGGTCAGTACGACAACTGATTTGTGTTCTAGGAGATGCTCTGTCATATGCACCAGCTACGGTCAAAATTTCGGCATAGACCCATACAATTACAACAGAGAGTAGGACTGCATATCGATTGAGTATGGATCCCCTTGCTTGAAAGTAATGAGGAATATACTGCAATAGGATCAGTTACGAAGTACAATGTAAGTTTTTTTCTGTAGAAAAAATGCAAAGCGTGAGAGCATGTAAGTTTCGCATAGTAAGAGTGCCTAGGAGAATACAAAAAGATAGGCTGAAGTGCAACCAAGCCTACTTATTATGCCTCTTCAAATGGACAATCCAGGAGATATTTTTGGTTTCTCCCATATTTTCTACTTACCACCAGAGGATAAATGCAGACAAGGGTAACAAATGTAGATCTTTATAACATCCAATCCACTGGTTGATAATGTATACATATACAACATATTTAGAATAATATTTTTCTGCAGCCTGTCAAAATCTGGCGTTAAATCAATTATGTCTCTTACCTGAGATAAGAAAACCAAGATCACCAATGCTGGGAGTCCAACTTCTATGCATTTTGCCAACTACAAGAATAAACCAAGAGCAGGCCATTTATGCGTAGTTCAATTCCAAATATAAGGAAAATTCAGGATAAACACATGTAGTTCCATAAAACTTTGCCAGCAGATAAGCTAAAGCTAAAGCAAGGAAGTGAGACAGTCAACACAACTCATAACGAATCTTCCACTTAAACCAAAATTTGTTTGAGGTGAAGTCCAGTTCAAGAATTAAAACACTAATGTTTCCATGTTCATTCTTTCACGTACAGTCTGGTTGCCATTTCCAGGAACAAAGGTTGGGTTAGGCAAGGATTGGGGCTTACTGAGAAGCTAGGAGTCACTCAACTCATATAAGCTCAGGTTATTTCATGCACATTCAGCAACATGGCTATGGAAATTATGCCTGAAATGACTACTGATACAAATATATAGAAGAAAAACATGGGGTTTTTCTGTTCCTCACAGTTTGTCTTGTTTTCAGGAGAAAGTCAAAACAATATGGCAAGTTTGTTTCCATAGCCAAGAACAGGGACTACACACACGCACACACATATATTTGAACCTGTAATTTCAAAGTTTTCCAGCAGGTGGCTATCATTTAGGTATATTATACATGGTAGTCCCCAAAATATCAGTTAAACTGGAATTTCAATGCCCTTACCTGTGGGAATCCGTGAGTGTAGAGTCCAAGTCCAGTGAGAGTTACCAAAGGGACTGCAGCGAGAGGGCTAAGAAATCTGCATCAAAAGAGACTCATATGATTTGTGAAAGATTAGGTAATTTATCCCAAATCCATCAAGAAACTTTTTGCAGAATCACACCTTGCAAAAATTCTCCACAAGCCGAAGAAACCAATAAGAATTTGCAAGCTCGACGCAATTATGATTGCTCCATGTAGGAGTCCCATGGATCGCTTAAACCTCTAAAAAAGGCCCGGAAGAGAAAAACAAAGAACTTGAGCACAAAATCAAATTAAAACAAGCATACATATATGGAAAATTCCAACTGACTTCTCAAGTACAACTTAGAAAAGGAAACACTAACCTCACGGGGTTCAAGAAATTCATGAAAAGAACGTCTTTCTTCCGACAAAGAAATGGAGATTGCAGGAATAATGAAAGCATATGACCATCCCATCACGACAGGAAGCCGAGTACCGAACAAAGTCTGCAAGAGCGTATTGATCCCCGCAACAAACAGCAGGGTGCTAACCAATTCTGCCTTCTCTGGCTATATGATCAAACAAGACAGAACAAAAGAGGAACAGTCATTAATATGTGGAATAAAAAAAATGTAATGAAAATCATTGAAAGTATGTAGAAGGTTGCAAGGTGTTGTTACGTGGCCGCCACCCATTAAATGGACAAGTATTGTGGCTATGATCACAGTAGTTCCGATCATCACCACAAAGTGTTGAAATCCTAACAGTACTGCCTGCACTGCATATTCCACAGGACAACTCTTATCAAAGTATATTTCATGTTTGCCAAATTTTCCAACCACATAAAACAAAGAAGCCCAGAAAAGGAAATGCAGAATAAATTCTTCCTAGGCTCCATTTCGCAATCCAGCCCAATTACCAGAATATTGAAATAATATTACCAAAGAACAAAGGAAGCAGTGCGCGGAAGCAAAACGATTAATCTTCATGATTTTGCCAAGAAATTGACCGGATTTGAGTAAAGAAAGAATTTTTTTTTTTTTTTAAGAAAAAAGAACAAGAAAGTAACTTTAAATTAGAAAAAGAAAATGAAAAAGAAACTCAAGAATTTCATAAAGAAAAAGAAAAAGAAGAGAAAAACACCGGGAGTTGCGATTCTTGATGAAACAGGACAGAGAAACGAAAAAAATAGGGAACGAGACAGTAAAATGACATTCAAGAAAGCTTCCATTAAAACCAAGAAACAGTTTTACGTGCATAATCACATATGTAAAAGCACATATAGAGAGAGACAGAAAGAGAGTACCCCAAGGAGGGGAGCTGGAGACGCAGAAGTCGACGCCGGGAAGCTGGTCCTTCACGGGGAAAGGCTGGAACTCGTCCACCTTAGTAGGACCCCCTGGTTTCTGTGCCATTGTTTCTACTGTAAGATATCGTTTCCACCTTTCTAAAACTGGCTATTTCTGTTTCTTGATCCCTCTCTCCCTCTCTCCTTCTCTGCTTGGTGTGGATCAAAATGTTTATATAAACAAGCAGGAGATGGTAGATGTAGAAAAGCAGTTGCTACGACGTTGCAAGAAAACGACTCATTTTCTGTGTGTGCGTGACATTGGCTTTCAGGAGTATTACTTATGTTATGCTTACTTATTATTATTATTTTTTTTTTCCTTATTTCCCCGATAGTCTCCTGATGCTATTACTGCTTGGAAATTGGTTAAGGTTTCTGGATTGGCAAGTCAAAAGATGGTGGGCATAATCCCAAATTAAATATTATAAATTGTGTTTTAAATTATGAGATTGTGTTAGAGTTTTCTCATTTTATTGTGAGTTGAGTCTTAAGTTAAAATAAAAATTATTGCATAAAAATAAAAATACGATTACGTGCATTAGAAGCTTACCCATGTCCTTTTTTTTTTTTTATTTTTTTTATTTTGGGTTTATGTTCGCTCTGAAGTGTTTGCTTGACTCGGAGAAATCGGAAAGAAGTAAGAAGCTGGTGTGTTAGGCGGATCTGTTCTGACTTTAGTAAGAGAGTAATTGTGGACATTTCTGAGAGAATATATCACTCTTTTTTTTTTTTATAATAATAAAAAAATATTAATCATCGTAACAGATAAACAGATTGCACGTTGTTTGCCGGAATTTGCATTTTTTTCGTAATAAACAAGAGAAAGGCAGATTTTATTTCCTTCGGAAAGCGGCCAACCCCCCGCCAACCGCATTAGCCCTGTCGGTGGCCGTGGGTGACATGAGAGGAGGGAGTGCCATTGGCAGGGGCATGCATACAAGTCATCAAGTTCTTTTTTTTATTTAAGCCACGGAATAATAATGAACATCAGAGTTGGAATGCGCCGAAAGCCACGGTATTGACGATATTAAAAATAATAATAATAAAAATGATAATCTCAATTAAGTTAATCAACTAATTAATATATTAATCATCATTTGGTATTGTTAATATTTCCGTTATACTTTTTCACAAAATAGCTTATTAATTACACCAATTTTTTTGGTCAAAAAAAAAAAAAAAAAAACCATTTCTAGTTCAGCAAAGCACAGGTGGAGGTGATGACCAGGTCTGTACTGCCTGCTACGCAAAGGAACTAGAAACACACATACATCATCAAAATATGATATGCCTACAGGCAATTTTTAGACTTTTTTTTTTTTTTTAATTACATAATTGATATTTTTTTCTAGAACTATAGGAAAGGATTTTGGAAAATCTCCCTGGTAGAAAATTTGTTAGTTGACTTTCTCGCCGAGTATTGGTGACCGTTGGCCTGTGACCATCAACCCATAAAAAGGGTCCATGCACCCGTCGTAGACAAAAAAAAATTGAATTCCTGTCCCACACGGGCTACAAGAAATGTTACATTTTAAGAAAATTGTTTAGGTAGATGTACTTAATCAATGTAATCATAATTGAACTCAGATCAGGAATTTTTTACTAGGTCTATTAATAATAAAATAATTTGATGAGAAGGTGTTTATTTATTTATTTATTCTTTCCTTTCGGTACCGTAATCGTTTTTTCATTGAAATTAAGGTTCCTATCTAGCTCTAACATGCTATAAATTGCAATTTTGTAATCAACTCGATTAAATCTTGGTCGACCGCTTTTCCAGCGGTTGATTGTTAATTAGCTGATTAGGGTAAAAAAAAAAAAAAAAAAGAAGGAGACGAAAGCAAAACAAACATTGATTATTGTTTTTGAGAACTGCTTTCTAACCTACTAATGAAACAAGAGTAGAAGAAGACATT
This sequence comes from Rhizophora mangle, assembly GCA_037832345.1. NCBI lineage: Eukaryota > Viridiplantae > Streptophyta > Magnoliopsida > Malpighiales > Rhizophoraceae > Rhizophora > Rhizophora mangle. The sequence goes on from JBAPLJ010001226.1 coordinate 1,655,737, forward strand.
AGCAAGAAATAAGATAGTCCATAGTTCCAAATCAACAAGCCTATCTTAATGATTAGAAGAAGCATACGTTACGTACGCGATCAAACATTTCTTGGCAATTTGTTTGTTTTTCTATCATTCGTATTAATGATCTGAATGCTAGTCAAAAGGCAGATGCACCAACCATGTTATACATTCCTCTCAGCTCTATGACTTGCTGTGAAAATTAAAAATAATAAAAAAAAAAAGAAAGAAAATAGAAATCCAATTCGGTAATCTACCTTACGTGGTTGAAGCAGGGCGAGAATGTCTTCGTTTGACCAATTTTGATCAGCATGAGTTTCGAGTTATAATGTTAAAGATAATAAAAAAATAAGAAAAATAATTAAAAATAATAAATTTTATATAATTTAATAGATTTAATTTATTTTTATAAATAAAAATAAAAATAAATATTGTTAAAATAGAAAAAAAAATGTGAAACCGCTTAATAATGCGGACCGGTTTTTAGTATACAGCATTTCGATTGAGGTTTGATAATTCATCCAACCCACACTCGCGGGGCCGATTTATCATCAGATATTAGAAAACCTGACGGGGTTGGGGATATGCAAACCGAGATGTCCAAGGCCACGTATTGGGCTGCTTGGTTGGTGGATATTCGGCACTGATAGTGGAGTAGATGGACAGGGTCGGTGAGAATAGCAAAGCCCACATCGACAGTGTTTTCCTACTTGTATAATCACTCCCCAGTTTATAAAATAAACGAGCCTTGTCCGGATGTTCTGTTTTAAACTGCTTGGAGCCACACCATGTTGCGTGGAAGACAGGCCTCTGAAAGATGTTTTTTTTCTTATGTTATAAAGTAGTCGCAGTTCGTAGCGAAATTGGCCATTAATACGAGAGAGATGTCGTCAACATTCAATGCCACCTTAATTATATAATGCCCTTTTTTTTTTTTTCCTGTCTTTTCATGTAAAAAGAAATAATCAAAAGGGTTGGCAATACGTTTTTCATTTATTTCGATCAACCTGATATTATCTAAGATGCCGCCAACTCAAGGTCGATTCAATTCAATTTGTCTACAGACTAAAATCTTAAAATCACAATTTTTATTTGTTTCATACTTGAAGCTAAAAATGTGAAACTCTTAAATGTAATTGAGAAGACAAAAAGAACCAAAAAAAAAGAAAAACTGATTACGTGGTCGGGAAGAATTCAGGACTCCCGTGCAATAAACTAACGTGACGAAAATTGTAACAAAGTGGAACAAAATCTCTCTCATAAAACCTTACCAACCAGCCACCTAATCAAGTGCTGCCACGTCACTATCTAGAAATTTGTTGACGCGTCAAAATCATCGGCGTCAACTAATTCCCTTTTTTTTTTTTTTTTTTCTATATTTTTTTAATTTTTTTTTTTTTATTTGGCATAACTTCAACTAATTTCTTTAACATGTGAAGAAAATGGAGCAGACTATTAACCGTAACAAAGTCAATCGCCGTAATTCAAAAACTTGCGACGCTATATTGATTTGTTAGATTGAATGACTCTGTACACAATCAACTAATCGAATGGCTGTGAACAAATATCATGCTTGAGCAACACCCAAGAAAAAGAAAAAGAAAAAGAAAAAGAAAAGAAAATTACAACAAAGCAGAGCCAAAACCTACATAAACTAGAACTCCCAGGATTCTTATTTGCCTAGGACACCAACTACTTTGTTAATCCATTTATAAACAAATACAAGGTATCAACTTGCCCCAACCTCAGCCTCTTGGCAGTTTGCACAGCCTGTCTCTCTTCCTCTCTCCAACTCTCTATCTCTCTGTTCAGATTTATAAAATCAAAATCAATTAGAGGATAAACAATAGAAGAGTTTCTGATCTCTAAAAGGATCCACACAGAGAATGAGTTATTACAACCAGCAACAGCCTCCTGTTGGTGTCCCTCCTCCCCAAGGTTCTGCTTTTCTTTTTTTTTTTTTTTTTTTTTTGATTGATTCTTGAATAATAATGAATTATGGGTTTCTTTTATTTGGGTTATGTGGGTTTTGGATTTTCTTTTATCTGCTTGCATCAATTGCTGGGATCTGCTGGATCTAATAGGTGATTTTTGAGGGTTGATTAATTGATGAATTCATAATGACTCACGGATGTTAATTTTATTGACGAACAGGCTATCCACCAGAAGGATATCAGAAAGACGCTTATCCGCCACCGGGATATCCTCCACAGGGTTACTCGCAGGGTTATCCTCCCCAGGGATATCCTCCTCCTCCTCCTCAGCCTGTCTATGCTCCTCAATATGCCCAGCCACCCCCTCCTCAACAAAGAAGCAACGTTGGTTGTTTAGAAGGATGGTACGTTAGGCCCCACTTCTCTTTGTGTCTCTCTTTTCCTCTCTGTTCGTGTGTTGGTATTAATCTGATGTTTGGATGTCTGTGATCTTCCTGAACCTGAGCAAGGTAACTAGGATCAGATCTGGGATAATCTTGGTTTGTTTAATGGGCAAAGAACAAATCAACTCCGGTTTCTAATACCAGATTACGTACGTCGGAACTTGGAAACTACCTCGTTTCTTTTATCTCTAAGTTTGCAGTTCCCGCAAATTGTGCGTTCAAAACTCACACGGTTGGTCCGACAAACCTCCAAGGTTTAAATTCTCTAAAGCTCCCATAGTACCCTTCATTGAAAGGGTATTTTGGTCACACCGGAGTTGTGGAAATCTGGGCTGTACTGCGGTGTTTTTCGAGTTTGTTTAAGGTTTTCGGTAATCGTGGCCTTGGCATCATCGTGATGTCAGTTTATAGCTGTCTCGTCGTTTTCAAGGGCTGCGCAACACTTGTTTTAGGTCTTATGTATGTACAACAATCGTGTTAAGTTTTAGGCTTCTCAACGTGGGTCTTATTTCATTTCTTTTTTTTTATTATTTTTCATGCTGCAGTTTGGCTGCCCTGTGCTGTTGCTGTCTCCTGGACGCCTGCTTCTGACGAGGAGCTACGGATGATTCGATTGAAGTTTATAGCATTGATGGCAAGGCTTAATCGAAACATTAGTTTAGCCTCTCCAGCTATCTTATTGTAATTACGCTCCAATTTTTTTTTTTTTTTTTTTTTTTTTTGAAACTCTTGCGCAATTTCCATTCTATGTTACGGTTTTATCTCTTCTCAAATAATTTGAACTTTTGCGTAGAAGTGAACTCTTAGTCCAGTTTTGTTAGCGCTTTTTGGATTTGCTAGTTCGTTCATATTCTGGTTCATGTGAACTTTAGGTGATCATAACATGCGGGAGATTCCCATATCATTTTGAGGTTGTCAATGGGTTGGAATCGGGGCATCTTTTGGAACCATCGATGGAAAAGCAAAACTAAGGAGTAACATTTAGAAAATCACATGAAAGTAATAAAAAAAATGTATATTAATTATATTTTAATGATAATTTTATATTTATTATATTACTCAATAAATATTGTTAAATAATATATATATATATATATTTTTTGAAACGTTGTACAATTGGCATTGTTGCTGCTTGTCAATATTATGATAAAAACAAAAGCACGGCCATTATTCTATGGTGCATGTCACATCAATATGTTGTTTTCTTCCCTTTTTATGAGGTTATTTCAACGTTATCTCTTTCCATTTTTCAAAAAAAGGATGGATAAGAACCATGAGGCACTGTCTCCTTTTCTTCCTCCAAGAGATTTTTCAGCACCTAATCCCCACTGACATTGTTCAACCCGTTACTATTAGTTTCCGCGGCCCATGGTTTATCAATTTATCACAATAATTATTTACATTTTCGGAGTCAAAGGTACCAAGTCAAAGAAAATTTCCGTCAGCTGAATACCGAGAATGGATACGTTTTGTGGTCCTGGGTACAATCAATCGGCCACTGGTATGCTATCTGAGTTAGTAAATAATAATTTAGTTGATTACTAAACTTTTTTTTTTTTTTTTTTTTTTATTGAACAATGCAAGAGAATAAGACGTTTTCCGTCTCCCCACACATTTTTTTTTTTTTTTTTTTATAAAAAGCTGGGATTTTAAGCAGTAAAAACCAAAAGAGGAGTAGTCTAAGAACTTCAATTCTATAATACCAACTTTGAGCAAGCGCTTGCGTCATAATATAAACCCCAAAAGCATTGTCCGGACCAGCTTTGGATACAAGCCCACCCACCCACCCACTACAAAACAGGTCCGGCCCGGTGACATGGTATGTAATGGACCACGATTACATTGAACCTCCGCATGAGTCGCAGTTTCCGATGTGGCGGCAAAAGCTCCAGTTTCGCGTTGAATTAGTCAGAAACTCTCTCCTAAATCCTCTCCTCTCCGTTCCAAATTACAGTTAACAACACAAACCCTTGGTATTTACTTATTTATATATTTATTTTGTTTCTTGTCTTCCCGACCCGAATATCGTAAATCTCTAACCCGGAAATAAATAAATAACCAAAATTCAGCAGTTTTAATTCTAAAAAGAAAAATCATCAATTGATCCTAAGCTGCCCGCGCGCGTGATCTTTCCATCCTTATCGGTAATTCTGATTTCTTTCCCTTTTTCGATCTTTTACGAGATTATCGTTTCTTGTTCTTCTGTTTTCATCTATTTTTCAATTTTTTTAAAAATTTTTTATATTATTGTTGGATAAATTTTTCTTTTTTTTTTTTAAATAAAAAAAAATTATCGGCATGTGAAATAAGGACTACATAATATTTCCCGTGTAAATGAAAAACTAAGATTATTATTTCTTGGTTGTTATCGGGTTTTCTTGATGGGGTTTGGTTTAGTTTCCGTTCCAATGCATGAAAGTCAATTTCTTGATTGACAATTTCGATCCAGTTGAAACTTCAATGGGTGGGATCTGGACAGGTCGCATTCTCCAGCTTTCTTTTTGTCATTTATGAAGAATTGATGTAAGTTGGAAGCGGTAGGCTATTGGGTAAGTGTTGTTTTGAATCTTTGAGCTCTCCATATTTCTATGGGGTTGTCTTTTTCTCCCAACTCTTTTCCCTTGAAATATCAAAGGTGGCTATATTAGTTTCTAACTTTGATGCAAGTTATTGATGTTCTTTCGAGGCAATTTGATGTCATCTTTTCGTGGTGGCTTATTTTCTGTACCTTTTGGTGGGTTTGCTTTGCTCGTGTAGGGCACCATTTTTGTGGCTGAATTTTGTGGTTTCTCTTGATGGGTGCGCCGAAACAGAAATGGACAGCAGAAGAAGAAGCTGCTCTAAAAGCTGGAGTTATCAAGCATGGGCCTGGCAAATGGCGCACGATACTTAAAGATCCTGAATTTAGCAGTGTCTTGAATCTGCGTTCGAATGTAGACCTCAAGGTCAGTTATTTTTAACGTTTAATAAGTTTACCACTATACATGTCAAGTTTGAGATGCAATAGGTACTTTGAATGGTTTCTATCTGATTGCAGAGTGAATACTCTTTCTTGATCTCCATTAATGCAATCCAGAGTGATTTGTCTGTTTGGGTTTTTGTGGGCAGGACAAATGGAGAAACATGAGTGTGATGGCAAATGGGTGGGGCTCCCGAGACAAGTCTAAGTTAGCCGTGAAAAGGGTGCACCATGCTGCCAAAGCTGATGAGAACCCTCTTGCAATCACTCCTGCTGGTCAAAGTGATGAAGATGCTGCGGATGTGAAGCCCCTCACAGTTTCCAATGCAACAATACAGATTACTGGTCCAAAGGAAACTACAGTAAGGTTGAATTTTTATTTTAATTTTTCCTTTCTTGATCTGATATTTCTTGTATTATATCAGTGACTTTTACCTTATTTTGTCTGTGTGTCCTAGCCCTCGGATGTTTTACTTCTTTCCTTATTTTGCTCCTTCAGTTTCTTGCAGCAATGTAATGACTTGAGTCTTCATATGTCATATGTGGAGTTGTGATCATTACTTGATACCTTCTGGTTGACTTGAGCCATTGGGTCTGCAACATTGATACTCATGCACAAGACATTCATGGCAGTGTATATACATGGCTCACATTGAAAGATTGTGGATGGCTGGTGTTTTGAAGATTTTTTTAATGATTTTGGATAAATAGCTGTAACCTTCTTTTAGTTGGAGGCATTTGTATCAACATTTTTCTTTGACATAAGATGAAGGCTCTTCAGGGATTGTCCAAAAAAAAAAAAAAAACAAAGAAGTTGTAGTTTAAAGCACAGAATGCAAATGCTATACATCCCTACCTCCTTCTATGAGAATGACTATTAATTTTTGATGTATTTTTTGCATTCTTGTTTTTCCCTCTGTTCATTTCTGCAGGCTGGATAATCTTATAATGGAGGCCATAAGCACATTGAAGGAGCCAGGTGGTTCGAATAAGACAGCAATTGCTACATACATAGAGGTTGATGTCCTTTCGATCATAGCAGTGCTTGACTGTAAATTTTGTGGGTTTCTCATTATCATGTTAATTCATCATTTCTGTTAATTCTGTAGGAACAATATTGGCCACCACAAGATTTTAAGAGGATATTGTCTGCTAAATTGAAGCATTTGACTGCCAATGGTAAACTGATTAAGGTAATAATGGCCCATTATTTACTCCATTCACATGACGAATCTAATTTGCTTGGTACTTGGCCATTTAGAATACCCTTTCTTCTTTCATTTTTTACCCTGATCATTCAGATTTTCAGTCGGAAATAAAAGATTAAGAAGTTGCGATCAGTGATAATTTATTTCATTTTCCCATGTTCCTAAAATTGTTGGTTCATAGTTTTTCATACCAGAGGGGTTTGCGGGTTGGATTAGTTACAAGCTATGATTTTACACTGTTTCAATGGTTTTTGAAGTTTGGGATAATTCAGTTGTCGCATCAATGTGTACTGCATGTTGCCTTTTGTTTGTATTGCACAATTTAGCTTGTGGGTGCATTTTCTGGACTTGAGGTTGACAATTGGATCTGGATAGTTCCAACTTTAGCTCAAAGTGTAATTTTGTGATCTAATTCCCTTAATGGATTGCAATTTTTAAGTGAGATTGGCTATAATTTTTGCAACCAGCGCATAAAATTTAATATTTGATGACTTCTTTTTGATATTAACACAGTTCTGTGCTAATTTCCTGTATTAAGACCCAGTATCTGGTTTTGGTATCAAAGACTGCATAAAATAGATGCCATTGCATGTGAAAATTGTATTTGATACTCCATATCATGTCTTACAAATAGTGGATCTGATTTTAAATATTACTTTTGCAAGATTTTCTCATTGAAGGAAGTAGTGGTCTTTGTTTGTTGACATGTCTCAATACCATCGAAAAGATGATCTGCTGGTTATGTGCTTTTAAAGGATATTTTGCTTCATCTTAGGTTGTATTTAGCACACAAGTCTCCGCTGAATGTTAGTTTCTTTGCCGATTAATTTGCAGTTCTATTGGCATAGATCTGGATTGTAATTGGGTTTAAATTGTTGTGTCTGCAGGTTAAACGCAGGTACAGGATAGCACCCAGTTCAACATTCTTTGACAAAAGGAGAAACTCTCCCATGTTATTGTTGGATGGAAGACAGGGGTTCTCTCCAAGAGTGGAAAGAGACAACTTCAATACACTTACGAAGTCTCTGGTTGATTTGGAGATAGCCAAGATGAGAACTATGACAGCCCAAGAGGCTGCCGTGGCAGCTGCTCGGGCAGTTGCAGAGGCAGAAGCTGCCATAGCTGAAGCTGAAGAAGCAGGGAGGGAGGCAGAGGCAGCAGAAGCTGATGCAGAAGCAGCACAAGCATTTGCGGAAGCTGCTCTAAAGACACTGAAGGGAAGGACTACGCCCAAGATGGTAAATATCACTCCTTGTTCACTATTGATTGCATTAGCTTATCTAAGAAATTTGAGCTGGCAGCTAGGGGGCTCACCAGTGGCTCAATGGCTCATTTGTAAATAAGAAACATAATGATTAGCTAGGATTGCAGTTGCAACTGAAGTAGGGAAAAGAATCATGATCTACCTACTGAGTATTGTTGACAGTTTGAGTGATACATTGTCGTTTCATTTTGTGGCGGCCTTTTTTCTACCCACCCTTCTAGTCTTCCGTCACTCTCTGCTCTCATTGGGTTCCTTTCCGTGTGAAACACACCCTTTGACACAAACATGTTTCTATGCATGCACACACATGTTGCATGCATGTGTTACTCATTCTGTGATGGGACGTTTGTTTTTCATCCGACATATATAATGACTCTTATGCATTTTGTCTTCTGTTAACCTCCTAGGGTCTCCTACGTTGACTTCCTGTGTTACCATGCTTTGCAACTATGTGCAGATGATCCGTGCTTGATCAAAATTTGCAAAAACAATAATCAAGAGCTGGATCAACTCTAGCAGACCTGTTTGTCACCCACTGAAGTCATTTGCTTGTGTAAATATGGAAAGACTATTTCGGAGGAACCTGCTTTTTTATTTCTACCTTCGCCCGTGACTCCTGGTTGCTTGGTTACATTGGCGCTTATTGTAGACAACAGATGGGATTTAGTGATTTATTTTCGCATTACTTGTAGGATTTTTTTTTTGTTCAATCTGCAACAAATAGGTTGGCTAGGAATGTAGAAAGAAGTCAAAGCAGTTGGATTGGAATCCAACGGAGGTGTCTATCAAACCAGTTGGTGATGGTTTTAATTTATCGCAACAAGGCTTCGTTGTCTTTGTTGTTGTTGTTATATAGAATCTTCTGATGAATAAAATGCTTTCTTTGAGGTTGAACATTTCATTGTCAAACTGTCTATTTCTCAGTTTTGTTTGGTCCCTTATAATTTGCAAAAGCTTGACCCCAAAAATAGCAGGAGTTGGTGTTCAATGTTTATCTTATATTATGAGAGGTGAATTTGAGTAATTTTCATTTGATGTAGTTTTTTTAATAACATCTCGATCTAAATTAAAAAAAAAAAGAAAAGAATACAAAATGGGGTATGCCCCTAGCTCCAAAGAGAAAGGAAAAAGAATGTAAGAAAGTGTAATGTTGACGTAGGCAAGGATTTTCTTGTCTTTTTAACAATGTGCACATGCTCTCCCTCCCCAGTGGGGAATGGAATGGACCGTTACATCATTAATTAATTCCTTTCGACCTCTTGCATATAAATACCGATATGGCCGCTGAAGCGACAAATGCACAGAATAAAACTAGTTTTGAATTTTTATGTTTTTTTTTCTTTTAAAGTGAAATAGTGTTATCTTTATCTTGTCAAATTAATTTTATATCTTTATTTTTCATTTTGTTTGAGTTTATTTCTAGGCGGAATATGAATCTTTGAAATATATTCTGTTTATTCAATAAATGTCTCATTTTGACAAAATAAGAGGTAACGGCATTGCGTTGAAGAGATTTATAAAAGTTTAGAAGGGATTTTTGATTTATTTCTCAAAATATATTAATAATGACTAATTCAATAATGGATTATGTACAGCAGAGGGGCAGAGTTGAATCCCATGTCCATGGAGCAAGACAAAGTTTGCTTTCCTAAGACTGAAACGGCATTGATTTATGTTCTGTAATGCATTGGTTTTCATAATTTATCGCACTGAAAATTCTTAGATCTAGTCATCAACATGACAAACAAGGAATAAATTTTCTCAGAAATTATTTATTTATTTTCCAACATACTATCTTTTAAGTGGTCACTTGTGCAATGCCGCAGGGTTGATTTACATATGAAAGTGCCAACTTCCAAAGCCAAACCCATATAGAAAACAAACATATACTACGCGAAATTTCAACATGTTGTAGACATGTTCACGGATACAAGTATGTATGAAAGAAATTGAAAAAAAATAAGAAGAAGAGGAAGGGGGTAGTAGGAGTTTTATGTTCAATGCAAAGTGAATATGATTACATCAGTCAAATTCCTGTAACTTTTGGATTATCGTCTTCTTGCAGCAATAACACATGAAGCAGCAGCCATGATAATGATCCTCGCAATTGAACTCATATCGTCAAAAACCGCTGCAAAGCGCAATTCTTGAAGATCCCATAGAGTTGAAACAAACATGCACAACCCTTCAAAGATAACTACCAAGATTGCCATTATTAATGTAATTTCGGAGCCCAGAGCACAGAAGATATATAGGAAGAAACTGGCAAAGCTGGTGAACTTTCGATTCTAAAAGCTACTGGGTGGACTTTGGAGGTAGATCAGGATGAAAAGCATGGAGTTACTATTGTTCTTGGCTTCGGACAAATCAATGCTGCTTCGAGGATGCTTCCTAGTTGTTGCATGATGCAACGGTGCCTGTCCCAACACGGCTGAAACCTACAGTCCCACGACAAATTCTCCTTGTAGTGAGCCTAGACAGTAACAGGAACACACCAAAACCTTAATCTCACGTGATAGAGAAACACTTTTGTATGCAAATAAAAATTAACAAGCAATAATTTCACAAAATATTTAATATGTTATATTATTAACTGAAGCATACATTAACTCATATTTACAATTGTTAATAAAAAAGAAAAAAGAGGGCTATTTTAATTCTAACTCAGAATCAACGTTAAAGGTAAACGGTGTTAATCCACATGAACAATAGCAACAAAGCCTTTAGATACAAAAATAAAAAATATTGAAATATAATTAATTTATAGGATCCATGTTTAAATCAAATACTAATTTTATTTTATCTTATCTTTTTATTTTTTATTCATAAATACTTTAAATTTTTGAGTCTGTAATTTGTTTTTTTTTTTTAAATTTAAAATAAGTTAGCCAGCCTGGGCACTTATTATTATATTAGGACACAAAAGGAAAAAGAAATAAAAGACAGCAGAGGCGGTGAACGTGGACCCCAATCGTTTGTGAGCTGGCAAACGGCCAATGAATGGACAACCTGGAGATTGCAACTGCAAATTTGGCCGTTGGGCGCCGTCTCTTATTACACCTAATAACGTTAATTTTTTTTTTCGTATCTTCGAGAACGATGCCGTTCTAAATCTGCTCCGTTTCATCTGTAGCGCGTGCCGTTCATTCACCGATGATGTCCTGACAGGTGGACAAATGGACGGAAAAAGTTGGTTAAAATCAACCACCTTCTGGAATTAGCGCGTGGGTAAAAAACAAAACATTCTCTAAATTGTCGGCGAATGGGTTTTGATCGTACGGCAAAATAAATTTTACTTTTAACACTCTCTAAGGTTTTTTGATTTTGAAATAAATAGCGAATTAATAGTTTAATTGGTAATATGGGTTCAAGTTAAAAATAAAAATAAAAATAAAGAGCGAGGGAATTGTGAGGGTTCAATCATTAAATCAAATTCCAAAACGTTTTTTCTTTGATTCAAGCAAGCAGGAAGAATTAAGAGAAAAGGAAGATGGGATTGTGGGAAGCTTTTCTCAATTGGCTTCGAAGGTTCTCTCTCTCTCTCTCTCTCTTTGTGAGTGTGTGTGTGTGTGTGTGTGTGTGGTTGGATGCTGAGAAAATAAATTCTCTACGTATATGTGTTTATGTTAAGTTTTGATGGTGATCAGTTTGGGTGTGTTTAGTGCTGAGAATTTTAGAAATTTTTTTTGGGATCTGTTTGGTTGATGTGAATGTTTTGAGTTTAACTTTAGACGTTTGTAGACTATATGGTTTTTTGGACAATTGTCTTAGCAGAGAAGTTTTATGTTATCCCCAGAAAAGAGAAAAAAAAAAAAGGGAACTTCTTGGTTGGTCTGTTTGATATGAACATTGGACAAGAATTGGGTAACTATTTCCTATGCTTTAATGGATTCCGTGTGTCAAAAGTTAGTAATTTCACGAGAATGAGCTAGGTTGATTGTGTAAGTCGGGTGCTCAGCTGCAAACCATTCTCAATTTGTCTTAATGTTTTGAGTTTTGATCGGTAGAGGTTGATTTGTGGATGATTCTAGAGCAGTGTAGTCATTATTGGAGTTTTCGTTACAATAGTGGCAGTGGGACTCGAAGCTGTGGCAACAGGATGTAGAAGCCATATGTTGGTTTGTTGATTTATTTCGTATATTATGAGTTTTCTGAATCATGGGTGATCCAAGTATCTCAGCAATTATGCCGAGATGAATGCAAAAGGATGATTAGGTTGTTATTAATCTCTCTGGAGTGGCCTCAGTAATTCTAAAAGATCTTATCATTGGTCAATGATTTTAACCATTACCTTTACAGTTTGCATGTAATTGAATATCTTTGTTAGTTTTTTTATTCCTTTTTGTGTGTGTGTGTGTGATGGCAGTCTCTTCTTCAAGCAAGAAATGGAGTTATCTCTGATAGGACTTCAAAATGCTGGAAAAACATCACTTGTAAATGTTATTGCTGTAAGTAAAAGTTCTCATGACATGTAATGTGTTCTTATAGGTTTTCTTTTCTCTCTCGGTCTGGTACTGATCCCCAACTTTTTTCCCCTCTTGTTTGTAGACTGGTGGATATAGTGAAGACATGATTCCGACAGTAAGTCATCTTCTCATAGATCCATTGTACAATCTTAAGTAGGAGGATATCACTGAATTTGACCATTTTTCCTTTCCTAGAATATGTCATTCCTATTTCAGGTAGTCCTTTGTTCTTATTAGATTAATTTCACAGATAATCTCCTAACATTTCTCTTTCGCCAACAGGTAGGATTTAACATGAAGAAAGTGACAAAAGGGAATGTCACAATAAAGCTGTGGGATCTTGGAGGTCAACCAAGGTTTCGCAGTATGTGGGAAAGATACTGCCGTGCAGTTTCAGCTATTGTGTACGTGACACACTTTAACTTTTTAGATATAACGGCATCAACAAACATGAAACTTTTCTGGTGTTACATTGTTTTCTTGCCAAGTTGGCGGATGTAGGGTGAATTTACAATTATTTTACATGTTTTCATTATGGTCAGTGGTTGTGCTGTGCACGGTCTGCTTACCTCTTCAAGTCTTCTTTTTCTTTTGTTTCCTGTCTTTGTTCCTATTATTTGGCTCGTTGGTGAAGTATGTGTTTTAAGACAATTCATTGTAGTTGTTAAGGTAACATTGCAAGAGAGGAGGTAAAAATAAGGCACCCTGAATGCGACATCTATTGTGGAGATGAGATATTTCACTCTCACATTCACCTGAAGTACGGTTAAAAGTTCAATAAATAAGGTGCAATCTTGCTACATTTAGGTATGTGCATGGAAACTGATATACATGGCACAATTTAGTTGCCTAGTAATAATACTTTTTCATGAACTTTTGTCACGATGTTCTGATTCATTACTGTCACAGTCACGCAAGTTCATGAGACACAATCAGTGCTAAATTTCATTGGATCTGCTCAAACTGTCCTTCTGTTGATCTAAAATATTCATATTCTTTCCTTTGCAGATATGTCGTGGATGCTGCTGATTCTGATAACTTACCTGTCTCAAAGAGTGAACTGCATGACCTTTTGGGTAAGCCATCGTTGAATGGTATCCCCTTGCTGGTGCTAGGGAACAAGATTGATAAACCAGGGGCCCTGTCCAAAGAAGCCTTCATAGAACAAATGTAAGTGGCAGCTAAAAATCTATAAATGTGGTTTATAGGGCATATCAATTTGGAAACTCATAGAAACATATATGTTGCATTGTATGGGATGCTTGGTTCCTACATACTGTGGCATTCATAATATTTTGTTCATCCAGAAAGAGAAAACCTTTCTGGTATGGGTTATCTGCAAAATAATCAACAAGTGCCTGGAAAAAGAAATGTAATTCTATTCTTTGCGTGATGCTACTTTTTAAGTTGTTATTGAAGAATTCATTATGTTGTGCAGGGGGCTCAAATCCATTCCTGATAGAGAAGTTTGCTGTTTCATGATTTCATGCAAGAACTCAACCAACATCGATACCGTTATTGATTGGCTTGTAAAGCATTCAAAATCAAAGAATTGAGCACTTTTCAAGTATTCATCATCGAGTGGATTGATCGCAGTCTGGTGGAAGTGGCTTCTGTTGCATCTAACTGGGTTGTTAATGTCTGACCATCATCTTTATTTTTCCCAGTGTGTTCTTTTTGGCCTCGAACTTTGGTTGCTGCAGGTACCCTTGTATTATTGCTGAGCTGCAAGCTAGTAAGGGTCTTATGTACAGGTCTAACTGGTGCGTTGTGGTGCTTGGTTTTCATAGGAAATCCGCTTTTTCATGTAACTGCAGTTTTATTTCTCTTTGGGGCCGCTCCCATTCGTTGGCCTTCACTTGATCCTATGCTTGCTATCAATCGAATAACTCACTGGTTCGCAGTTTTCCATTCTCTGGCCTACACCCAAGATGCGCTGACCCTGTTCAGTGTTCATCAATTTTGTAGTATTAACCAAATTAATGAC